>BSBM01001708.1:0-600000 GCA_027924585.1 Larix kaempferi
GATGTATCTGATGAACACTAGGCCAGATATATGCTTTGCTGTGAACACCTTGAGTGTCAGTATCTAGTGGAACCTAGGCATGTTCACCTGATAGCTGCAAAGCATGTGATGAGGTACCTAAAGGGTACTATAGACTTTGGTCTACATTATCTTGGAGATCATGACTTCAGATTATATGGCTACACAGATGCTGATTGGGAAGGAAGTGTTTCAGACAGGAATAGCACATCGGGTGGATGCTATTGTCTGGGATCTTCCATGATCTCATGGTTTAGCAGGAAGCAGTCTAGTGTGGATCTCACCACAGCTAAAGTGGAATATATAGTTGCTTGCTCTGTTAGTTGTGAAGCGGTATGGCTTCAGAAGTTGTTATCAGGAGTGTTTGACTTAGAGATGGACCCCACTGTGATCCTGTGTGACAACCAGAGTTGTATCAAGATGACAAAGAATCCAGTGTTCCATGATAAGTCAAAGCATATAGAGATCCGATATTTCTATATACGGGATATGGTGCCGAAAGGAGCTATCAAGCTCGAGTATGTGAGCACGGATGAACAAGTTGTTGATGCATTGACCAAACCTATGTCTCGAGTAAAGTTTGATTATTTTCGAGACAAGCTTGGTGTAGTTCAAAAGGACCCTCCTCAAAAGGGGGAGTGATATGGTCGGTGATGATATTTGGATACTGGTATCGATGTGGATACTTGTATCGACGATGAGATTGCCTAAATCAATGGTAAGGTCGATAATGAGGATACCTGTAATTATGAGGATACTGTATTGATGATGTGGATACTTGTATCGATGATGAGGATACTTGTATTAATGATGTGGATACTTGTATTGATGATGAGGATATATGTATCGATGATGAGGTTACCTGTTTCGACAATGACGTCGATGATGAGGCTACCTGTTCCGACGATGAGGTCGATGAATGGTCCTTAGAATTTGTCTAGTGGACGAGAGGGTATTGTATCATCCCTAGACTTTGGTCCTGAATTGATCCGTAGACAAATGTCTCTGAGAAGTGGTCCCTAGTGGACTGGAGGATTGTATCATCCTCGACTTTGGACCTTGAATTGATCCGTAGACAGATGTCTCCGAGAAGTGGTCCCTAATGGACGAGAGGATTCTATCATGCCTAGACTTTGGTCCTTGAATTGATCCGTAGACAGATGTCCCCGAGAAGTGGTCCTTAGTGGACGAGAGGGGATTGTATCATCCTCGGACTTCAGTCCCTGAATTGATCCGTAGACAGATGTCTTCGAAAAGAGGTTCTTAGACTTTGTTTAAGTTGACGAGTGGACTGCATCGTCCATAGACATGATATGGTGTCTTAAATGGATAGGGATTGATCATCCCATAAATAGATCATGTGTGTTGCAGGGTATTGTGTTACGATGTTGTTGATCGGTAGATCCAGACGATGAGGCTGTTGGTCGAGAGATCCAGATGATGATGTTGATCGGTAGATCCAGACGATGAGGCTATTGATCGAGAGATCCAGATGATGATGTTGATCAGTAGATCCAGACAATGAGGCTGTTGATCGAGCGATCCCAATGATGATGATGTTGTAGCTGATCGAGTGCTGCAGAAGATGAAGACTCAATACTGACGATGTTGATGTTCCAGTATTGATTATGTTCTAGTAACTGTTTGAGTTACTGATGATGATTGAATAAAGCTTCCAATGATTTATAGATGCATCATGTGTTATGTAGTTTATGACTTCTTGCTCCTGCAGATGTTGTTATAATATCCTTCTCGTTAAGGGGGAGTTTTGAAATATTGTAACTTCTAAGAATATTATATTTACATTTTATTCCGAATATGTTTCATTCCTCCGATGGGAATTTGTCATGTATCCGAAGATGTTTATTCCTCAGAGAGAATGTGGTAACTAGGGTTATTAGATCTCCCTTGTGGGGTCCGCCCTGAGTTAGTTGTTTAGGGGTTATTAGACTCTCTTAGGAGAGGTCGGCCCCACTAGGGTGAAAAGTCAGTTAGAAGTTGAGTATAAATAGAGGAGGTGCGTTCCTCATTATACTCACTCATTCACTCACTTGTGATTGGCGCATAGGAGAGAGAGAGATCTGCATAGGAGGAGAAGGAGCTCTTGCTTGGGTACTACATCTTGGATTGGTTGATAATCTATATTGAGGAAAGATTTGCTGGGTTTTCTACCCCATGAGGGTTTCCCGGGATAAATCTTTGTCTATCTTGTGATTGTGTTTCTTTCAATGATCTTGCTAGTGAATTTCATGGGGGGTTCACTAGAGAGGCAATATCATATCACGTCCATTCATATTGAGGGTTTGAATACTCTTAAAAACTTCAAAAATATATTGCCACGTATTAAGGGGTCAATGGGGGTTTTTAATTTGATATAGTAATATAAATATTGGGGGTTATTTTACTTGGGTGGGCTGAGGAATAACCTCCATATCGTGGGATGGATTCATACGTCCAAATCATGGGCTCAATTCATACCCACCTAAAACTTAAGGACCCTCCATTTTTTATTTGATATTGCTTATGATCCTAAGTTTTGCATAAATATGATAATAGTGTACCAATGATAATATCGATGGAAGTCTCTTTGGATTAATGGCCTTGATAAATCCACATTTAATAGATTATTTAGGATTTGAATTGATGTTATATTGTTTTTCATCTTTAAGTTAAGAGATGTAGCTAATTGGGAGTTCTGGAGTTGAACAATTGTATTGTATTTTTTGTAGGAATTCAAGTAAAAGATCTAACTCTTCATTTTTTAGGTTGGGGTTTAGGTAGGTATTGAGATTCAATCAAACCTTGCTCCATGACAACCAAGAAAATTGAGATCAATCTTTATTTCCTCACTGGAACCAAGAAAATTTAGATCAATCTTTTTTGACTAATTATTTCTTTGAAATTTTTGTATTCTTCTTTAACATTTTCACATTGCCAATTAGGAATAGTTTTTAGATTGAGTTATATTTGGCACATTCATAATTGTCATTTCAATTCTTATATGCAAGGCATCCGTCTTAATATTGTATTGGAAATTACATGAACATAGGTGAAAATATAAATCCTTATTTACATACCCAATGTGTTATCGTTACCATGAAATGGTATCATATAAGTTTCACCATTTGTGTATCTTTATAACTATTGCATGCTTGAAACCTAACAATGGAGTTTTTTCCCTCTCCTTTAAAGATTAAAAAAACTAGATATAACCCAAGAAAAGGTAACTAAATGTTGTTAATTCCCTTGATTGCAAGAATAAATGTAGAGAAAGTGGAGGAAATTCATTGCATCTTGTGAATGACCCAAATCCAAGCTATGTACATGATCATATGGTGTTATTGGAAAGTAAGAGGAATTTTTCTATGTTCATTTGGGTCAAACATCAATGACGTTTGTTTTGATAGGAAGGTAGGGGAGTCCATCCACGAAAGGGTTTCAATTTTACATTTTTATGGAGTATAATTTATTAAGCTTATAGAAAACATGATCTCTATATGGATCTACTTATATTTACATGATATAAACTTGGTAGATTGGAAGGCTGTTGTGTGAAACATCTGCAATTCTCATCTTTTCTAAGCCTTGCACTAACTATTGGACTATCAGCCTTTTACATTCTTTGTTATGTTGATCTCTTGACTAGGTTTCCTTTTATGCATTTTTCCTTCCCAAATACTATTTCGTTGGGTCTTCCACTATCCATCGCTACAAATTGATTAGTCACCCTTGTAATCCTAGTGGGATCATTATTAGCATTATACTATTGTTTTATTTATCATTATGTTTGCTTATACTAAGATGTGTTAGGGATCTTGTTTGTTACAAGTTGATAATACGATATAAAGGGGGTATTAAATATGGGTTAATAAAAGTGGATACTTACAATATCTGGTGAATCTAGGGGTTTTCTTAATCAGAAAGGCATATTGGGAGGATGGCTCAACAATAAAATTTTAGGAGGAATTTTGCAATATTTAGTGAAATTAGGGATATTCTTTAATATCATGCGAACGATCGTGCTATGTAACAAGTTCACTGAGTGAACCCCCTGTGGTGAATTTATGCTAAAACTTAACAAAAACATTCATGAGGATGATGGATGATGTATTGAATCCATTCACAAACTCTTTTGTGGTCGTATATTTGGAAAAAAATCCTCATCTTCGGCAGAACATGGGAAAAACATTTGTAGCACATTCATTGCAAATCCTGAGCACCCTACAACAAGTGACAAGTTATACACCAATTTGGAGAAATGTTCATTCGGCATGGAAAGAATTAAGTATCTAGGATACATCATGGATGAACACAGGATGCATGTGGACCTATCCAAGATCCAATTCATTCACAACCAACCATCCTCAATGACTCTAACAAAGCTTCTCAACTTATTTAGCCTCGCCAAATTCTATCGCAGGTTCGTGTTGGGATTATCTTAAATCACTTGGCCCCTAACCCAAGTGACCTATTGGGTTTTAAGGAGGCATATATTTAATGAGAGAAAACAAATAATAATGTGAATAACAACAACATTTGACACACAATTTACCCTGAAAAAACCCATGAGGGGAAAAATGAGCATCAATGAAGGTCTTCATTACCATAGGCCAAAAACGGCCAAGTGAGCTCACCTGCTCACCTCCATGCCTCATTGTAGTGGATTATGTAATATTTTTATAGGCTTCATTACATGAAATACCTTGGGCCAATACCATGGGATACCAAATACCACAAGCCCAAAAAACCACCTTCTTTGACTTAAGCCAAGATTATCTCAAAGAATCAATTACCAAGTCAAGGTTAACCTAACAATCCCCTCTTTAAAATTGACTTGAGTAAATCACCAACTGATTCAAGGTTAACCTAACAATATTCCCTTTAATCTTGACTTGGCGTAAATCACCAAATCCCATCAAATTTTTAACCAAAGAATCTCGCATGCCCCCTATCACCTAGGTCTACATGACTTTACCGATGAGTTACCAAGGATGCCCCCCCTCTATCACCTAGGTCTATATCTAGACTTTATTAGTAAGTTAGCATGGGTACACATGCATAAGTAGGTCTTATAGTCGTATTCCCATTTACATATAATTTCAACTCCAAAGTAATAATATTTTTTTTGTTCATGGTGATTGCACCATCATCGTAATTGTTATTGCACTTGCGCCCCTTTACCATCCCATCCTCTCGCTTTTCCATTTCTTGTACACACACATTTTAGCTGATATCGTTCTCACATATTCATCGCTTTCTCCAATGTTGTAGGAGACTCATTTGATGGGGAACCCTGCTCCAACAAATCACTGCCATTATCTCATGTAGACATGCTATTGCTTAGTGTTGGGCCTCAGAATTTACGCATTTTCAATGCCCAATAGCCATTCATTCATGTACTCTATCCTTTCATCTTCATGCATTTCATTTATTATATTCTTGTAATTGTCCATTTTTACCCGGTATGAGATTCATGTCATATGTATGCACTAAAATGATTAATTTCCAATGTTATGATGACTACTTAGATTAGATACTATTATTCCTAGCTTACTTCTAGAGTTGCAGCAGGTCACTTGTGAATATCAATAGTTATTACCAAAATCTACAATTTTGGTAGTGCACCTGCAATTCCAGTAGCGCACTTGTAGTTCCAGTAATCAAGTGGTTTGACCAAGTTTCACCTCATCTCCATGCATTTGGACACATGGATCTTATGTATTTTGATTTTGTTATCATCCTCAAACCAACTTAGATTAAAATCAAAAAATTTATGGTGAAGAGAACCATATGTTTAGGATCCAAGATTTGTTGGTTTTGAGATCCACTTATTTTGGATCTGATCTTATATTGATGTAACCTCTTCTCCTTTGGGCTACATGTATAAATATGAGAGCATATAATTGAGATATCAAGTAGGATGTTAGGAAGAGGTTAGAGGATTAGAGAGTGAGAGGTTGGAGCATTGTAATTCATTGTAACTCCTTGGATGTCGGATTAAAGAGCTTGTTTGAAATGTCCACATCCCTCCTTTTGGCCAGCAGGAGGGGACATCAACTAAATCAGGGCATCAAAAGTTCACCCCATAGCCATAATTTTGAATTCAAACAACTTAAATGCATTTGTAGGCATGTAAATAAAAATTTACAGCGGAAATAAAACTAATCCACACACACACACACACATAAAATGCAATTTCAAGCATAATTGTCACAGGAATGTAAATAAAAATCATTGCACATCAAATACATAAGAATACTTACCTTAAACAAAAAAGATCCAGGCAACTGGATGTGTAAGAGCGATTTTCCACCCAGCCATAGGCACTCTGTCCAGCATATACTCTTTTTGCTGAGAGGCTACCCCCAAGTTGGGCTATGAGGCCACCAGGGAGAAGGAAACACCTGCAGGCTTCTATCTCTCAGTCCACAGCCCATTATGCTCACTATGCTTAGCCAAAAATCCCAACCAGAGCTCTGTAGGGGTCTCACTATGCCTTCATAGCCATGGCACTTCTTCCAACTACCCCACATAAAACAAGGAAGGAATTTCCCTTCACTGATCCAAAATTCCCTCAGAAAATCCAACCCTTACAGTGTTTACCAGTGTGTACAGTAAGACTCCAATCTGTTGTATGCTAATGGATAACCTCCTACAACATTAATCCATGACTTCTCAAGCATCCAGAAGTACCAGAACTCAATGGGTGAGGGTTCTTAGCTTTCCCAACCTCCATGCTCACCTACAACCATCTATTTTCCCTTCCAAATATGTAGCTTTGTCTTCAAATTCGAATTTTATGGGAAATGGACATGAACAGCAATGGAATACTCTACGTATTCTAGAAGCTAGCATGAGAGAAAGAGAGTGATCAAACGAGTGTTGAATCCAAGGATTTGAGGTAAGGGTGAAAATACAACTAACATAGCTTCTGACCATAGAAGAAATAGGATTGTTGATAGCTGACATAACTGTCACAACCCCCATCCTTCAATAACTACATGAAATGACTTTCCCTGCCAACATCTTACATGCATTCAATGATTCAATTTAATACTCAAAAGAAGGTAATTGGATTATTTAAGGCACATGGCATATTTTGGATGAGTTCTAAGGTCGACACTTGGTAGCAAAGGATTAGTTTCCCGTAGGGCCCCTTCCCTCTTCCCCTCTGGTGGAATCATATCCCCTCTAGTGCTCTTTACACAACTATCTTGGACCATTTTATTAATTTTCAACATAATATTTACATACATTTCAAATTGGCATGATAATCCAATAGTATGCTCCAAATAAAATATAGACATCATACATGCTTAGCCATTCACTAGTTGGGCCTTGGCCTTAAGCTCCACACTAGGAATCCATACTAGCATATTTTCATCATTTACATAATTTTGATTAAATACATTCCAAGTCAAAACTGGGGGTATTACATTGTTGCTGATCGAGATATTCTTGTCATAGTATTTCTTGGTTGTGTATTCCAAGAGAGGGAGGGCCCCCTATCTCTAGTATATGCTGCCCAAATGTTTCCTTTTTGTTGTATGTCATTTCAATAGTTTTCATTTACATTTCGTGTAGTTTACATTTCATGCAATTTACATTTCATGCAATTTACATTTCCTGCACTTTACATTTTTTGCAAGTGTGTCGACCGAGTGTAGTGTGTACTAGATCTTGAAGTTGTTAACCTGAGGATCCAATAAGTGTTTTGAAATATCACATGACTTGAACCAATGGCCTCTCAATGACCTATTTTTACTTTCTTGCAAAGTGTGGTTTTACTATTCATTCAATGTGTGGTTTTGTTTCCCCTTATCAATCAGCATACATAAGCATGGTGTCTTTCTGGTTATTTTCATGTAAACACAAAATAACTCCATACATACTGTTAGTATACGATTGAGTAGGTTAGCTAGTGTACCTAGTCAGAGTGACTAATTGAGTCTTGATTCTGCATATACTTTGCACGACACTTATCATTTTACTGACCCTGGTTTATAATTTATGTGAGGTAAAACTAAGCAATTATTTTTTCCAAACATTTTGGCGTCGTTGTCGGGGACGTGTCAAAGAACTAGGACTTAATTGGCTTCTCCTTTCTCAGATCATTTTTTCTTATAGATTGTTCAAATCCTAAAACAGAAGGAGAGAGTTCGGTAAGACGAGAGGGAAGAACCTATGCGCCATCTCGCTTCAGTGGTTACACCTTATCAAAGGATTTAGAAGACGTTGGAATTGTATGAATTGATGCATCAATAATTTGGTTTCTTGTCCTTTCATTCCAGTTTTATGCATGGAAGAGGGGAGTTCTTCATGTCAACAGAAAAATTGGTGACAATAGGGTCTTAGTGGCATGGGATTATGGAGTACATGCTTTGATTTGAATTTTTCTTTGCATAGAAGTTGTAGTTTTTAATTCAAGAAGACCCCCTGCCTCTACACTAATCCATGTGGGAGATAGGAATTGTCAGCCGACAAAGTGAATTCAATCATGCTCAAGAGTTGTTGAGTAAGATGATACTCCAAGAAATTTCTCAAATCCTTGCAGTAGCAAGGAATATATCTACATCTCAGGAGGAGCAGATCCTGATAGCCATAAGGAATATAACTGCATCTTAGAATGGAAGAGACAAGCAAAAGGTCCATGACCAGTAAGCATATTTAGCAGATATCCCTGATTTTCCTTACATATTTGAAGAGGATAAAAAAGAGCTATGGAAAACATCAAATGGAGAGCATATTTTGGAACCCGCAAAGGAAGATCCTCTTGGCGGTTTGTGCCCATATCCTTTGTGCAAGAGCCAAATGTTCGAAGATCTACAACATGTGACAAAGGGGGACATGTGAATCAGTATTGATGAAGAAAATAACTGAAGAAGTTGCAACTATTGAAGAATGGTTCCAGACAGTCCTCAGGACAGGGCACCACTTCATCCTTCACAATATATTGGCACCAAATCAATCAAATCAGTTGGTTGCTCATATTCTGGTACATACTAAATATTATCTTTTGAATCTGAATATGAGTTATTTTATACTCATGTTGCGCGCATGGCTACATTGGAAGTACGCCTACACTTGAGAAAATGTTTCCCTTCTTCTCATGTAGGGTAGGGTACTGAGTAAAATTTTAAATAAATGCTGGCTCATATCCAAGTATAGATCAATAGCCTAGTTTTGTAAATAAAAAGGGGATGATATCATTCATGTTAGAGTATATCTCCTTGTAGCAGATATCATGATTATCACTCCATATTGGTTTCAATAGTATTTTCTTATTTGATGAATCTAATAAGCGATATAGAATATTTTTAGATTTAAAGGCAGCTCCAGGTCATTCAATCCAATTCAATAGTGGCTTTCAGCCTTCATCTCTCTAATACTTCAGCCTTCATCTCTCTAATACTTCATCACCAACAATATTCATTTCGGATTTCATAGATTTTTGGTAGCTTTGTGTGAATTGAAAAACCTCATAATGCTGGGGTCCGTTTTCATTATTTGAATAAGTTTTTGCAATAGCAAGTATTAAGCTTTTAGGGCTTCAACGTTCCTTGCTATCAATTGTACAAACACACCTCCTACAGAGAAGATGGGGAAAAGATATGATGGTTACTAGAATAAAGAGGGATTACATGGTTCTCAACTTCAATTCTCCCTGCTATGTGCAAGTTCCAACCATCCTTTTATATCCTCCCACGAAGCATATCTAAAGGATTCTATGGTTTATCAACACTCCATCATCTCAAGCTTAAGTTCTACAAATAACAGTAGCTCAACACATTGATCTATTCAATCACCAACATAGCCTAGATATAAATTGATATATGTTGCTAAAGGGATATGGGTTCATCTTACTCAAGTGGAGTACACACACCTACAAAGCAATGGTAAAACCAAGGTCATCTTTATCTTGATTAATATTATACATTGCCCATAATAGAGATTTGAAATCCATTAATGATCGAACTAGAGTTTTCACCAAGAGTCTACCAATTGTATATGTTTATTTTGGATCTGTTTGGACTCTTATTTCATAGTAGATCTGGGTGTTTTTTTTTCAAGAGCTACCAAGAGTCTACCAATTGTATATGTTTATTTTGGATCTGTTTGGACTCTTATTTCATAGTAGATCTGGGTGTTTTTTTTTCAAGAGCTATGTGAAGATTGGCATGCATAAGCTAGTCTATTGACTATTCCAACATATGATGAAGATGTTGATGATTAGTCAAGTGTAGATCTTGTACACATTTCTTTTCCTTTCAATCTATTCCAGGTCAAACAAAAGGGATCTGCATATCAATTATCTCCAGAAGACAACGTAGATATTTTCCAACCCACTCTAACCAAATTGATTCCAGGAAGAGGGTGAATCAAACTTGAACTCATCATTTTCAGGAAGTGATTTTGTGGATTTATTTGCGTACGAATGAAGATGAATATAAAGATTTTTCCACATGGGTTTTGTGCAGAAGACCCCAAATTTGGTAAGTTGAAAATAAATTTCAAAATTTGCAAACAGTTTGAGAGATTTGGCCGTTTTTCCAAATCTGGCCTCAGTTACAGGATTTCCTGTAGAACGCAGTTACCAGAATTTGCTACTCCGGTATTTCCCCTTTAATACAAAATAGCCCAACAGCTAGAGGAGAAGACAACAAATAGGTTGATAAGGTTCTGATTATTTAGCTCTAGATCTATCCTTTTAGTAGTAGCTATCATTCTTGGAAATTGATCATTTACTCAAGGGATTTTATGAGACCATTATCATAAGCACAATATTTTTGTCAAATGGGTGGTCAACTATTAGCTCGCATGTTGAAGATCCGAGTTTCCATCCATGACTTCATGCTTGCACTCATGAAATCATTCGAAGACTAAGGAAGATAGATCTTATGAGTCACCTATTCCATTTATGGTATTGATTTATTCTATCAAATGAAATAATTTATGTTTTCTAAATTTGGCATACGGTCGAGATCCATAGATGTAGGATCGATGGTTGCTGCACATATGGTGTAATTATCCTGCTTGATCAAAATATGTCGCAATATTGATTGATTATGGGAATGCAACTACAATGATCTTTGATCTATATGGATTCACACCAGTGAACCATAGAATCAATGCATTAATGCATTGATCTATGATTTCATCGAGCCAAGACAATTTGAAGCTGATGAGAACGCTTCGGAGGCAAGATCGCCTATTTTTTTGTGTTCTCAGCTTGTGACTTCACCCACTGCCCTTTACTAATTTAAAATATGGGGTGAAGCTGCTTTAGCTCCACAATGCAATGATGTTATCTGATCATGATCTATATCAGTAGTTGTGCTTCTTCCAAGGCAACGTACTCATCTTGTGCACCTCCATACCCTAAATTACCATAGGAAAATAGCTCTGCAATTTCACTGAATGGGAATGTACACAAGCACTATTCTCATTTTTATGTATGCATGTGTTGGAGGCCCATTCATTAGATCGTGGATATATTCATGGTCGGGAAAGAAAAAAAGCAGAGGCAGGACGTTCAAGGAAGCTCTAGAAGATTATCACAGGACCAAATAGCGCTAGCCAGTGAATTGTGTCTTCTAGCCAAAATAAATGTAGAAAATTGGGTTTGTATTGTAAAGATTGGGGCCATTAGTCTTATTATTGAGATTCCAAAGAATGATAGCATGGGGAGCAAGAGAAAATATTGTTGTAACTCTATTTAGTTTTCCAGTTGTTGATAATAATAAGGAATGGGCATGATCATTTGATGAAAAATTTCCATTCCAAACTTGTATGGATAGCAGCTGAATATTTTGTTTTGCATGGGACCATGCCAATTCTCGAGTGTGGGAGAGATGGAGATGCCTCCATTTCAACATTTTAGTAGCAACTTCTTGATTCTTTCTAGAAGTAGTACTTATATCAACACTCAAGGTTTGATTTCAATTTGCAAGATTTAATGAGTGGCATGTGACTTTCATGATTTTTACTACGTAGAAACCTCGGGTTTCAAGGGTAGTACCTGCACATCAAAGAAAACCAATCTGGAGTAGAGTTAAGAGTTCAAAAGTTGACTTCAGTGCTTTCTGGGCATGAAGGTTTGTGGGAGAAAAGAACCAATTTCAGCTTTACGACACCTATGAGACACCTGTGTGCTCCATATTGTTTTCCTACAAATGATCATTAAACATATCTAGTATCAATAGTAGATCATCCTTTGATTGAGAATTTGCAGAACATATTGGCTTGAGTAAAGAACATGCATTTATTCAAAACTTGGCACTTTTCTTCACCTCACTTAATCAAGCAGAGGAGTAAGATATATTCTATTTTCTGATGATGAACATTGCGTTCTTACTTAGAGAAGCCCTTGTGGCCCCACACATGAAGGTACCAAATCTGCATTGAATCTTTGGACGGTCCTATGGAAGACAATGGTTTGAAGTATTGTAAGGAAGTTCTTCATGATACATTCTCAATGGTCTCTTTCGTGGAGAAAAAGATGAAGTTATCTATACAAATGCAAATAATATAGATATATATAAGTTAGAAGTTGTACATATTTGTGGTAAAGATGTCTTAAACAGAACTAATTCAACAACCTCTAGCACCACCGATGATGAGATGAGCAAATACTGGTTTTTTTTCCCAGCTTCCTGATGATGTTACACTAAATTAAGGAGAGGATGTTTTGCAATATTTTGAATGTTTTTTATCAGGAGTTTTGACTATTCATTGAATTTCACTCTTGATATATTTGGATAAGAAGGAGCTATGTCCAACATTACTAATATTCTTAGCTGGAAAGAAGGGAGATCATGTTCTTAATGAATGGGACATCTCAGTAAATGGGAACAGTAGAGGAAGCCTTAATACGTGTGCATTGTGGACATATTTTTTTCCATTCAAATTGACGTAATAATAGATTATGAGCTTTGACTGCTAATCTATTAATCCATCCTCTTATTTGAAGCTCAGCAGCGCATCTAGTAGTATTCTTTCATTCAAATAGAGAAAGTTCAGTTCCATCTCCTACATACCTTTATGTTTCAATCAGCATACATCATGCAACTCAGAGTAGCATGAACATCCTCAGTTAATAGTAGTTCAATTTCTCACAACAGCATATCAAGATCAAGGAAAACAACATGATCCTTTGTAGCAGCATGGATTCCAAGCAAGATTTTCCATTCTTGGATCATCATGGGTATATTTTTAAGCAAGACAATATCAACATCAACATCAACATAATTTTCTTAGTACTACTTGAGTTCTTTCAACTAAGCAGTAATCGAATTCCTGTGGAAGCCTTGCAACATCAACAGCCAAAAGCACAACCAACATGATCAACATTCAAAGTTTGTAGCATTGGAAACAAGAGTACATTTCTAAGTTCCATCAAGTCTTCAAAATCAATGGTATCTTCAGGCATATGTTCAATAGCATCAACAAACTTGTTTCTACCATTCAACAGAACTTTCATCCTTCTGGTACCAACTCTTTTCAATTGATTTGTAACAGCCTTATCTCCAGTTAGAGTTCACTATTTCCCTCTTAGATCAGCAGTACACATCAAGCAAGCTAGAGTCCATCCCAAAGCATTTTTTTCAAAATATCTTGTGCTCGTGGAAGGTAAAGTTGGGTAAGCAGTGTCTTTCTCTAGGTAGTCATCTAATATGGGGAATCCATGGATATCAAAGTCTTGAAGGTCTCTACAATTTCTACATTTCCTTACACTTCATCCATTTTCCTATACCATTAGAAGTGAAACAAATCTTCTCCACATGACACTACTTCCTATGTATCTTTCATTCATGTACTCTATCCTTTCATCTTCATGCATTTCATTTATTATATTATTGTAATTGTCTATTTCTACCTCGCAGTGAGCTTCATGTGATATGTATGTGCTAAAACGATTAATTTCCCATGTTATGATGACTACTTAGAGTAGAGACTGTTATTCCTAACTTACTTCTAGAGTTGTAGAAGGTCACTTTTGAATGTCAATAGTTATTAATAGAATCTACAATTCTAGTAGTGCACCTGCAGTTCTGATAGTGTGCCTGCAGTTCCGATAATCAAGTTGTTTGACCAAGTTTCGCCTCCTCTCTATGAGTTTGTACACATGTGTCTTATGTATTTTTATTTTGTTATCCTCCTCAAACCACCTTAGACTAAAATCCAATATTTTATGGTGAAGAGATCCATATGTTTAGTGTTATCTCCTCAATAAGCATAGATTAGTCATGGCATCTAGGTGATAGGAAGTCTTTAAATTTTTTATCTTGTTTGCATGTGTCTAAGTTCTAGTCCGACAGTTTTAAGAAGGTAACGAAGTCTAAGTTAACATTTTTATGTTGGCTCTCCTTCCGAAGGAAAATTTCAAGTTTTGGTAGCTTAGGCGGGCCTGGTGTTGGTTCATTAGCTACCGAAAACCCTGTTTTCGGCAGCTTACGGTGTGATAAACAGAACGCTCCAACCACCGAAAGGGCGAAATTACCACGTGAAGTGGAGGGACGGTTTTCGGTGGCTTGGGCGAACATGACGACGTTCATTAGCCACCGAAAGTTGGGCACTTTCCGCAATTCACAGGGTAAGTTCGAAACTTTCCATAGCTACCGAAAGGCAAAGTTATGCTCGCAGGTCATGAAGCCGTTTCGGGGGTTTGGGAAAACACGATGGTGTTCATTAGCCACCAAAAGTCAGGCATACTTTCTGCAGCTTGCCATCAAATGGGTTGGATCATCTACAACTGTCGAAAGCAAAAAGGCGTTGGCGAAAGTCGTGATCCGGTGGCATACCAGGTTTAAAGGTGGATTATCGGCTGCCGAAGGGAGAGTTACGTCGACCGGCGGCCACGTCAAATTGGGGGTTTGGGGTCATAATTCAGGGAACCCATCATGGCGTAGCCGCCGAAAGGGTCAATTTAGCGAAAACAGGACTTACCCCAAGGGAAGCCCGGACGCCTTCGCCATAACTTTGACCAGACAGACCTCGTTTCCCATCCACATAACAACTTTTCTAAAAATCCGTTCCTCTAGCACAATCATGTCTCAGTAATCATCATTCCACCCTCATGATTTCCCACCTTTTCATACCCTCGGAGTCAGCTCCCGAAAAGCCATACCATCTGTTCGTTTTTTCCCTCACCACATCAACCGAGCTCTTTCGTTTCCTCCATGTTTCCCATCTCTTCCCCGGTCCAAATTTGAGCAGCAGGCACCAGCGAGAAGGTTACCGATGCCGAAAGGAGGGGGAGCAGTCCTGAGAAAGGAATTGAGCGACATCTGCTACCTGGAAGCTCACCCCGAGGTATGCCAATTTTTCAAGAATGTGGGCTGTTACAATTTCTGCAAAAATCTACGGGGATCTCACCAACAGGTGGCCGAAGCATTTTCCCTCACATATGACAGAGAAAGGGCAGTGATAGGCAAGGAAGAATTCCAAGTGGACGAGGCCCTTATAGACCAGGTGACAGAATTTCCAACGACCGGGGAGAGTTGGTTCAAGACCAGTGTCAAGAAGGATTTCGAGTTTCAATCATACCTAAAACCAGAACATAGGAACTAGGTTTGGAAAAAAGACATTCCTATGTCATATCTGGAGGATAACTAGCATCTGTTATTGAAGTCCATCTTGGTCTATATAACCTGTGAGGGTAGGTATAACAAGGTATTAATTTATCATTTTAGATTACTGGATCATTTCACGGGCAAGAGCCCTTTAAATCTCCTTTTCTACCTCCACAAGAGCCTCACCAAAATGGCGCATCAAGTAAAGGTTCAACCCACCAAAATTGCAGGGAGGTTGTTCCACCATGGTATGATTAAACTTTTGGTCTCCGAGCTATTGTAGAGGAAAGGCATGAAATGGACCTTCTTTCTCTTCTAGAGTGGGCTCAAAACAGAATTATAGCCGGAGAAGGGTAAGAAATCTTCCACCCCCAGAAGTGGAAAACGAAGGAGGAGGGCCATTCCCCTAAATTCAATCAAACCCCTTTCCTCAGTCCCACCGGCGAAGAAAGCCAGAAGGAAGTTGGAATTTAAAGACAAGGCTGAGGACAAGGGGGTTGTTTTAGAAGAGACTCCCTCAAGAAGTACAAATATTTTAAACCTCCCATACACCGATTCCGAGGAAGAGGAGTTGTAGGGAGATGGAGCAGAAATTGAGGAGGAGAAAACAAAACAGAAACCCCAGGAAGCAGCCCCAACCATGATGGAGCAGGAAAATGATTATGTCAATTTGCCTCCATTTACCTCTGTGGAAGAGCAAGGTTTTGGCTGTGTAAATTTATCCTCCCCTACACCTGTGGAGGAACAAAGTCAGCAACTGGCCGACGGACCAACCCAAAATGCAAAGATTTCTTCCTCACATAAAATCAACCGGCTCCTCTAGCAGGCTTATGAACACGAGTTACTTCAGAGGGTCATTAAAGAGAAGAATGAAAGGCTGACAGAGAGGTATAACGAGCTTTATGTATCTTTTCATGGATTGACCAAGAAACATGGAAAAATGAGAGGCAGAAACATTCGGCTGATCAGAGAAAACATCAAACTGAGGTGAAAGATTGAGTCCCTGGGGGGTAAGGAAGAAATTCAGAGGGCTCAGCCCAAGGTAATTTCAGACCTCAACACTCTGGCAGCAGCTGCAATCCAATTCGCTGACCCTCCGGTTCTTGCCCAGGTGGAAGAGAAATCCAAGTAGCAAGGGGACAGGAACACAGTTTTGATAAATTTTGCAGGGCTGAGTAATACGTTGTTTTCAACAGCTTGGGCGAACATGGGAGTTGTTCATTAGCTGCCAAATCCCAATTCGACGGCTTACTGCGTATAAGTGGAGTCCTCTCGGATACCGAAAAGAAATAAAGGATGCCCAGCACCTAAAAGCGATTCGGTGGTTTAGGCAAAGCATGAATCAAGTTCATTAACCATCGAACGCCAAGCTTTCGGGTACTTATCACCTTCAGGCTCAGTTTTGGCAACCACCGAAAGCACAGAAAACGCAGAGGCCCGCCTGTTGACACCAAAACCCCTTTTTTTCAGCTCGAGCATCTTTAAGGCATTTTCCAAGGAATCCACACGCGCTCAATTGCATCATGATCACCTCTGGTCCCAAACTGAAGGCGCCAACAAGCTGAATGGTGGAATATTTCTGTCTATTTTTAGGAAAGACGCCTACAGGTTATTTTGCAGATAGCAGTTTTAAACTCGCCCTCAAACCCCCAGAGGCTCGTTTCAGTTGTCAAACGAAGGTGCAATCAGCAAGAGGTAGTTATTTCAATCATGATACGCTGTCACACTTTCAGTAACTATTTTAGTTATTATTATTAACATATTCGATCCAGTTTTGGGATCTGAAAAAACTTTGTAATGGCTATAAAGCCGAGGAATGAAGTAGAATAGAGGTTCGACTTTGGAGAGACTAATCGACTTTTGTATTCTTAGACTTCTATGACCTTCTAGATAATACAAGCTTCTTTTATTATTGGCTATCAGATTTCTTCTTCTCATGTTTCAGCACTTATTGTGATTGATCTATTTCCTGTATGTTCACTTTTATTGCTAGATAGCTGTTATCCTGTCACAGTTTTAAAGGATTGAACATATATGTTATTATTTTGTTGTGCTTAGCCATTGAAATACGAACTTCTGTGTATGAATCTGCTGAATGCAATAAGAATTCACCCTCTTTATTTTAAATCAACCCTCTGAACAGTCGTAGTCAAAGCCTTGTCTGTCTGAGCGTCCTCATGCATGTTGTGAGCGTGTAAATTTTGATTCCTGTCATCCAACTTGATACAAAATAAACCCCTTCTTTCAAAACAAGTTTAAGTTACCAGGCATCTATGAAATACAACCTAGGAGAGCTTCCTGGAGTGATAGCAAATTGGCGCCGTTGCCGGGGAAAGATTATTGAAGCAGTAGCTTCCCTGGGAGATGACACAGTTCCAGCTTTGATGATAAACAAAGCCTGGGCACTTTTTCGGTTGTAATCATCTATCTGGCGACTCCATTGAAATGAAGTGGCTTCGAGAAGACCAAGTACTAGATCGAATCCTCAAAGGCCACCAATAACACCTGTTTCAGATCCCAAACAAATTATAAGGAGAGGAAGGACTACTCAGAGGCAGATTTCCAGATCCATAAGAAGAACCACATCGGGCCTTACCAGAGGTATTTCTTCTGTCTCATCTGATGAAACTCCTTTTGAATCTCCATTTTCTGAAACAGATAATCCATAAGGAACTATAAGTAGAGCAGAATATTTATGGGCCCAAGTATCCTCATCCATTGCTGCTGCCCAAGTCCCTAGCCCTGATCCTGCTACACGAGTTGACCTAGGAAAAGAAATCCTAGAATTCGTCAAAGAGGAAGGCTGTTCTCCTACCTGCATCCCACATCGATTGAACCAAATGAGAAGTTCCCCTTTGTTTACACCAACGTACTTGCCATAGAAAACATTTTTCAGGACCTTTTAGACCAGCATGAGCAAAGGCTGTACTCTTTACTTGCACAGTCCTGTAAGCAGATTGATTGCCCAGAAAAGCCATCAATATGTTTCACCCCCATTTTTGGCGACTCTACTGAGACAAAACCTCCACTTTCATCGTTTCCTATACCTCCTCAGCCACCGTCTACACTCAAATTGCTTTCTGCCATTCCTTTTGTACCCACACCCACAATGGTTGTCCCTCTAACCAAAATGGAGAAGATCCTCCTTGGTAGGTATGCCCCCCTAAATTTGCCTAATCCCCTTTCTGCTATGCCTACCGGAGATTATCAAAAATATATGCCAAAATTCACCGGGGAGGGAGATTTTACAGCTGAGGAGCACTTGGAGGCATTTTATAGCTATGTCAAGAACATCAATATCAAGCATGAAGATGTATGGACTAGAGTGTTTGTGCAAAGTTTAGATGGTCAGACAAGAAAGTGGTTTAAAGAACTGCCTGCTGGATCAATAAATGACATCGAGGCACTGGATGAACTATTTTTGAAACATTGGGGGGGAAGAAGAGACCACCTTTATTATCTCACAGAATTTGATAACTTGAAGAGAGAAAGTGGCGAGTCTGTGGCAGCTTTTATGAAGAGGTTTAACAAAATGTTTAGCAAAATCCCTGTTGAAATTAAGCCTACAAATACCTTTGTCGGGATCACTTACGCCAATGCTTTTGACCCTGATTTTTGCCTTCATCTCCAGGAAAGAAGAGCTGCCTCTTTACTGCTCATGCAAGATGTTGCACTCGAAGTGGATTCAAATATGGTTGCGTCCAAAATCCTCAAAGGGAAGATTGATCAGAAAATGCAGACCCCAGATTCCTCCTCCTCATCAGAAACTAAGCTGGAAAAAATGGCCAAAATGCTAGACAGCTTGACCTCCGAAATGTCCAAACTGAAAGTGCAAGGCCATCCATCCACGAGAGGTAAAGGTCCACATGATTTTGTCCCCAAGAACACAAATGCTCCCCCTTACAAAATAAATGGCCCACCGGTTCAAACCCTTCAGAGAGACAGGAATCCTGCTGAAGAACAAAGAATCAGAGCTCCCTTCCAACATGCGGTATTAGAAGAGGAACAGGAACTTATTCAGGGAGGAGCAGAAGAAGAAGATGATGTCAACTGCATGGAGGATAAGGTTGACCTCGCCTTCTTGACATAGTCTGATTATGAGGAATCCCTCATGACTGAACAAATCACCAAGGAATCACTATGTCAGGAAGACGATCAGAGGAGCTATGATTTGAGGTCTAGGACTATTGCTAAGAAGCCTTTAAACCTTGCTCCTGCAAGGAAGACTCTTGCCTCCACGAAGCATCCCGATGTTCCTGCAAAAGAGTCTTTCACTCCTTCAAAACAGAATCCTGCTGCTCCCACAAAACAGGTTATAGCTCTTGCAAAATAGTAGCAAAGAACATCTCAGCCAGCTGCCCCAGACCCTGTCCAACTTACAACTCCAGCCCAAGAGACAAGGACCCCTGACAAGTTTCCCTATTCCTTCAATCTTGAAACTGAGATCCAGAAAATAAAAATCCCTTTTCCCCTAATCGAGCTAATAAAAAACGATTCCTTCAAGTCATCCATACTGAAGTCCCTCCAGCCAAAAGCATCCATGGATGCTGACTTTGTGAATCTCCAAGACGATAAGCCTATAGTAACCCTAGGCCCCATGGTTGAAGAACAGGATGGGTCCTGCCCACCCTTTTACATATCCTTAAACATCCATGACAAAATCCTTCACAATTGCCTACTCGACTCGGGAGCCTCCCACAACCTCATGCCCAAAGCTGTGATGGATGAACTTGGTCTTAGCATCACAAAACCCTACCATGATCTCTTCTCTTTTGACTCCAGAAAAGTTAAATGCCTGGGCCTCATAAAGGATCTCGTCATAAACTTAACTCAGCGGCCTTCAAAGAGCATGGTAATGGATGTTGTGGTTTCTGACATCCCACTGAAATTTGGTATCCTTCTGTCCCGATCATGGAGAAAACGATTAGGGGGGACCCTACAGATGGACCTAACTTATGCCACCATTCCTATATTTGGAGGTGAAACTAAAAGGCTCTATAGGGAAAACCGGATGGCTTATGTTATCAGCAATGAGAAGAATTCCGTGAACCATCCCATCTATGCTATAGATACAGATTTCAGAGCATGTATCCTGCAAATAGATGATGAATAGCCAGCCCCTTTGCAACTCACCAAGCCCACTGGTCAGCAACCTGAGGAGGCAACCACTGCTGTGTGGAGCATGTTTTTTGATGGTGCCAGCTCCCAGGCTTCAACAGGTGCAGGTGTAGTCTTGATCTCTCCTCTGAAGGATGTTACTCATCTATCTTATAAAAAGGAATTCAAAGCCACAAATAATATAGTAGAATATGATGCTCTGCTGTTAGGAGTCAAGGCTGCCAAGGAATCTGGGAATCATGTGCCTGAAGATTTTTGGGGACGTAGAGCTCATCATACAGCAGGTGAATGGGAACTATCAGGCAAAGAACGTCAGGCTGAATTCATACAGAGATGAGGTATGGAAACTCAAGGATTCCTTCATGTTTTTGGAGATTTCTTATATCTTGCAAGCCATGAACCACCTGGCCGATTCCCTTGCTGTCTCTGCCAGCACATTCCTTCCTCCCATGCCTCCCAAGTTGAAATATGATATCCAAGTCAGGTACAGACCATCCCTACCCGATAACGTCAAATTTTGGAAATTTTTTGAGAACGATGATGAGCTCAGGAGATTCCTCCAGGTTGTTGACGAATTTTCTGATATGAACATTGACCAAGAGAACCTGAATGTAGAAGAGTCTCAGAAATCCAAATTGAAGGGAAAAATAGGCCATCATGACATTGTCCAATTTCTAGGAAATCATATACCTAGGGGCCTGGTACCTCTTGAAAGGCTTTTTGACCATAATGACATCCCCTTTAAACCCGTGAATGAGGAGAAAGACCCAGCTGTCCATGAGAAAAACATAGCCAGCCAAGATCGCCCCAAATTCATAAATCTGTCCACGGAATTGACAGCTGATCAGCAGTCAAATTACTGCAGCCTGGTAAAGAATTTTGCAGATGTCCTGGCTTGGGAATACAGTGACCTGAAGACCTATGATGAAGACACCATTCAGCACAGAATTCCATTGGAAAAGGGAATTACCCCTTTCAAACAGAAGCTACAGCCTATCAACCCTCTCCTGTTACCTGTGATCAAGAGGGAAATAAAAAAACTCCTTGATGCCAAGATCATAATCCCGCTGAGGTATTCTAGATGGGTAGAAAATCTGGTCATAGTAAGAAAGAAGAATGGTGAAGTCGGGATGTGTGTCGACTTCAGGAACCTAAACAAGGGATCCCAAAAAGATAACTACCCTCTACCTAAGATGGAACACTTACTATAGAGAGTGTCGGGAGCTAGGGTCATGTCTTTTCTTGATGGCTTCTCAGGCTATAATCAAATTTCTGTGCACCCAGATGATCAGGAGAAGACAACCTTTACCACTCCCTGGGGTACCTTCATGTACGCCAAAATGTCGTTTGGATTGATGAACACTGGGGCCACTTTTCAGAGGGCCATGGATATTGCATTCGTGGGGATTAAGGATAAATTTGTCCTCATATACCTCGATGATATCACAGTATACTCAAACAGCCATGAGGAGCATTTGCAGCACCTAAGAGAGGTCTTCCTGAAATGTAGACAATTTGGAATTTCTTTGAATCCCAAGAAGTCATAGTTCGGTCTTGGGGAGGGAAAGCTCCTGGGCCACATAGTTTCAGCACAAGGAGTAAGGATTGATCCAGTTCGGGTCGAAGCGATTCGGAAGTTGTCTATACCAAGATCGAAAAAGGATATCGAATATTTCCTTGGTAAGATAAATTTTGTCAGGAGATTTATTCTGAATTTTTCTGAGTTGGTGAAGCACATAACCTCTATGCTAAAAAAGGGAGCTGAAACCAAATGGACTGAACAAGAGAGACATTCTTTCGAAGCCATCATGCAGGCCATCACGAAGGCTCCCACTCTGGTTAGCCCAGATTATGCCAAGGTATTTTATATTTTCTCTTTTGCCTCCCATGATACAGTGGTGGCGGTCTTGCTACAGAAAGACGACGAAGGGCTTGATCATCCAATTGCCTTCTTTAGAAAAACATTGAGGGATGCTGAGCTGAAGTACGATCCCATAGAGAAACAGGCCTATGCTCTAGTAAAATCATTAAAAGCATTCTGAATTTATATCCTACATGCTAAGATTATAGCTTACGTCCCTTCAGCTTCTGTGAAGGATGTTCTAACTCAGCCCGACATTGACAGCAAGAGGGCCAAATGGATCACCAAGCTGATCGAATTTGACATAGAGGTGAAGACCACCAGGTTGATAAAGGGTCAAGGTCTAGCCAAACTGATGGCTGAAGAGAACTACAAACTGTTAGACATTAACCTCGTCGGAACAAATTCTGAAAATCTGCCAACAGAGGCAGCTGCAGCAGGACAGCATGACAGCCAGCAGGTGGCTGAAAATCTGCTCTCATGCGAGTGGTATTCGGGTGTCATTCATTTCCTGCAGAATTTAGAAGTTCCAACCGGACTTAGCACAACTCAGGCATGATCTCTCAAACTTAAATCTACAAAATTCTGCATATGTGGTGATCTGCTGTACTGGAAAGATCATGCTCGAGTTCTATTAAGATGTTTGGATAAAGAAGAATCAGGGCAAGTCATGCATCATTTCCATTCAAGCATATGTGGGGGGAATCACTACTGGAAAACCACTGCCCATGAGATTCTGAGAGCTGGGTACTATTGGTCTTGTCTGTTCTCTGACGTATACACTTTTGTGAAAACTTGTGACAAATGCCAAAGATTCACGGGAAACCAGCAGCTGAAATCTCTCCCCTTGAAGCCTACTATGGTAAACGGTCTTTTCCAACAATGGGGCCTCGACTTCTTAGGGGAGCTCAGTCCTTCATCCAGTGGTCAACACAGATGGATCTTGGTAGCCACTGACTACTTCACCAAATGGATAGAGGCAATTCCCACTAGGAATGCTAACCACCAGGTTATCATCAAATTCCTATATGAAAACATCATCACCAGATTCGGCTGCTCGAAAAGGCTGGTAACTAATAATGCACCTGCTTTCAAAGATAAAGAGTTAGTCCATATGTGTGAATCAACGGGCATTCAGTTAGTTCATTCCACTCCCTACTATCCTCAAGGCAATGGTCTTGCCGAGTCTTCCAATAAAAGTCTAGTCAGGATCATCAAAAAACTATTGGAGGAAAATCAAAGGAGCTGGGATTCAAAGCTGAAATTTGCTCTTTGGGCTGATAGGGTGACGAACAAGAAATCCATAGGGACCTCTCCTTTCAGTTTGGTTTATGGAACTGATTCCATTTTCCCAGTTCAGTTAATCCTGCCAGTGACTAAATTCATCTAGGAGGAACAGGATGAACCGAATGCTATGGTAAGAAGAATGCTGGATTTGGTTGAATTGTAGCAAACCAGAGAACAACTAGTGGAAAGGTCAGAAGCTCATCAGGAAAAGATAAAAGGTACTTTTGACAAGAAGGCCAAGATGGAAACTTTTCAGGTGGGGGACTGGGTATTGAAATGGGATGCCCCCAAGTAGGACAAAGGAAAGCATGGCAAGTTTGATTCTCTCTGGACAGGTCCTTACGTGATAAATCAGGAAAAGCAGAACCATACCTTCAACCTGCAAAGCCTGGAAGGTCAAGAGACATTTGGTGGCACGGTAAATGGGCATTTTCTGAAACTTTATTTCGTATGAGGCTTCATGGCCTGGTCATTGTAAATACCATTCCGTTTTCAGTTTGTTTTTGTTTTGTTTGCAAATAACTCCATACCTAATGGAACACTAGAAGTTAGGGTTAGAGTTTTGTGTGTTCTTTTTCTTTTTTTTAGGAAAGGCATTTGGTCTGCGATTCTTGGAGCGTCGCTGGGAGGCCTCCATCCCCAAGTAGGAGCCATATGTTATCTCCTTAATAAACATAGATTAGTCATGGCATCTAGGTGATAGGAAGTCTGTAAATTTTTTATCTTGTTTGCATGTGTTTGAGTTCTAGTCCGATAATTTTAAGAAGGTAACGAAGTCTGAGTTAACATTTTTACACTGGCTCTCCTTCCGAAGGTAAATTTCAGGTTTCGGTAGCTTAGGCGGGCCTGGTGTTGGTTCATTAGCTACCGAAAACCCTGTTTTTGGCAGCTTACGGTGTGATAAACAGAACGCTCCAACCACCGAAAGGGCGAAATTACCACGTGAAGTGGAGGGATGGTTTTCGGTGGCTTGGGCGAACATGACGATGTTCATTAGCCACCGAAAGTTAGGCACTTTCCATAGTTCGTAGGGCAAGTTCGAAACTTTCCATAGCTGCCAAAAGGCAAAGTTAAGCTCGCAGGTCATGAAGTCGTTTCGAGGGTTCGGGAAAACACGACGGTGTTCATTAGCCACCACAAGTCAGGCATACTTTTTGCAGCTTGCCATCAAATGGGTTGGATCATTTACATCCGCCGAAAGCAAAAAGGCGTTGGCGAAAGTCATGTTCCGGCGGCATACCAGGTTTAAAGGTGGATTATCAGCTGCTGAAGGGAGAGTTACGTCGACCGGTGGCCACGTCAAATCGAGGGTTTGGGGTCATAATTCAGGGAACCCATCATGGTGTAGCCGCCGAAAGGGTCAATTCAGCGAAAACAGGACTTACCCCGAGGGAAGGCCGGACGCCTCCACCATAACTCTGACCGAACAGACCTCGTTTCCCATCCACATAACAACTTTTCTAAAAATGCGTTCCTCTGGCACAATCATGTCTTAGTAATCATCATTCCACCCTCATGATTTCCCACCTTTTCATACCCTCGGAGTCAACTCCCGAAAATCCACACCATCTATTCGTTTTCGCCCTCACCACATCGACCGAGCTCTTTCATTTCCTCCCTATTTCCCATCTCTTCCCCAGTCCAGATTTGAGCAGCAGGTGCCAGCGAGCAGGTTATCGATGCCGAAAGGAGGCGGAGCAGTCCTGAGAAAGGAATTGAGCGACATCTGCTACCTAGAAGCTCACCCCGAGGTATGCCAATTTTTCAAGAATGTGGGCTGTTACAATTTCTGCAAAAAGCTACAGGGTTCTCACCAACAGGTGGCTAAAGAATTTTCGCTCACATATGACGGAGAAAGGGCGGTGATAGGCAAGGAAGAATTCCAGGTGGACAAGGCCCTTATAGCCCAGGTGACAGAATTTCCAATGACCTGGGAGAGCTGGTTCAAGATCACTGTCAAGAATGATTTCGAGTTTCAATCATACCTGAAGCCAGAACATAGGAACCAGGTTTGGAAAAAAGACATTCCTATGTCATATCTGGAGGATAACTGGCATCTATTATTGAAGTCCATCCTGGTCTATATAACCTGTGAGGGAAGGTATAACAGGGTACTAATTTATCATTTTAGATTACTGGATCATTTCACGGGCAAGAGCCCTTTAAATCTCCCTTTCTACCTCCACAAGATCCTCACCAAAATGGCACATCAAGTAAAGGCTCAGCCCACCAAAATTGCAGGGAGGTTGTTCCACCATGGTCTGATTAAACTTTTGGTCTCTGAGCCATTGCAGAGGAAAGGCATGAAATGGACCTTCTTTCTCTTCTGTAGTGGGCTCGAAACAGAATTACAGCCAAAGGAGGGTAAGAAATCTTCCATACCCAGAAGTGGAAAACGAAGGAGGAGGGCCATTCCCCTAAATTCAATCAAGCCCCTTTCCTCAGTCCCACCGGTGAAGAAAGCCAAAAGGAAGCTGGCATTTAAAGACAAGGCTGAGGAAAAGGGGGTTGTTTTAGAATAGACTCCCTCAAGAAGTACAAATATTGTAAACCTCCCATACACCGATTCTGAGGAGGAGTTGCAGGGAGCTAGAGCAGAAATTGAGGAGGAGAAAACAGAATAGAAACCCTAGGAAGCAGCCCCAGCCATGATGGAGTAGGAGAATGATTATGTCAATTTGCCTCCATTTACCTCTGTGGAAGAGAAAGGTTTTGGCTGTGTAAATTTATCCTCCCCTACACCTGTGGAGGAACAAAGTCAACAGGTGGTCGACAGACCAACCCAAAATGAAAAGATTTCTGCCTCACAGAAAATCAACCGGCTCCTCCAGCAGGCTTATGAACGTGAGTTACTTCAGAGGGTCATTAAAGAGAAGAATGAAAGGCTGACAGAGAGGTATAACGAGCTTTATGTATCTTTTCATGGATTGACCAAGAAACATGGAAAAATGAGAGGCAGAAACATTCAGTTGATCAGAGAAAACATCAAGCTGAGGAGGAAGATTGAGTCCCTGGAGGGTAAGGAATAAATTCAGAGGGCTCAGCCCAAGGTAATTTTAGACCTTGGCACTCTGGAAGCAGCTGCAATCCAATTCGCTGACCCTCTAGTTCTTGCCCAGGTGGAAGAGAAATCCAGGTAGCAGGGGGACAGGAACACAGTTTTGATAAATTTTGCAGGGCTGAGTAATACATTGTTTTCGGCAGCTTGGGCGAACACGGGAGCTGTTCATTAGCTGTCGAATGCCGATTTGGCAGCTTACTGCGTATAAGCGGAGTCCTCCCGGATACCGAAAAGAAATAAAGGACGCCTAGCACCCAGAAGCGATTCGGCGGTTTAGGCAAAGCATGAATCAAGTTCATTAACCACCGAACACCAAGCTTTCGACTACTTATCACCTTCAGGCTCAGTTTTGGCAACCACCAAAAGTACAGAAAACGCAAAGGTCCGCCTGTTGACACCAAAACCCCTTTTTGTCAGCCCGAGCATCTTTAAGGCATTTTCCAGGGAATCCACACGCGCTCAATTGCATCATGATCACCTATGGTCCCAAACTGAAGGTGCCAGCAAGCTGAACGGTGGAATATTTCTGTCTATTTTTAGGAAAGACGCCTACAGGTTTTTTTGCAGATAGCAGTTTTAAACTCGCCCTCAAACCCCCAGAGGCTCATTTAAGCTGTCAAACGAAGGTGCAATCAGCAAGAGGCAGTTATTTCAATCATGATACGTTGTCACACTTTTAGTAACTGTTTTAGTTGTTATTATTAGCATATTCGATCCAGTTTTTGGATCTGGAAAAACTTTGCAACGGATATAAAGCCGAGGAATGAAGTAGAATAGAGGTTCGACTTTGTAGAGACTAATCGACTTTTGTATTCTCAGACTTCTGTGACCTTCTAGATAATACAAGCTTCTTTTATTATTGGCTGTCATATTTCTTCTTCTCATGTTTCAGCACTTATTGTGAATGATCTATTTCCTGTATGTTCTCTTTTATTGCTAGATAGCTGTTATCCTGTCACAGTTTTAAAGGATTGAACATATATGTTATTATTTTGTTGTGCTTAGCCATTGATATACGATCTTTTGTGTATGAATATGTTGAATGCAATAAGGATTCACCCTCTTTATTTTAAATCAACCCTCTGAACAGCCGTAGTCAAAGCCTTGTCTATCTGAGCATCCTCATGCATGTTGTGAGCATGTAAATTTTGATTCATGTCATCCAACTTGATCCAAAATAAACCCCTTCTTTCAAAACAAGTTTAAGTTACTAGGCATCTCTAAAATACAACCTAGGAGAGCTTCCTGGAGTGATAACATTTAGGATCCAAGATTTGTTGGTTTTGAGATTCACTTATTTTGAATCTGATCTTATGTTGATGTAACCTCTTCTCCTTTGTGCTACATGTATAAATATGAGAGCATATCATTGAGATATCAATTTGTATGTTAGGAATAGGTTAGAGGATTAGAGAGTGAGAGGTTTGATCATTGTAATTCATTGTAACTTCTTGGATGTCGGAATAAAGAGCTTGTTGTTGACCAAAAGCTTCATGTCATAGTCTTTCTTGGCAGTGTATGCCAAGAGAGGCAGGGCCCCCTTTCTCTAGTATACGCTTCCCAAATGTTTCCTTTTTGTTGTATGTCATTTCAATAGTTTTCATTTACATTTACTGTAGTTTACATTTCATGTAATTTGCATTTCCTGCACTTTACTTTTCTTGAAAGTGTGTCGACCGAGTGTGGTGTGTACCAGATCTTGAATTTGTTAACCTGAGGATCCAATAAGTATTTCAAAATATCATAGGACCTAAACCAATGGCCTCTCAATGAACTAGTTTTACTTTCCTACAAAGTGTGGTTTTACTATTCAATATGCATTGTGTGGTTTTTTTTCCCCTTCTCAATCAATATACAAAAGCATGGTTGCTTTTTGGTCATTTTTATGTAAACCCAAAATAGCTCAGTGCATCCTGTTAGTATCTTCTTGAGTAGGTTAGCTGGTGTGCCTAGTCAGAGTGACCAATCGAGTCTTGATTCTGCATATACTTTGCACGACACCTCATTAGTTTATTGACACTGGTTGATAATTTATGTGAGTTAAAACTAAGCAATTATGTTTCCCAACACTCAGTGCTCTACACATAATGATGTGAGAATCATTTTTCAGCGAGGGAGTACGTGGCATATCAATTATGTTTAGTACATTTATGACTATCATTATCGATCTCTCTTATATGGCATGTATACTAGCAACACCATGCTCATGTTCTTGATCAAATCCAAGAACCTTTACAATTTCCATGATGAGAAATACATGTTTCTATACTAATCCACCAGCCAATGCTTCATTTCCCATGCCAAGCACACTCATGGCATCCCCATGTATTTCTCCAAGCAACACGAATTAGACAAAACTCAAACTTTCAAAAAGTTCCTTGCAATGACCTTTTTATTTTTTGTAACTAGGGGAATCGGCAACTATAGTTGGGCTGGTACTCGCGTGACATGGGGTCCAGGGATCCAATCTCACTACCACTATACCCCTAGGTGCAATCACAGCGCCCGAACCATGCGCATGGATAAGATTGGGGGGATTTGAACACATGACCTTCCATTTACAACTTCACATCTTAACCACTTGAGCTGCCCCCCATGGGCAATTCCTTGCAATGACCTTAATGGCACTGGTAGTGACTTTTTCTCACACGGGATATTTATAAGTAAGTACCTTTCTTGGAAGTTTTTGTACAATTGATGAATGAATACCAATTCAATTCTTCATCGCCGAACCATACTAGAAAACCATGATCCACACTGGCCTCCTTTCCCTCATACTACATAGCGTGTAGGTTAACTACATGACTGTATGTCTTCCTCACGACACCCCCCTTTGTACCAGGAATCACGATTGTCACCTAGATCAAACCCTAGAGCTCCATGTGACTGCCCACCACTTATATATAGCTGAAATTCATTCCTTCCAACAAATATTGTTGTCTCCAAACCACAAGTCGACATGTGTGGTACCACGACCTTCATTCTTTCGCGTAAGTATATGACACACAGGTCCCCAAAATGAACCCATGCCCAAAATTTGAACAAGTTTCCCTCCAAGACCGTGGAAGGAACAGATGAGAGAGGCTACACTATCCATAGTGGTAACCTCCACAATTTCATGATACGATGGCTTAGTTGATGGGGCTCACGTGATACCTCACACCCCTACATACAGATCTCTAATATGACCCATAATTTGATCCAACACTGTGAACAAAAATACACATGGTCATGACTTGCATGTTCCTTCACCATAGATGAGGTGAAATTCGATAGGATAGGATTTCTCTTATGCAACATGAGTATTTTCTCTCATATACAAAATTATATTTCCCTCTCTTGCTCTCCATGGATCTGCACATATTTGTAGCTCTAATTTGAGGCCTTGTGCTCCTCACATGGACACACTAGATCTTCACTATGGCCTATACACCCAGATCCAGTCACTCTTCTCCATAGGTATATTTACTTGAGTGATGTGTCCAACAACATGACACTCGTAGCCTCTTACTGCAAGAAGAATGTGTGGAACAGACCCCATGCACAACCTTCAAACCGGTTATACACTCTACACACAACAACCATACCACAAGGAAGAGAAAAAAAATCCCTTCACAGCTTCCCACACGAGTTGCAATCTCACACTTGGACTTTCACCATGCTCAGCTCTGATACTAGTTATTGGGTTTTAAGGAGGCATATATTTAATGAGAGAAAACAAATAATAAAGTTAATAACAACAACAACATTTGACAAACAATTTATCCTAGAAAACCCCATGAGGGGAAAAACCAACATCAATGAAGATATTCATTACCCTTGGCCAAAACCAACCAAGCTGAGCCAAGTGATCTCACCTACTCATCTCCAGGACTTGTTACAATGGAGTATGTCAAGCCTTTTTATAGGCTTCATTACATGCAATACCTTGGGCTGATACCATGGGCTACCAAATACCATGGACCAAAAAAACCACCTGCTTTGACCTAAGCCAAGATTAGATCAATGACTCAATTACTGAGTCAAGGTTAACCTAACAATCCCCCCTTTAAACTTGACTTGGAGTAAATCACCAACTGAGTCAAGGTTAACCTAACATGAACAAGGTTGGGATCAAAGCTAAGTTAATTTGCTCTGAGTCACAATAGAAAGAATTCAAGGATCTAAAAATTTCCTTTGTTCAACACTAGTACTCACCCTACCAAACCCACATAAAACCTTTGATATTGGTACATATGCCTCTGATTATGTTTTCGGTTCAATCCTCACTCAATACGAATATCCAGTGGCCTATCATAGTGATACACTCTATAATGCGGTTCTCAAGTACCCCATCTGTGACAAGGATATGTACACCATTGTGTAGGCCTGTCATCAATGGAAACATTACATCCTAAGAAGGATATGTTCATCCACAATGATCACAAGACTTTGTAACTCATGTATACATAGGGGAAGTTACAGAACAATCACCATCAAAAGTGGTCCACATACCTCCAACAATTCCACCTAAACATCAAATACAAGAAGGGTGGCACAAATCATGGTACAAACTACCTCAATTGACCTCATGTCATAGCACTAACTACTGTGCTCAACTCTTGTGTACACGATATCACTAGGTGGCCCCAATTGTATGACATTGACCCCTTGTGTTACCTGCCAAACATTGCATATAGGAAAACTAGTCTTGGACTTTCATCTCTAGGATGAAATTTTATGCCATCGGGGACATTTTTGTGTTCCTTTAAGTGAGCATGAGAAGATTATTTGGGAGGCACATTATAATCGAGTGGCAAGTCACTTCGGCATGGAGAAGGCAGTGGCAGTATTGCAACAGTACAACTAATGGCCAAAGCTCCAACAAGACGTCAAAAAGTATATCAAATCATGTATTGCATGTGTCATTTCCAAACATGCCTTCAAGAAGCAAGGGTTGTACACTCCTCTACCTACCCCAGATACACCTTGGTAGTCTATCTCCATGGACTACATGTCCAACCTAACTTCAACCAAGAATGACAATGACTGTGTATTTTTGGTTGTTGATCAATTCTCTAAGATGGTCATTTTAACACCTTGTAAGAAGAGAATCACAGTAGAGGCCACTGCTAAGATTTTATTTGAGCGTGTTTGGGTCCATTTTAGGCTTCCATGGACCATTATTTCAGATTGAGACAATAGGTTCCTCAGTACTTTCTAGTCTATCCTATGGTTGATGATAGACGCTAAGTGACCAAATCGAATTCCTTCCTCTTGCAAACTGATGGAGAAATAGAAGTAGTCAACAAGATGATTGTGCATGCCCTAAGAATGTACAAATCCAACACACATGGGATGATATCCTTCTTATGTTCAAGATAGCATAGTAGAGCCCTTGATTTCTCTATTGGTCACAACCCTTTTCAGATGTGCTTGGGGTTCTAACCATTGTCCCCAACCTTCATTGCTTTATTGGTCACAACCCTTTCTTAGTATGCTTGGGATTCTAACCATTGGCCCCAATTAATGTAGCACTACCCATTGCATATGTACATGACAAATACTCTCATGCTCAAATCTAGGTTGATATGGTAGCCAAATTTGTTGAGCAGTTGTTATAACCTAACATAGATCTAGAAGCTTAGACATAAACCAATTTTAAGTTGTAAAATTTACCTAGTATAACCTAATTTTTTTTCTATAGACTACCCTAGTTTTTTTTCTTTAATTATAGATCTAATGCTATATTATGATGGTAATGTTAAGTAATGACACAAGTTTCTTGAACCTTCCAATGTGAATACTTTCAACAAACACTAAGATAATTCATTATTGTATATTATCATTGATTATAGTACCCTAGTGTTCAAAAATCAAACCAAGAACAATATCTTAATAGACAGGTATATTCAAAATATTCTTTAACAAAATAGTTGGTATCAAAATAAGAGAAATTCCACAACAATATAAGATGTGTTCTCATGTGTAAAAAGTATAAAGTACTAAACCAATTCCATATTAGAGGGTAATTTGCAACAAACTGAAATCTTAAACAATGTTTGTAAATGTGTGCATTCAATAAAATTAAGTTATGTAATCTAAAATTATATTAAGTAACAATAAAGAGAATATTTAGATATCTTCAACAACAACAAAAACATTATATAGAATCACAAAAATGGGGGATTCAAATGCTTTACAAAGCATATGTTGCTATGATGTAGATTAGATTACGAAAGATATGTTAATGAACATAACCTTAACATTTTCATATTGAATTATGTTATATAAAACCAAAATTCTATAAATTATTTGGTTATAAAGTGTTGAAGTATAATAATTTCATGTTGTACACAAAGGGAATACAATTTTCTTGGATTCATATTACTATCCCCTAGTGTGGAAAAAGAATGGAATGGGTAACTTCTTTTAGTCATTGAAACAACTTCTTTATATGGCCATAGGACACTACATAATTCTTTGATATTCTTACATCCTCAAAGGTTAGGCAAAGTATTGCCTGGTTTCAAATAATAAATATAGCTAACGATACAACTTACAACGGTACTTGAATGCAAACAAATTCTTTCCTTTTGAGGACTAGGTTGCATAAGATTACTGAGCAATAACATTCTAACTTGCTTTGCAAGATATATCGCCCACACCTTGATATTTTATCTAGAATTAGAGCTATATGTGAGTCCCATAAACAAATTTTTGTCTCAACAAAATTAAGATAACTTAGAAATGCCTCTAGAATGTGAAAAAACTCTCATATTTATAAGCAAGGATGATAAATTTGTAGTAATCCACAATTCATGTAATAGGTGGCAACATTATTTCCTTCATGATTATACATTGAAGGTTGTATGTTGAAACCCTAAAATGATGCATAAGGACTAAACCAAGAGCATCAATGATGCAAAAGATGTCGTAGTTAAGAGAAATAATCAATTCTCTAGGCATTTTGATCTCCAAAAGTCCCTACTACACAAGCTACACATTGAGCAATAAAATGTAGCATTAAATAGAAGATAAACAATGCAGAACGTATATCGAATCTTTAAAATATATAAAGGATTTATGTGGTGTATTTAGGAATAGTGTCATACAACAAACCAATGGAATTCCTCCTTTATGATATAAAAAGATATAGCTTGATTTGAAATTTAGTTGAGAAAAACCCTCGTAGCATGAGATTAAGGAAAGCTCAAATAACAAATAAATTACAATATTGTTTTCTTACCACCTCTACACTTCCAGTAGCAAGTGGTAATGTGTTTCTAGCATTTGCACCAACTTTGTAAGAGGATCAAGAGCTTTGCTAATTAGAGGGATATTGGATGGAGATGGTAATGCATTGTTGGTATCTACCCCAACTTTGTGAGAGGATCAAGAGCATTGTTGATCAGAGGGTTGTTGGTTGGAGATGAAACAAGAGGGTAAACCAATGATGATAGGGAAGGGCTTCATGATATTGGTGTAGATATTGCATGAGGGACTATAACATGATTAGGTGATAGTGCCTTACAAAGAGGGATTGATGATATAATTGTAGTTAATCTGAAGTCTAATGTTAGACTTAAGGATGGAGACAAAGAGAGTGCATAAGAGATTTTTTTGGACCATAGGTATCCAACAAACAACAGGGTTCCTATAAGACATGGCATGGTTAAGGTGCAAGGGAGAAAATTTATTTATATATCCCTTCCAATGTTAAATTTATATGCTGCAATAACTCAAATTCCCACTTCATTAGCATTTAATACATTTTCACAATAGAAGCATAAAGAGGATCACTGAAAGATACACAATCACAAGGTACACAACAATTTATCCTGGGAAACCCTCAAGGGGAAGAAAACCCAACAAAAATTCCTCAATATAGATTACCAAAGTACAATTCCCAAAGAAATAAGTCTCATAAGAAAGAGAGACAAAACCCAAAAACAAGAACCAAGAACAATCCTCCTCCTCCTTCGCTAGTCTCCCTCTTCCTCTAATGCTCAATGCATGAGTGAGTGAATGGTGCAAATGAGAGAGTAATACTCTCTATTTATACTTTACTTTTCACTTGAACTTTTAACCTAACTAGGTCGGACTCACTAATTTGACTGGGCTGGCCTCTCTAGGAAAACTCAAAATAATATTTATATTACATTCTTTTGGGTACTATTGACCCAGCTTACAATGGAGGTTTTACCTGATGACTTTTACATGACCCTTTACATTAATGACATTTCCCGAAGGAGGAATAATACAAGTAGAATATTCTTTGAAGTTACATTATTTCAACACTCCCCCTTAACAAAAATGGTATTCTACTGACAACAACAAAAACAATAGGTGTGGCTCTACACAACATCATCGGAAGGAGGGAGGAGGAGGCATCATCAAAAACATCATCTGGAACATTGTCTAGTACATCTATATTTCATCAAAAGTTTTTCAACAACATCAATATCAGCAACTGAAACAACTTGCTGTAACATCATCATCATCTGCAGCACGGAGCTGGTACATCATCATCTGCAGCACGAAGCTGAAACATCATCATCATCTTCAGTACATAGTTGAAGAATCATCATCTGCAGCACGAGGTTGGAACATCATCATTTGCGGCACAAATTTGAAACATCATAATCTGCAACACGAAGCAGGAACATCATCATCTACAACATGAAGCTGGAACATTATCATCATCAACTGCTCAAGGTTGGAGCAACATCATCTCTGGAAACAGGTGCATCAACAACAAATATGATCATTCCTTTCGGAATTTTGGGATCAAGTTCAACACAGGTGATCCTTCCTTTCAGAATTACAAGACCATGGACAATCCTTCCTTTCGGAATTACGGGATTCTAGTCCAACAACACTGGTGATCCTTCCTTTCAGAATTACGGGATCATGGAAAATCCTTCCTTTCGGAATTACGGGATTCTAGTCCAACAACACTAGTGATCCTTCCTTTTAGAATTATGGGATTCTAGTCCAACAACACTGGTGATCCTTCCTTTTAGAATTACAAGATCATGGACAATCCTTCCTTTTGGAATTATGAGATTCTAGTCCAACAACAATAGTGATCCTTCCTTTCGGAATTACAGGATCATGGATAATCCTTCCTTTCCGAACTACGGGATTCTATTCCAACAACACTGGTGATCCTTCCTTTCAGAATTATGGGATTTTAGTACATCAACACTAGTGGTGCTAATACAATCCTTCTTTTCAGAATTATGAGACCCAGTCTTTATGGAGCTACCACTACAGCACACTAGATGGTCCTTCCTTTCGTAATTATGGGATCATTGTCCACCACCCACATCTTAGACAATCCTTCCTTTCGGAATTACGATATTTTAGTCTAAGGATCAACATTTAATACTATCCTTCCGTTCGGAATTACGGGATCAAGTCTAAGGATGATTAATCCCAACTGTGCTACCATAGTATCATCAACACTACTCCCCCTTTCGAAGGAAGTCCTTATGGACTACACCAAGCTTGTCACGGAAGTGCTCAAACTTCACACGGGATAGAGGATTAGTCAACACATCTGCAACTTGCTCATTTGTGCTCACATATTGGAGCTTTATAGCTCCCTTCTGCACCATATCTCAGATCTGTATAACCGTACAGTCTGAAGTCATGATCTCTATTATAAAAGAGATCATAATATACTGTACCTTTTAGGTACCTCATCAAATGCTTTGCATCTAGAAGGTGAACACATCTGGGCTCAACCAAATAATGACTCAAGGTGTTCACAACAAAGCATATATCTGGCCTGGTATTCATCAGATACATCAATGACCTAATAATTTGCATGTATAGTGTCTCATCCACTAACTAAGCATCAGAAAGCAACTTCAAATTTGTATCCATGGGTGTGTTCATGGCTTTACACTCCAACATATCAAATCTTTTTCAATATTTCTACTGCATACTTCCCTTGGTTAAGGAATATTCCTTTTGGGCTCTGCCATACTTTAAGGCCTAGAAAATAATGCATCAAGCCAAGGTATTTCATCTCAAATTCTGCAACAAGCTTCTTCTTTCATCGGTTCTGCAACTCTGAGAGCTACATCTTCTTCATATACTTCTTCGAGCTAGCACATGTGGTTCTTTGTAGAGAGTTTTGAATTCTGAAGGTTACTTCTACTTTAATCTCATCATTTGTCTAGTGTTATATACATCATTTTCCACTAAGGCAACGCCTTGTCATAGTTTACTTTCTCTCACTTTGTTCATCTGTAGTATGATTGATTTTATAATTCTTCTTGAATGTCATCATCACTTGTTCTTCGGAACAAGTCTCATCATTATTCTCTTGTAGGAGAGTATACACAATCTTTCCTACAAGTCAAATTTAGTTTCATGATTAGAAACATTCCATAAAAACCAATTCTTATGTATAAAGATATAGGTCTCACAGTCATGCAACTATCTTAGCAAATAACACAACATTCATCCATATGGTAACTTTCTAGATGCCTTCCATCTCTACCAGAACATTACTAAGAGCGTGCACTACTCCCAATATGTCAGCAAAGAGGTTTCACTCTAGATAAGTAGAAATGGAATGTTGTATAGTACCATAGGACACTTACCCATCACATGCATATCAATGCAAACATTCTAACATGCATAATACACATCCTAAATCTAGGAACATAAATATGTACACAACTGGACAATACAGGAAATGACAATTCAAATACTTACCTTTGTATTTTGGGTAGGATATCCCTATTCTCTTTGCAAGAGTCTCTAACAGTGTGCTCCACTCCATCATCTTATTCTGAGGACCTGTTCCTTTCTTTCTTGTGACCGAAAATACTAAACAATTCTTCTATCCTAAAAATAACGAGGACTCATGGTCCTAGCTATTAGGCTTGAGTCTGCATGTCCCTTTAATCCCTTCTTATCCAATGTTGATATAGATAAGAGGTTCTTCTATCTCCCTGATTTGGATTAAAGTACATATTCCTCATCATTGGAGGAATATTCTTTGGCATTGATCATATCCTTCTTGCATTTTGATTTGGCCTCATCTCCCTTTTTTCTTTGACTTCTTCTTTTATGAAGCCTTCTAGGTCATGTTCTTCAAGAATGAGCATGACCTTGTGAAATTGCTTCTCCGAGAACTGCTTCTGGCTTGACCTAGGGTTTGAAAGAGAAACCCTAATTTTTCAACTTTGATATCTTCATAAACTGATTGGAGGAAAAGAGACGCATCCCCAAGGAGATTTAGGCAAAGTACTCATTTTCAAAAATCTGTGGATAGGACTGCAAAATACTTGATGCCCTAGTTTCTTCAATTTCTACTACAGATTTGTCGACTCTTAATTCTTATGTATCTCAGAAATTTCTGCTCCTCAAGGTCTGAAACTTCGTACTGTGATAGTCTAATATGTCCTCTATCCAACCCCATAGGTTAGAGCAGGATTGGATTCACCAAGTGGATCTTATGCAAAGTTTCTCAAGATGACCCGTTTATGGACTGTTTCAGTATAGCGAACTTGTACGGGAAACCACATGTCACTGTTTCATCTTCGCGTTCTGAAACTCGTACCAGAGAAGCTATAGTCCATGAAATTTTTGGAACATCTTACGAAATTCGATTTGGATCTTCCTAGCCCGAGATATAAGATTTATCCTTAGGTCACTTATTTAAAACTGAATTCTAGAGGAGGCTATAACCCTGATTCTCGTGGATCACATCTCCTAAAGTACAGTGAATCTGAGGCTGAAAGTCACACACAAGGTACATGAACCTTTCATATTCGGCCTGTACAAGTTTCAGATCTTGAACCTTCTCCAAAAGTGATTTACAGCAAAAATTCCAAGATGACTAGTTTCTGGAGAAAGAGAGAGAGATTTACCCTAGTGAAAGTTGCTTTTTTCAGTCTAGCTCTGATAACATGTTAAATTAATATGCTGCAATAACTTAGATTCCTACTTCATTAGCATTTAATACATTTTCACAATAGCAGCATAAAGAGGATCACTGGAAGATACACAATCACAAGGTACACAACAATTTATCCTGGGAAACCCTCAAGGGGAAGAAAACCCATCAAAACTTCATCAATATAGATTACCAAAGTACAATGCCCAAAGAAATAAGTCACATATGAAAGAGAGGAAAAACCCAAAAACAAGAGCCAAGAACAATCCTCCTCCTCCTTCGAGTCTTACTCTTCCTCTAATGCGCAATGCATGAGTGAGTGAATGATGCAAATGAGAAAGTAATACTCTCTATTTATACTTTACTTTTCACTTGACCTTTTAACCTAACTAGTCGGCCTCACTAATTTGACTGGGCCGACCTCTCTAGGAAAACTCAAAATAATATTTATATTACATTCTTTTGGGTACTATTGACCCAGCTTACAATGGAGGTTTTACCTCAAGACTTTTACATGACCCTTTACATTAATGACATCTCCCGAAGGAGGAATAATACAAGTAGAATATTCTTCGAAGTTACATTATTTCAACATCCAAAGCCTTCATAAGGACAAGATTGAAGGTTACATTATTTGTTTAAAAGCTATTTCATGTAATTTATGATATAGAACAACTCCATTTTAGTCCAAATTTGGCTTAGTTGATGCTCCAAAGTTGTTTACCATATAACACAATGATCATAATCATCAATTCATGTCTATGTCTATTACATTGCAAGGGCCTTTATTGGCATGCAATGAATCATACCTTGCAATCACCGAGGTTTTGACATATTCAATGGAGTCCCTAAACAAGGAAAGTTAAAGCAAATTATCTTTCATTTCAATTTATTCTACACATTTTACTTATAAGGCATTCTAAGCATGCCCCAAGATCTATTAGGTGAGCTTGTGAACTAACACTAATGTGTAGCCATCTCTCTTCAAAGAATGAAGACCCTCATGCCTACATGCCCACCTATACACAACAATTATCTTACTCTACTTGCAATGAATGACAACCTTGCAACCCTAAATAATATATAATAATAGTATAAAACAAATAGTTCAAATATATAGTGAAAAAAAATATGAAATCGTTTGAGATTAATAGAAATATGGTAAATCAATTACTAATCTATAAAGTTTAAATCCCTAATAATTCACAATAAAAAATTATGGTTTTGAGTAAAAATCTACTATGTTTTTTTGTTGCTCTAACATCAATATAGAATTTATCTTTTTTTCTATAACATCAATGTAGAATTTATCTCTTTTTGGGCTCTAACACCAATGTAGAATATCCAAAATCTGAGAAGATTATGAAGACACTCTTGCTTCACGTTTCGCCGTAGCAATAACCCCATTTCTTGCGTGAACGACAGTGAAAAACCTGAAACATGGAAAGAAATGAAGTGCAGTGAGCGGGATCGAAGAATCTAATGTATTGCTTTATTCTTATATGCCACCGTGAAAATTAATGCTTCCCAAACCTGAGTTGCCAAGTATATTATCTTTTTTGTCTGTTCATTTGGATTTTTGAGGGCACTGCTCCCCCTTGTCCAACCACACTTTGGTAAGCCCATGACGGGCTCGGGACCAGGTCTTTGGGGTCCAACACCAGGTGTTGTTTAATGGAACAAGCAGTCGCCAATATGGATAAAACCAGGGGACTTGGCTCTGCGGCAGCTTCTTACTGTGTGCTCCCGGATATCAACGGCAGCTTCTTACTGTGTGCTCCCGAGTCCCGGGTATCAAGGGGTAGCGATACTAATCCATCATTGAGAGCATCGTATTCATCACTTCAATATGAAATTGTTATTTGAAAAGCCTTCCAAATTAGAGGAATTTTTATGTTAAAAAATCAAACCAAATAATTTGCAAAACAAACCGAATTTCCAGTATTCCTTATTAATTGTCGCAGTGAAAATGCATTTAAAAAGCCACATCGTCACAGAAATGGAAACGTGGTAATAGAATACCAACAGTAAAGAGTATAGGTAGATAGCATCTCATCATTTATATTGGCATCCAAAGTTTATTTTTTAAACTGCCTCTTAATGATGAAAGAAGAGTTTTTACTGGTTTGACATGCTAAAATGCCTCTGAATGATGAAAAAAGAGTTTTTACTAGTTTGACATGCTAAAATGGTTAGTGAATGTATAGATGCAATCTGTTTTAACTTTGAAAGCTTGTGTACAATATTAGTGAAAGCCATAGTTTAAAATCAAAAACATCACTGCTCAGAGTGTTGAACTAAATCACTGAAACATCGCTACACACAGAAATTAAGAACTAGAGAAAAGTTTTTCCGGATAAACAGAATTCCAATAAGATATTAGATACAGAGCTTAGCAGCAGAGAATAATGGTTTTCCAAAGAAGATATTATATACAGAGCTTAGTAGCAGAGAATAATGGTTTTCCAAGAAGATATTAGATAATGAGCTTAGTAGCAGAGAATAATGATTTTCTTATTCCCAAATGTTGGCAGTAGATTTTACATCCTTTGTGCTATGCTAAGTCCTGGTGTGATTGCAACATCTTTCCTTCCGTTATCTACATCCATTGATACAAATTGCCAGTGGTTTGGAATATATTTATAGAAAAACCCGATACATTAAGAACCCACAAGCATGTGGGATTATCGAATTCCGTTGCTGACTTTTTAATCATCTTGGACTAAAACAAGTTGAAATGGTGTTCTGTGACACTGGAGTACCCAGGGAGGCCGCAATGATTGATGGCGGATTACACGTTTCTAATGCAGATGCGGCATTTGTCATCGTATTTGAATCCATATAGGGGGGCTGAGTAGTTTCTGGAAGGTTTAGATCTTTGCTGGTGAGGAACATAATAACTTTAGACATGGAAGGTCGTAGTAATGCAGAGGCTTGTGTGCAAAGAAGAGCTACGTGAACAACTCGTAGTACTTCTTTGTGAGAACTTTCTTTCAGGTTGGGATCAATTATGTTTGAAATGGTACCCGATAAATAATGATTCCAAACCTGCAACGCATACACAAATATTATAACTTTGAATATATTCATTGTTTTTTATTTAGAAGCAAGGAAAAGTGTGTAATTGATATTACCAATGTCAAAAGAGATGGCATGTTTTGGGTGTGCATGGGGTTTAAATTTTTTTTGCCACTAATAATCTCTAGAACTAGCACCCCAAAAGCATAGACATCAATTTTTTTCTGTGAGATGGCCATGTACAAGATATTCTGGAGCTATGTAACCTCTGTCAAAATACCAATGAAAGTATATCAGTAACATTTTCTAATAAAAAGGTTTTTTTTTTCAAATTTTGAATAATTTATTCTCACCTAGTCCCAATAATTGTGGTGCTAAGATGAGTTTGATCTTCAGCAAAGTATCTAACCAATCCAAAATCTGCAATTTTAGGTTTGAATTGTTGGTCTAAAAGAATATTGCTGGCTTTTATGTCTCTATGGATGATGCGTATATCTGATTCTTGGTGAAGATAAGCTAATCCACTAGCAATTCCTAGTATAATCTCAAACCTCCTCTGCCAATCCAATACGTTGCCCATGTTTTCATCTGTTTGCAATGTGCAATTCTATCTCAAATATCTTAAATATAACACAGAAACAACAATGCCTTACATGTGAAGATCGACTGTAATAAAAATCAATGTATAAAATTAATTAAGAAAGAATTACCGAATAGAAACCGATCAAGGCTCTTGTTGGGAAGGTATTCATAAACCAAGAGTTTGTTTAAGCCATCCACACTACACCCAAGCAGTTTGACAAGGTTTTTATGTTGAACATGACTTATCAGATTCACTTCATTGAAAAAGTCCATCACACTTTGTTGTTTGTTAGCTAATAGTGTCTTCACAGCAATTTCCTTACCATCCGGTAGAACTCCCTGCCATCATGTCCAGTTTATGTTGCTTAATGATAATGTAAATTTACCCATCCTATTTCAAATCTTTAATATAAAACAATTTGAACATCACCTTATAAACTGCACCAAAGCCTCCTTGGCCAATCTTGTTTATGGGGTTGAAATTAATTGTAGCACTTCGTAAAGTTTGAAATTTATAATTTAATTTTGATTGAGATATAGCTGTTGTTGAAAGTTCACTTGGTAGTTTGCAGTGATCTGCAAAATAAAAAAACATGTTAATGATTTTAAAAATACTAAATAAACAATTAAGTACATGTAATAGTAAAATATATCAAAGACTTTCTAAGTACATGTAACTCTTAAATCATAATTATATAAAAATTATATGTTTCCATGATTTTTGTTGTAGCTTTTCATGTTTTCATTGGAATTTATTACATCTTTGGATGATTGATTTTGTTGTAAAAGTTAAGATAATGTTATGTAATAATTTTAATATATACACTTTAATGACTTTGATTCTTCTCTAGTTTGGTTATGAAGAAATGAACACAGATCTAAGTTCATTGCAATGCATTCAAGGTTAACATGAATTTAAACTAACGGCTGCTAGTTTTAATTTTCATATCTTAACCTTGCTTTTTTCTGATACATGACACTCAGGATTGTGATGTTGAGATTCTAAGAACTTTATCTCACCTGTATAAAGAAGATTTCATGAAAATTGTTTATTGTTTGTTAACATCTTTCATTCTTACAAAATTTATTTTCCGAAACGGGTAAGAGAATTGAAAATTTTCATTTCCTTAACTAATCCATTGCATTAAAAAAGTGAGAAAATCCCACCATCAATTCATTGTGTCAAAGAACCCTGCTGAGCCCGAGAAAACAGAGAGTTGAAAAATTGTTCTTTTAGTGTTTTTTAGGTAAACACTTTATCATTTTGTCTTCATATTTGCTTCCTCTTCAATTTTCTCCAACTGTTTAGCTTTGGGTAATGAATTGTATCATCACCAATCTTAAATAGGGATTCGAACTGTACCTATGTTCACTGGATTGGTTTGACCACAAATTATTGCAAACTTGCAGGACTAAAAGAAAATCTGACCACAAATTATTGCAAACTTACAGGACATAGAGAAAGTAGTGGAGAAGCACGAAGGGCAAGGTGATTCACTGAAAACAATAATAAGAAATCTATAGCTAAACTTTGGGCTTTTTCAACTGCAACTTCAAAATTAATATCTCCAAAGACGCGGTGATTGTGCAGCTTTGGATATTTGTAATAAGCTGGCCCATGCCAGAGTGTTTCATTTCTTCAACGAGATTAAGAGCATGGAATATCCTTCAATCATTTCTTTCCACGGCCAAGCATGGCATATCCTTCAATCATTGCATTCCACGAGATCTGGTCTTGATGAGGTATTTTGTCAAATAGCTCCCGTGGTCTCTTTATGCTTCCACACTTTGCACACGTGATATCAGGCTGAAATCCACTTCTAATTATGTTTCCATGCATGTTTATAGCCTGTTCCAAAGCTCCAAAGTTGGTACACGCAGGGAGAATAATGGCAAAAGCTTTTGAGATGGGCATTATTCCTGCCACTTGCATTTGTTGAAAGAGCTCCAGGGCCTTCTCACCGTGCCTGTTCTGTGAAAATCCTGCAATCATCGAATTCCATGAGACCAAATTTTGTTGAGGCATTTCCTTCAAAAGTTTTAAAGAGTTCTGCCCATATCCGATAATCATCAGATTCCACGAGACCGGGCCTCGCTGATGCAACTTACCAAATAGTTCCAGTGCGTTCTCTATGCTCTCGCACTGTGCATACATGTCTAAAAGGGCAGTCATCACAAAGACATCTTATTGAAATCCGCTTCTAATTATATTTTCATGGATCTCCATACCTTGTTTAAGAACTTCCATGTTGGCACATGTTGAAGAGAATACTAGCAAAGATTTTCGAGTCGGGCTTTTCACCTGTCAATTGCATTTGTAGAAAATGCTTCAGCTCCTCCTCAGTATGCCCATTATATGTAAAGACTGCAAGCATTGCATTCCAGGAAATCGCATTGCGTTGAGCCATTTAGTCAAATATTTGGTGCCTTATCAACAAACCCCTTTTGTGCATATCCTACAATAATTGTTGTCGAGGAAATAACATCTCGTTGAGGCCTTGTCCATACTCCCACATTTTGCATACATATCTATCAGAGCATTCGGCATCAATATATCTGACTGGAAAACAGTTCTAAGTATTTTCCCATGGATTTCCATACCCTGTTCCAAAGCTTCCAAGTAGGTACAAGCTTGGAGGATACTAACGAAGGTTTTGGAGTTCAACCTCGAAGTTTCCAATTGCATTTCTCTTATTAAATTTAGGGCTTCCTTACCAAACTCATTCTTTGCAAACCCTGCAATCATCGCATTCCATGATACCATGTTTCGCTGAGGCATTTCCATGAAGAATCTCAGCGCCTCAACAACAAACCCATTATGTGCATATATCCTGTAACCATAGCTGTCCAGGACATGACATATTGTTAAGACATTTTCTCAAACAATTGGCAAGCCAAGTCTGTACTCCCACATTTTGCATACATATGTTTTAGGGCATCGCCATACCAATTCCAGACTCAAACCCACTTCTAATCATGTGTTTGTATTTCTCAGAGGCCATCTTTTATGACAAACCAAAAAACTAAAGGAGAGAAAGTTGTCTTTCTCCCTTGGCTAAGTTATTGTATTTCAAGTTATTCCTATTTCTAAACACTTGTCAAAGCACCAAAACAGTCGAAGATGTATATTTGGAATCACAAATCCTAAACTATTATTAACCATAAAATCTAATATAAGTTTATTTATTAATTGGTTAGGTTAGGTAAAGAGTTAAAATGTATGTTTATAGTTAGTGGTTTTGGGGAACTCATGGTATTTGTTCATGTGAAGAAGCCTATTGACTTGAGAGTGGTCGGTGATGGCTAGATTAGCCATGTTTTGGATGAATTGGTCCAAGCAAAATAAATCTATTGTTTGTGGGTTTTCCCAAATTTGAGTTTCAAGGATAAACTCTCTTTATTCTATGTGTGTGTTTGCTTTAATGGTTTCTCTCTTGTGCTTTTAATTCTAATAGTGGTATCAGAGCTCAAGTGAGATTGTGTGAGAAGCAGTTTTGAAAAAAAGGGCAATTTGCAGCTTTAAACATATAAATGAAAAAAAATTCCCACATTGGGTAAAAGAAACCTTAACCTATCAAATTTAGGGTGAAGAAGTTGTGTCTAGTGAAGGGGGTGAGAGGAGATGTACTTTGACCAAGCCTATTGGAAAAGCATTGGAAAGAAACTCAACATTATTAACATTATACATTACTTCAAAATAAAATCTACGATACTAAAATAATAAAATTTCATTTTCATTATAATTAAAATACAATAAACGTTAATGAGAGTAATGGAAAGAAACGCAACTCACCTGGAAGTGATGGTGTAAAATAGAAGCGCTTAATACTTTTTCCTTTCCAAAGTACAATCATTACCACCAAAACGAAACCAGCTATGCTCAATCCCAGCGTCAACGGTACATTACGGTGCCTCTTTGCTGCGCCAAATAACAATCTGCATTACTGAAATTGCAAATTAGGAAAATGCTCATGAGATTAATTGACAATGGTACCTTCTCTAGCCGTCGCATTTGATAGCGGTTTAGCCAGACCGCTTCCGGTCGGGGGCGAGGGCAAAAGGACAGCCTCAAAGTAAAACTTGTGTCTGTCATAATGAATTATGAATTCCTCGCTGTAAACCCCTCCGCTAGATAGATTCCCACAAGAGGGTAATACTCCGAACCCAGCGTCGAGGCACTGCCTACACTGATTCATACTGAGGTCTCTCCGACAAACTGCCAGCGCATAAATGCCACTCCCATTTCCTGTACTGAAACCCACGTTACTGGACACAGCATCATCCATAACCTTCCTCATAATAGCGGCAATAGACGGATCCAGTTCCCAACCCCCTGTATCTCCGTATGCACCATGACATCGACCGATTCCTGATAAAACCAATTTAGAATAGAAGTTGTCGGTGCTAAATTTCAAAACGCATCCCCACAGAAGCATGCTGCTGCGAATATAAGAACAATCTTTAGCGAGTGTCTTTGTAGCGTTTGAAACGCATGCCCGACAAGTAGAGGCATTGAGGTCTCCCCTGCACTGAGCAAGACCGTACACCTTATCTTCACTCTCTCCACTTGATGAAATATTGTAGCCCGTCTTTCCAACATTCTCAATCAATGAATGCTCAACAACTTTCAAATTCCTTTCCAAAGCACTTCCATTCATGATTTCATGGCCACTGCAACTGGAATCCATAACAAGATTAGGATCATCCAAGTGATCAGATAATGCTAAATTTAGGAGTAAGAGCAAAGAGAAAAGAAATAATTTGGCTTTTGCAATGAATTGAATCATGTTTGCGAATTCAATTGCAGAAGTTGGAAGGGGCAACTCTGTAATTGAAATCAATATGTGGAAGCTTAAAAAGAAATCTGCGCTTCGTTTAAACACAATATGTCTGGTCCAGTTTCCTTTTAAAAGCGCGACGATGGAAAGTGAAGCAAATGAGGAGAGTCCGTCCAAAGTAAAAAATGGTAGTTCGCGGAATTGGAAAAATGGTTTATGAAGAATTGCAAAGTCAAATTCGAGCACACATGTGTCCAGTTATTGGTCAATATAAATTTTGAATCATTTAATGTTTGATTTTAGGAGACCATTAATTTCTAAGTAAAATGTTTCATTTCTAATTTTTGTCATAGGGTGAGATTTTATAATGGTTGAAATTTGACATCTTATCTTCACTTCAATTTTTTTTATATATAATTATCATATTTTATTTTATTTAATATAAAAATAAAAAGTTTATAAAATATAATAAACAAAAAAACATAATAAATATAATGATTAAATCAACTACATACATAATGGCAAACAAGATTTATCCTAGAAATCTTTAAATAATAGGCCTCTTCACAAGTAAACAATTGGCCATTATCATGAGCCCAAAAATCATGACATTAATCAAAATTTCCATATTAGAAATAGAAATATAAAGAGAATATATATATATATATATATATATATATATGAAAAGAGAGTTTTTGCTTTATATTAAGTAAAAACATTTTACATGACCATGATGGTCTTTTGATATTGATTGTCCATCAATTATCATATTCTAAAAGAGTAGATAATATGTATCATCATACAAAAATATGATTGAGATGAAGTTCTTTGCAATAGGTCATATCGAATGATCAGTGCATATACATCCTTAATAAAAAGTCATACCAAAAATAAAAAAGAGATAGGACCCAGGCCAACATAGGTAATGTGCTCGTGATCTTGTGCCCATGTCTGCCATATACCGTCATCAAGTAGCAAACCAATTTTTGATAATCGGTTAGCCTCATTATTCTTGTCTCGATAGATGTGTTGGAAAGATAGTCTTTAAAAAAGGGTTACCAACCGAATGACCTCCTCATAAATTGGTATCAAGAATAGGTTCTGTGGCCACCATCGGTAGTTCATCCATTGAATGATGAGGGATGAATCCCCAAAAATTTGCATGCATTGAATATCCTTAGAAAAGGCATTCTGTCGGAGGAATTTTAATGCCATTAACTTTGCACGATTGTTGGTACTATCACCAATGGATGCAGCAAATTTAAACCATTTATCTGAGTTAAAGTAAATGATGCCACCAACACCTCCACGTGAAGGGGACCCCTATGATGCACCGTCGAAATATCCCCAAGGAACATTCTAATTGATCTCTTCCACCATAATGACCCGTGGTTTCAGCAAACCAGGAACCTGTGTATAGGACTGTGCTACAACCAGGATGCATAGAGCATATACCTTTGGAGGGATGAGAGAATCTTCAAAGATAGATAAATTCCTTGATTTCCATGTGTGCCGTATCACGATATAAGAAAGACTAGGGTAATTATGGGAGTATGGGAGATCAGACCATCCTTCCAGTGCCTCAGAGACAGAACCTCCAATCCATTGGTGGTGAAAACCAGTAAGCAAGTTAATACGCTGCCAAATGATTTGAATAAAGGAGCAAGTGATGAGAAGGTGCAAAGTATCCTCCAAATGGATCTTACAAACAGGACAACGACCCAGTCCTTCAAGAAATTGTCTTTGAAGTCGATCCCAAACAAGGATGTGATCGTTCAAAGTGGCCCAACATAAGAGTTTTGTCTTGAGGGGGCATGCGATTTTCCACAAAGAGTCGTACCACCAACGTTGTGTAGGGAGTTGTCTATTGAAGCACAGGATCAGATATACGATCTTAGGAACATATACCCCGCCTTCTTTATTTGGATACCATTTAATCATACCAGGGGACTGTGTGATGCGAATCGACATATCCCAAAGGCCTTTAATGCATCTATTCCATAAAACCCTTTCCTCAATTTGAAAATTCAGAAAATCAGCATCATAACAACCTTGTTTGTGAATAGTCGTAGCGGCCAGATTAGCTATGCGTGATATGAAGAAAAACCCACGATCCTGTAGCTGCAAAATCATATGATCAGTTAGTCGATAGAATCCATTGCATCCTATCCATGGATCGATGCCAATCCTGACACGATGCCCATAACCAATCAACCACCGGATCCTGTCGGCAATGAGGTGGAATGCACTCAGTGCAGCCTTCCACATCATAGATGAAACCCTAGGGCGGTTACCCCCACTTCTGATCTAGTCCTCCACCGATAATGGTTTGATATACTTAGATATTATGATCTTTGTTCATAAATTAACACAGGTCAAGAGCCTCCATATGTTCTTTGTCGCCTAGGATTTTCCAAAAGTACCGAGTTGTTTTATACCAAGACCGCCCCAACATTTTGGTAGAGTAACCATGTCCCATGCAATCCAATGATATGATTTAGTATTCAAACCTTTCCATAAGAAATTGCAGCATATCTTCTGAATGGATTTGACGGTAGCTGTAGGAATAAGAGCCATGGATAGCCAGTAGATAGGGATCGCTTCCAAGACAACTTTTATAAGAATTAGTCGGCCCCCCTTGGTAAGCCAATGGTTGCACCAAAGATATAGTTTCTTTTCAATACGTTCAAACAACCACGCCCAGTCCTTAATACCATATGCACTTGGCCTAATGATGAAACCCAAGTATGGTAGACCCCTCTTGACATCAACATGCGAATATGGAATATGGCGAGAGATCCATGCCGCATGCTCATTATCCATATTAAAAAAGGAGATGGTGGATTTTAGGATGTTTACCATTATACCCGTGATCAAAGTAAAAATAATAAGAATATTGTTGATGCATAGGATATCACTACGAGAGCCACCTACAAAAATAAATATGTCGTCGACAAATAAATTAAGATGGGTGACAGAAAGTCCATGCGCAAGGAAAATCTCTTTCATAGAACTTGAATCCTTGGCTTTAGGGATGGCACGACTGAGTCCCTCAAAAACCAGAAGAAATAATAAAGAGGCGAGCGGGAAACCCTGACGGAGGACCCTTCGGGTGAAAAAGGAGGATGCAGAAGCGTTTACCAGCACATCAAAAGAAACAGATAGAACAACTGACATAATCTAGTTTACCATAATCAATGGAAAACCAACCTGAAAAAGATTCAGTCATAAAAATGTCCAATTGACTTGATCATATGCCTGACGAAGGTCTATCTTGAGGATAGCAACTGGTATCTTCATAGTCTTTGTAGCATGCATAATTTCTTGGGTGGACCCAATGGCGTCCTGAATCAGTCGACCCTTTAAAAAATCATGTTGTTCCATGGCTATGCCCTCAGATAGGCCACCCTTGATCCTGTTAGCGATAACCTTGGTGGTGATTTTGTAGAAACAATTGCAGAGTAAAATTGGTCGATATCATCAAAAGTCTCACCCTTATCCTTTTTTGGAATCAATGCAATAAAGGTTGCATTAGTAGTAGCCAGTATCCACCCTTTTTTCCTTGATTCCTCAACCACCACAAGAATATCCACATCAAAAAAATCTAGAAAAGCCTAAAAAAACTCTATGGCCCAACCATTAGGCCCAGGGATCTTGTCATGGTGCATCTGACAGATGGCTTCCTTTACTTCCTTCATGGTAACCGAAGAAAGTAAGGCGATGTTGTCCTCTGCAGTAACCATATTAGGGTATAGACCTGATAAAATAATCATGTGTAACATAGAGACATCCTGCGGCTGAGTATAAACACCCTTGAAATGTTTTGTGGCCATCCCAGATAGAAAATGATGACTCGACTGGGTGTTACCCTCTTCATCCCTCATATCCAAAATGGAATTCACATGTTGCTGATGTTTGATATAGCTATGAAAATATTTTTTGTTAGCATCCCCAGCATGTAACCAAAGTGCATGGCTCTTAATCCTGGCAGTAGACTCATTATCCGCAAGAATTTCCTTCCTACGCTTTTCAAGTCCCATAACATCAGCCTTTTGAAGGTTGGAAGAGAAACCCCTAGGGTTTGCAAAGTAGAAAGCTTCCAATGATGCTTCAATATGACAAAGCTCTTCAGTTATCTCATGGCTCCGTCTCTTTATCCATGGAACCAACAGAGCCTTCGTCCTATATAAATTATTATTGAATTGAATAGCCATTGACACTGTTAGAGATGGATCTAAAGGTTTCCACTCCTTGAAAATCATATCATGGAAGTCAGATTCTTTGAGCCACCGCATATCAAATTTAAAAGGGATAGCAGGTTTCTTTAATGTCTGACAGAGTTCCATAAGGATGGGGTGGTGATCAGATTCACTGCCAATCCCTATCCATTGATGAACCAGGGTAGCAGAACATAATAACCCCTCATTAACCAAGAAACGATCCAAACCTTTTGCAATGTGAGCATCACCATCCCTCATATTCCTCCAGGTGGGGTGCATCAGAATGGGAGGAACGTCAAAAATAGAGTGAGTGGTGAATAAAGTGCTGAAAAATTCTAATAACGGGTCCATGTTTGCATGAGAACCCCAGATCTCCGTAGTGCCCAAAGTAAAATTTAATTCGCCCCCAATGATTTGTCTATCAACATTAAGCAAACTGTGGGAGAAGAAAGATTCCCAAAAAGGATCCCTTTGAGTATATGGGCCATAGACATTTACCAAGGTATATGCCAGCCTAGTTTCCCTCGAGAAAAGAACCGAGCTGAGTACAGACCAAAGAGCCGATGAGTTGAGTAGTAAGTACTGATTAGTAATATATATATATCACTTCATTAATGACATTTAATTTTATGAAGTTGCAGTATTTTGACTTATAAAATGGTAAATAACGATTATTTACCTATCAAATTTCAACACTACATTTTACTCTGAAATATTGTAATTTAAATGATGATGATGATTAACGTCCACTAAGACCAACTTTGGTCTATTGGACCCTAAGAAGGGTATTATTTGGTTTTCTTTAAAATTTTATTTCTATGCTCAAAAATCTTGGCAAGAAGCTTTCCCAGCTCACTATAGTTTTGGCAAGTAAGGAGGTTAGAAAGGTTTTTATTATAGAAAATACTATGAAACTCGGATCTAATGTGGGTGTAAGCGGTGCACTCTAAAATAAAGTGATTTTCATCCTCGACACTCATATACTCACAAAGATGGAAAACCCATTCGACCCACAGAGTTTTAGAAATAGACCAGCGCCCTGCTTCACTATGGAGCTCATGGGAGTTAGTTCTTATTTTGGCTATATTAATTTTCTTCTTTGGACTACTTAATACCGAGAGATACTTCTGATCCTCCAAATTAGGGTTAATGACCTCCTTATAGTATCTTAATTTTCGTTTAAACTCTAAATTTTTCTCACACCATAGTTTCTCTTTAAACTTAGATTTAATAATATTTTTGACAATATCGATATTCTGCAAAATGTCATTTTCTTCAATTTCCCAAAAGGTTAACCAAGCCATGTTATCTTTATACCAACCCCGCTTGAGGCATAATTGGTTTTGACTTGATTTTAAAGCAATTTTTGGAAGTCTCTCCTCTCCCATGTTGTTTACCTTGTCTTTGTACATCAGGTACCTAGTCATAGCCATGCTCTCAATGGGGGAAAGACCCACTTCTATGAGGAGAATAGGATAAGGTGTATTATTTTTAGTTTTGAGGTTATAAGTTATAAAACACTTTTTGGATTTGCTCGATCCTCCTCCAATATTCTCTAGAAATGCTACAACCCCAAACTTCACGACCATATAAGATAACAAGAATGACAAGAGTTTCAAAGATGTTACAGCACATTTCTCCACCTTGTGAGCATCAGCACTCATTGGCCTTCAGTATTCATTTTATCGACTCAGATCCATTATTTGTCCTCCAGGAACCATTGTTCCCTATTTTTGTTCTTGTACGCTAGTTGTCCCACTATAGCCCGCATACAAAGTGCTTTTATACGTAGGTTGTCCCACTACAGCTCGCGTATACGTAGGCTGTCCCATTGTAGCCCGCGTACATCGAGTTATATGGTAAAAAACAATAAAAAATCTATTTTTACTCCCAAAAAGCGGTCTTAGGGTGACCTCCGGCCCTCCATGCACCCCGAAACGACTCGATTTGACCTTTCACCTACCTTTGGAGGGTTATATATTGAGATCTTATGGTGTATGGAAGGGAGGAGAAAGACAGAGCACCGTAACTCTAATTGGATTTTTGCCATGACTTGAGTCTACATCCATTGATCCTTGTTGTTGTGAACCTCATATGTTCACCTACCAAACTCCATCATAGTTTGAGTTTGCCATTGCATGGGGGGTTGAAGTGGTGGAGGCACAAGTGGAGGGACCTAGTTCTCGGTTCAGATTGGTTGCCGACAAGAGGTTGTATCATGTACTTCTTGTTATTATTAATGGAAATATTCATTTTCTTGTCCAATTGATTTTGTAAATGTTGTTTAAATTACATTGGGTTACATTTGCTTATTATATCATGGACCATGCTATTGATTATGCTAATGTCTTTCATATATTATATGCACTTGCTTGTATTTGTTGTTGAGACTAAGCTACAGGTTCAAGTGTAGAGATTGAAAGCTCAATAGGGATCTATTTCGAACATCCGGTTGGAGGTTGGTCTTTTCTCCACATCTTAGCATTTTCAATTATATAGCATTGTATTGAGAATTGAGTTGATTTCTGGTAGTCATCTGTTTGTTGTGGTCAGCCCCATACCATAGGAATTTTTTCTCCGTAACAGAAATGGCGACTCCATTGGGGAGGAACCTCCATTTTGGGAATTTTTGAGCATTTTTCCTTATTTTGAGTTGTTGTTTGTTGAGCTTCTGTGTCATTGACTAGCCGTTGGGATTTGCATTATAAAATGTGATTTTTCTGGGCTGTTTGATTCAATTTTTGCTCATTTACCTTTCCCTATATGTGGGTCAGCCTTGGTTAGCCCGTGTCTACCCGCTACTGTCTGTACAGTAGCCAACGTGCAGACGCTATTGTTCTATGAACAGTAGCATACAACTCCGGGATTTCTTTGTTTATGATCTTTGGTTGTTGTTGGGTTGGTTCTGAGTATTCCTGAGTCTTAGTAGGCCTGTTTCCTGGCTGTTCCATGCTCTTTTATTGATCAGAAACTCCTCTTTTTTTAGCTTTTAAGCTTTTGGTTCCTAACCATTATTTGTTTTTGTAGCTCATTAGTTTGGCTGAGTCTTACTATTTAGTGTTTGTTGGGTTGTCTGCTTGATATGCTTTGCACTTTTTACTGAATAGTATTGATTTCGCTTGCATTTTTTCATTTCATTTATATTGAAAAAATACAAAAACATTGTTTTGCATTTTCCTTTCATTTATAAGCGAAAATACAAAAATATTTGCTTTATGTTTCTGCATTTTGCATCAGAGTGCTTGTATTTTCATCTAGGACTTGCTTGTGCATTGAAATTTTAAAAGAGATTGCATTTTAATTTCGAACCGTTGGATTGATTGTCATACTAGTGGCATGTTTTTTTGAATAGATGGTTCTAGTGCTTTTCGATTGTGCATATCATTGAGTATTTCATGTCATTAGTTTCACGACCATGTCCTTTGAGTAATTACAGCCATTAAAATTAACGTTTAATCTTAAAATTGATTAGAAACGATTTTCTCTTTTATAGGGTGCACCAACTAGTATAGGTTTAGAGTCTTGGAATAGATCATTGTGAGTTAACAATCCAAGAATATTAAACGAAACATTATGTGTCTGACCAGGGATTGGTGAAACCCATGATATACATCAGTGTTCTCAGGAAGCTCTACTCAAACCAAAGTTAAGCACGAGGTCACGGGAGGTTGGTTGCGGAGATAGCCCTCCAATACTAGCTGAACGTGGGAGATATTTCCTGGATTTGTTCATGTACGAGAACTCTTAGGGGATTTGACCCTCTTGAGTTTCGGGATTAACTACCATGCCCATACGACGGATCCCACCTACGATTGTCCACCTGAGCATTGGTTATACGTGGCAATCTTAGTTGCTTTACCTAGGTATCACATACGGAATTCGTAGCGGTTAATCTGCGATTGTCCTGAGTCACATAGGGGTTGGACAACACAATTGCTGTTGTATAGGGATTTGACCCTGTGCACACAGTGAATTCTGGGAGCCCTTATAACTAATTATGTTACCTCCGGTTATAGTTTGGGAGTCTCAATCCTCTTGTAGGCAAGACATACCGGCTGTAGTGTCGAGAGGTCCCTTGACCTAGTCCTGTTTGTGTGCATTTGGCTGTATTTTCTTTAGGTGTGTGCTCTTTGATCGTTCTAGTTGGCTGTTAGGAGGCATTTTGATTTATTGAATTTTTGGAGACATCGTGGTACGAGGTCCACCTCTCCGCCGACCTCGTCATTTGGTTGATCTACCAGCTAGCGATTTCTCACGTCCTTTTTATAAGAGATGCAGGAGGACTACCGTTGTTCCTATTGACACTCCCCACGAACTTCAAGAAGATCACATTATGACTTCTGCATTTGGCACGATGGGAATTCCCGTGACTCCGTCGGGTGATATTGAAGGAAACACTGCTCCTTCCACTCCTAGGAGTGGTGGGGGAGGTTCACCACCACACTTCACTCCTCCTGGTTTTGTGATGAACTCACCCACAGGTCCAAACCCATTTGATGGTACACACACACATGGTTTCCGATATGGGATGCCAGATCTTAGTAATACAACAGGCCCTACGACCATGAGTCCTTTCTCATTTGGTATGCCCAGTCTGAATACGATTGTTACTTCCACTACGTCCGGTAGTCATGCTAACTCTAGCCTTGGTTTTGGGGGCACTGCACCCTCTTTTTCATCATTTCAGTTTGGGACTAGTCATATCCCTTCATCTATTCCAAATGTTGGAGGAGCACCACCTACCAGGACTACCCCTAGTTTCGGTGGGAACACTTTCCATAATACGACTCATATTTCACCTTTTAACCCACATGCCTCTACGCATATACCCATTACTATGAACACATTTTCTAACCTGAATGTCTCTCTTAATACCAAGAGTGGGAACATACCCTTTACTTATGGTCATCACACGACTACTCCTGCTATGAATAACACTTATGTACCGCATAGTTATGGCGGTAACCCCTATTACAACGCAGCCGGTTCTAGCCCTTATTACAATCCATCCCACTATGGTGCCTACAACACATATATACCTACATACCCTTACATAGGTCAGGTTGGGGGCGGTTATCATCCCTATGGTCATGGGCATGGTTTATATCATCCTTCAGGTCCACATGGTCAACCTCTTTTGGGAGCTCATTATCAAGCTTCACAGCCTCAGCTCCCGTTTCTTGCTCATTTGAATCTACCAAATCTTTCTAAGCTCATGAATGATCCAGTGTGTCATGATCCTACTTGGCTTGTAGTCCCTACCAAGCTCCCTTTTGACATTCCAAAGTTCGAAGGGAAGAATGGTGAGGATCTGGGTGATCATGTTACTAATTTTCACTTATGGTGCTCCTCGAATTCGTTAAATCACGACTCTATTTGTTTGAGACTATTTCAACGCACCCTCATGGGGGCAATAGTGAAATTGTATGTCGAGTTTCCTGGGGGAACTTACAGGAGTTTTAATGATTTGGCCTTGGTTTTCCTAGATCTCTTTCAGCTGTTGGTTCGCTACAATATTAGCACCGAACTCTTATCTACCTTCTACCAGGACAAAGCCACACACATATCTGATCATATTCAAGAGTGGCGTTGACGGAAGAGGATAGTGAAAGCCAACATTCCTCCAGAGTTTTTGTTGGAATGGTTCCTTAAGACTTTGCTTCCCTACGTTTCAAAGGATGTTTCAGTGTCCGGCATTATGACTGAGGAGCAAGCAATTTTCAAAGCCCAGCAGCTAGACCTAGTCTACGCTCAGTCTGGTATCTTGTACAATATTATTCCTGATGCACCGAGATCACGTCATGAGCCCAAGCCTGTTCCTGGATCACATGCTGATGGCATCGTTGGATACACGAGTACTCGTCCCATAGATTTGGTTACAAATCAAATGCAAAATTTTTCTATTAACCAATCTACCCCCGGTTAGGCTCACGCCTCGTCCGTTTCCACCCAATCGTCCGATGTTCACTCTATACAATCGGCGAACCCATCAGGTAACCAACAACCTAGTGGAAAGAAGAAAGGGAGAAATAACCGTAAAAGTGGGAATAATGGGAGCAATCGAAATAATCCTAGAAAAGATAACGCCGACCCTCCTCGGGACGGCAGAAATGCTGGTGGGGACCGTAAACCTAGATGTAAAGTGAAATTCGCTTGCAAAATTTGTTCGGAAGATCACCTTACTCATTTGTGTCCTCGAATTGAAGAAGATTCAAAGCATCTTGCACAGAGCCCAGCTGTGTTGAAAGATCCCCTTCCACATCACCAGAATATGGCTTCGAGTGCTTCCATCACTGGTTATGGGACTAACGAAACTTCGTCATCCTCTTCTCATGCCAGTGGCTTCAGATGCATGAACATGGTTAAATCTAAGGTTAATATTGCTACTCGCCAACACGAATATGGTGCACCACAACCGAATATGGGGAATGATCCCCCTCCTCCTGATTCTTCTTTGCATACCGAGAAGCCTACTACTATGTCACAGATACCAAAAGGTGTTCTTAAGCACCCAACGCATAATCCCAATGCCTGAGCTGCTCAGAACTACTCCATTGTAGAATATTTGGGCCAAACTCCGTGTGCCATGTCGGCTCTTAAGGTTCTCCAGGCATGTCCTTCGCATAGGAACGCCCTTTTATGTGCTTTGGGAGTTCAGGATCAGGGTAGCCCTAACATTATTAAATTCGACACTACCGATGTCCAACCTCACTTGCCTTATCATGTGGCTTTTCAAGTCCATGTTAGGTGCTTACAAAAAATCATTAAACGTACGGTGGTTGATGAAGGTGCTTCCACCTCAGTAATGTTGTTGGATTGTTTGAAATCTCTTGGCTCTCCTCCCTTGTCAAAATCTATGACCATGTTTACTGTGTTCGATGGTCAGTCGTTTAGGCCACATGGTATTCTCCCTTTCCTTGAGGTCCACTTGGGTGGGAAATCCATGCCTATTGAAGTCGAGGTGGTTGATGCGCCCATCGACTACAACCTTCTTCTGGGTAGGAATTGGATCTACGCAATGATAGCGATCATGTCCTCTGTGTTTAGAGTTATTTGATTTCCTCATGAAGGCAAAATTGTGACGGTTGATCAGCTTGAGTTCACTAGTTCCAATACCGTAGCATCTCTGGGAACTGTTGTTCCCCAGATCGAAATTTCTCAGCCGAAAACTGGGAATATTGGTGTAGGTTTGTATTCCTCTTTGATGGGGTCTTTCGACCTCCCTGCACCAATCTCCTTCATAGGAACCATCTCCGATGATGCTCCTTCCTCGTTGAATCATGTACCATTCCCAACATCATACTTTAGTGATCTGTGGAATTTACCTTCCACGATTTCCCCGTCTGGAGATGTTTCTCACTTCGAAATGGCTATGCTCTTGTCTGTAGCCGAGCCTTCTTATCATGATATTCACCAAGCCACTGCGGATCCAGATCTCTCTTCTTCATGGACATAGGAAGAAGATCCTGTTATGCTGCCCGCATGGGCAGTCAACTCATATTGTTCGCATGATTTCCTTGATGGTACTTTGCCTTGGGATGAAGCTATTATTGAGACCATGCACGGTAGTGACAAGCCTTGGGGGGATCTCTATCATAGACCTCATTTCCCCCCCACACTTGATTTTATTAAACAAGATGAGCCTATTATACGATCTTCCATCCATTTAGATTTTGATCCAGTCACAGTTCTGTCCAGCCCCGGTTTGACATTAGAGTTTGATCTTCCTAATGTCGAGTCTTTAGACTCTCCTATAGATCCGCAAATCAGTGTTCCTGCTGTGTTTGATTCTATATATTTCAACTCTCGTGATGATGAATTTGTTCTTGCAGATTCTTCCACGTCCTTCAACTTTGATCTTCATCCCAATGTTGATCATTTTGATTGTAATCCCTCAGGCTTTGGTACTATAGAGTCTTCATTTGTGAGCTCTACCTGCGTTATACATGGGGTTGATAATAGTGAAGTTGAAAGTATTTCTAACACAGGGACTTATATCAAATATGTCTTTACATTTGTTTTAGATATGATTTTGGTACTAATGTTTCTTTGAGACAGGGTTATTAGCTGGGCTTATGCTTGCTTACTGGTCCTTTTTGACACTTTGTTTGATCATGTCGGGTATATTTGGAACCTTGCATATAGGGTTATGATTCCCTGCTATTATGATGCATTTGAACCTTTTGCCATCCGAATTCGTAGACACCCCTTGAGTGTCCTTGTCTTGTTCATGTTCCTTGCATTATGCATAGCTTTGTTCTATGCGCTTGGAACTAGTCTCGCATATCCCTGACACTCGTCTGCTCCCATTACGAGCATTCTTCCACCTTTACTTCGACCTCGTTAAAAACAGTAAGGAGGTTACGAGAATTCTTCCATCTCTCCTTTGAGATTGTTAAAAACAGTAAGGAGGTCACGAGTTTACTTTTTCGGGCTCGTTAAACCTTTACGGAAAAGATTTTTATAAAAGTTTTTTTAAGCCCTTGTTAGACTTTTTCAAATCAAATAAGATTGCCGAGTATACTTGTCATTTCAGATTCGTTAAAGGATTTGAAGTGACATTCACTTAGGTATAAGTTTACCCATTTTCCGGACCTTTGTGGATTAATTACGAAAAAGGTATACTCTAGTCATACGTGACTAGAAGAGTTCTTCTCTCATTGTTTTACACTTTTTCAGGTGAGGAGACTAACTTTACGAAAAGGGAATCCCCATTTATGTCGAATTGTGATTGCATTGCATTATCCTGCTTGCCGCTTAAGCCCTTTTCCGGCTCCCGCTTACTCAATTATTAGCCAGGTGCCTGAGCACTTTCCCTATTGAGCCAAGCATAGATTTCATTTTCCTTTCGCAATTTGATGACCCTTTACCTTGAGGGAACACCCCCCCGAGTGTCCACATCCTACACATGCTTCCTTGCATTGATCATAGGTATGTTCCATTGCTTGGGACTAGTTTGCTTGCACTTGACACTCATTCCCTCACCTGTTGTACTATAAGCAATTTTATTCTTTTTCAAGCTTTCACAATATGAAAAAGACCAAAAAATCAAATAACTGAAAAAGCCAGATGGGAAAATATTTACTACTTCTTATTGGCAGCTATTGTGTCGCCTTTGAATAGGGCATTCATTCGAATCCATCCATTATGAGTCGGGACTATAGTTGGACCTTAGGAGCTGTACTTGTTTTTCAAATTTTAATCCACTGGCTGGTTAAGCTTCCAGTCATTATGGAGCCCTTTGTTGATGCCTCATGCATCGCATAATGTTGTTATCATCTAGTACTTGAGTCTATGCTTCCTGAGTCTATCCATCTGCCCATGCTCTCGTTCAAAGGAAGTTCTGAACAGAATCGGCCACTCCTCATATCTCTTGACTATTGGATGTCGGCCATCCTTATTGAGTCAATCCGTTCTATTCGTCCGAGTTCTTCCAAATCTTTCAGCATAGCTGTTACCTCGTGCTGGTTGATGAGGGATGCATTAATGCCCATCCTTCCAGCGAGTTTCGTTCCATCGACTTCAACTCATTTATTCTGGAATTGAAACTTAGATTCTGGTTGAGTACCTTGAGGCTTATAGTCATTAGTGGTAGGTTCTCTCACCATCGACAGTTTTGGGAATACATCAATGTCCCCTGATCAATGGATTCATCTTAGTGTTCGACCTCAACACCTCTATTCACACTTTGATGAATTTAATATATGCCTTGCTACCCATTTTCATTATTGGTGGGTTATCTCACATCTGTTAATGGTATACATCATTGACCGGTAATCAGACGATGTCACTTTAGGTTCGACTTCAAGACCTTTATTCACTTGATGGGAGTTGCACCGTAGATTATTTGTGTAGAAGACCCCAGACGTTAGTGGCATTTAGTATGCTACTCATGATCGTGATTGTACTTATGAGATGTCATTCTCATACATCAATAGTTTGTACCTTCAGTTTGCACCAGTTGTTTCCTTTTCAGCAAGAGATTGTATCTTACTATATATGGATCATGGCTATGATCACCTATGACATGTATTCATTATGTACTGCCTATTCATGGCCATTGTATCAGATTTTTGTATTGTACCGACATGTATCTAGAGATATCATTGTATTATGACGAGTGAGCTACTCCTTCCATTTGTATCTCCATCACTCCACTTCTGAGATTATAATGTATTTCGGCCATCGTAGTACCTTCTCTGACCTCACACATTAGGGGGCATCTGTTACTATGTATTTTTCCACCTTGTGAGCATCAGCAGTCATTGGCCTTCAGTATTCATTTTATTGACTCAGATCCATTATTTTTCCTCCAAGAACCATTGTTCCCTATTTTTTTTCCCTGTACGCTAGTTGTCTCACTACAACCCGCGTACAGAGTGCTCCTATACGCAGGTTGTTCCACTACAGCCCGCGTATACGCAGGCTGTACCACTGTAGCCCACGTACATCGAGTTATATGGTAAAAAATAGTAAGAACTCTATTTTTACTCCCAAAAAGTGGTCTTAGGGTGACCTTTGGCCCTCCATGCACCCCGAAACGAATCAATTTGACCTTTCACCTACCTTTGGAGGGTTATATATTGAGCTCTTATGGTGTATGGAAGGGAGGAGAAAGAAAGAGCACCGTAACTCTATTGGATTTTTGCCGTGACTTGAGTCTACATCCATTGATCCTTGTTGTTGTGAACCTCATATGTTCACCTACCAAACTCCTTCATAGTTTGAGTTTTCCATTGCATGGGGGATTGAAGTGGTGGAGGGACCTAGTTCTCGGTTCAGATTGGTTTCCGACAAGAGGTTGTATCATGTACTTCTTGTTATTATTAATGGAAATACTCATTTTCTCGTCCAATTGATCTTGTAAATGTTGTTTAAATTATATTGGGTTACATTTTCTTATTATATCATGAACCATGCTATTGATTATGCTAATGTCTTTCATATATTATATGCACTTGCTTGTATTTGTTGTTGATACTAAGTTGCAGGTTCAAGTGTAGAGTTTGAAAGCTCAACGGGGATCTACTTTGAACACCTGGTTGAAGGTTGGTCTTTTCTCCATATCTTAGCATTTTCAATTATATAGCTTTGTATTGAGAATTGAGTTGATTTTTGGTAGTCATCTGTCTGTTGTGGTCGACCCCATACCATAGGAAGTTTTTCTCCATAACAAAAGAGGAGCTTCTTTTTATCCCACATGAATAGGTTGGTTGATTTACAATTGTTTTCAAGACCAAAATAAGCTTTCCACCCTCCGTTAATTCTTTTCTCTATGCTATAGTTCCAGTTGAGCTTGTGAGGAATGTCAATTCTGAGATATTTATAAGAAGTCACTTCCTCCAATTTGCTATTGTCATCTATAAAATTAACGTAGGTTTCTTTCTTGGATTTTATAATCATAAATTTTGTCTTGTCAGTGACGGTCGTACCCAAGGGCTTCTTTGTCATAAGAACAATATCATCATCATAAAGGAGGAGGATGATAACTATTCCATCTAAGATCGTGTCGATGCACCCTGCTTCTTCTAAAAAACCTTCTAGCTTATCGATGTAAATGCCAAAAAGGGTAGGGGAGAGAGGTCAGCCTTTCTTAACTCCAGTATTGTAGTTTATGTATGTCGACCATTCACTGTTCCTAAACTTGGCAATGGCCTTTTCATATAATCTTATCGCAACAGCTCTCAACTCAAAGGGAACCTTAAGCTCCTCTAACCTTTTCCATAGGTTTTTCCTAGGCACCGTATCAAAAGCTTTTATAAAGTCCACAAAGCAACAAAAAAGATCAGACTTATTATTGTCAAGCACTCTATTTGCAGATAAATTAATACCAAACACACAGAGCATATGAAATTTATTGTCAACCCGAGAAAGTCTTTTTATTTCAAAGGATAAGTGCACAATATATGCTTAAACACAAAACCATTAGAAGTGAATACTTTTATCTTCTATCATCCATGTTCATCCCAAGAATCTATGCAATCCCAATTGCCTTCTAACTGCTATACTATAATTCTTTTCTATTATGCATCAAGAAGGAATGATATCAGATCTAATCAACGATTGCAAAAAGGAAATCTCATTCGTATTCTAAAATAATCACTTGTCTAATCTAATCAAGCCGGAAATCATAAAGCATGAACTGAACATTACTCTAGAATTTCAAATGAAAGGAACTGAAGCAACTGTTCTAAGAAACTGAATTGTGAAATAAAAATCAATCAACACATAACAGGAAAGCTAAATTGTAAGAGCTCCTGGGATCGCGTCTCAACTATAGGATGAACACAATAGTGTGAACAGAAATTGAAATGTGTAAAGCAACCCTGACTTAGTCGACTGTTATTCTATACCATTCACCAATCTCACAGAAATGTAATCTTTTACTGAGAAATCCACACAATAAATATTGCTGCTGCGTACAAAAGAAAGAACAAAGCATCACACAACAAGACAGATAAAATCCTAATTTAACTCAGCAATCTCTGTGGAAGACGGGCCCAGTCTTCACACAGAGACGCTGGTCGAACAACACCCTTTTTAACTCAGAAGTAACCCCTTATATTAACAGAAGAATGAGTACACAGTTTGGCTTGGCTGCTAATACAAAATAAATTAATTGTTTGCTGTCCAACCCCTCGGTCGAGGCAACTCCCCATATTTATACATACAACTTGTAACATCTAATCCTATAATTGGGCAGCCATGAAGATCTCTGATCTTCAGGCGCCCTAAATAATCTAGCTGTTACAATGCGTGGCAGAACAGAAATATCCAAATATGAGAGAGTTATTAATTGCCCCAAGAGTGGCGGTCCTTCCAGCTCACAGCTGGACTCGAGCAGCGACATACTTAAGATAGCAATTTCTGTTACAGCTACCCTGTCACGACTGTGCCTTGATTGATTATTCGAGCCCCAAGGAACCTTCTACAAGAAATGAACGTCCCTTCCTTCATGACTTGTTCAGCTCCGATCTTCCTACAGTCTATTTGTCTCAACTACCTTCATAAATCGCATCATGTTAGCACAAATTAAGAGATGCACAGCTTTAATTATCACAATCGTAAGTATTAATACAATAAAACAATAATCGTCCATACCTTGGTAATTTGGGGAATAAGATAAGGACAATAAGTCTAATTGCCAAGATAATTGGTGTAGGACAAGGGAAGGGAAGATGATAAATGATGATCAAAAAGGGCCAATTCTGGGCTCAACATCTCCCCCCAACTATCCTGTTGCATGTCCTCATGCAACAACCTACATCTGAATCTTGAACTGAGCTCTGTCCAGGAGAGAGGAAGGAATGTAGGGAAATCAGGCATCTCATCTATCTTTTGAAAGGCTTATGTGAGTAACCCAGCATCTTCCAACTTCACTGTTTCCCTTCCACTGCTACTTGCTGATATCTGGGAATGCACTTGGTGTGGTGGGAATCTTTCTGCAGTCTCCTTATGCTATGCCTGGGGGAGTTGAAAAGAAATCCTCAATCTGAATCCAACTCAATGACATCTCTAGGAGGTGGAAGCACTGGTTCTTGTGGGACAGTGTCTTCCAACGCATCTAATTTTAACAGGAGAGTTGCTGGTTCTTGTGTAACAGCAACATCCCTTAAACCTTCTTCAGCAGCTACCTTTATTGCTTTTGGAGACATTGGTTCTTGTGTAACAGTGTCTTCTTTGTCCTTCTGCTGCTGAGACTGGATATCCTTTTCAATTTGCAGCTCCTCCTCCAAGATTTCAGTGTCACCTGAGCATGGTGTCTGTACCTGTTCATCTTCACTCCACTGTGTATCAGGAATGATATCCACTCCCAGGTTATCTTCCAACTACAATTCAGGAGTTCTTGCTGCAGCTTCCAAGGATGTTGGTTCTTGTGTAACAACATCCTGGCTTACCTCTTCATCCTTCTTTTGCTGCAGCTCCTCTTCTATGAGTTCTGTATCATGGGAGCCCTCTGGGGTTACAACCCAGAGTTCATGATTAAATTCCAGAGTATCCTCTGTCCCAGCTTCTTCTCCTGTCTGCTTGGCCGGTTGGACAATTATATTCAGGGTTGCTGGTTCTTGTGTTGCAGCATCCTGTTCCAATTTATCACTGTCCTGCCTTTCCGTCTCTTCTTTTAAAATTATTGTGTCCTGGGAACGTTCTGGGGTTACAGCATAAAATTCTTCACTAACCTCCAGAGTATCCTTCGGTTCCATGATCTCTGTGTCGTGGGAACATTCTGGGGTCTCACTATATTCTTTTATAAGCTCCAGAGCATCCTTCATTCCCAGTTCTTCTCCCATCTGTTCTATAATCTCTATGTCGTGGGAGCATTTTTGGGTTACAATAAATTCCTTATAAATCTCCAGGGCGTCCTCCACTCCAATTTCTTCTCCCATCTGTTCTATAATTTTTGCATCATGGGAAGTGGCAGCTGCAGCAAGGATGTTTAAAAGTGCTGGTTCTTGTGTGACAGCACCTTCTTTTTCCACTGCTTTCCCTTCTGTAGCTACAAGCTGTTATGCTGAATAAGTGCTAAGTAAAATTTTATGGCCTGCTTCCTCAAATATTTCCCCACAGGTGGGGCAGAGTATTCGCTCATCCTTTTCTCCAGCTCCAGCAGAAGCTGATTCCTCCACTTGGTCTGCAGCCTCTATTAATGTGTACATTTTTCTTCCACCCTGCTTTCTGCAGGTTTCCTTCCAAGTTTCCAGCTCCCTTCTAAGTGCTTGGAGGTCCTCTTTCAGCATTGCATTCTCATACAAGAGTCCCTCAATTCCAGGTTCTTCCTCCACTGGCCTTTGTGGACCATCCCTCGGTCTTGGTGTAAGGATTGGGGGCTCAACCTGTGTCTCTAAGGTTGCCCATTTTTTCCTAGCTGCCTCTGCTGCTGTGATTGATCGAGTTCGTTTCCTTCTGATTGGTGCTACTAAATCAAACTCATTGGTGGCCCTCTTCCTTTTCTGTGGCATTTTCTTTTGTGACTTTTCTTTTTGTGGTGTTTCTTCTTGTGGAGCTGGAATATAGGGGGGCAAAACTGAAGTTAAAGGAATATTTCCCTGCCCCCCATGCTGTTCTTCTTCAATCACAGCTCCTCCTCCTACCCACTCAGGTGAAGACTCGATTGTGACCAGCTCAATATCTTCTTCCATTGCTCTAGCTCCGTCATCTTCAGGTTCCATTGTCGCAGCATTTGATGCTGCTCCAATTTCACCTTCTGCTGTCGGAGCTGCCCTGTTATCTAGGTTTTCCACGAAGGTTTCATCTACATTGTCGCCTAATGGCTCTGTTTGTGCTTCCCCTCGCTCTCCTTCAAATGCAGTGTCATCCCCCACTGGTTCTGCTTGTGCTGGGGATTCATACACCTCGAATGGCTCTGACTGTGCCCCTGGTTGTTCTTCCTCTATGGTTTTACCCACCCCGGATGGTCCTGCTTGTGCCCCCAGTTGTTCTTCTTCTGTTTCATCCCTCCCCCCAACTTCACTGGAGAAACTCCGGTCCTCCTGTTGTGGTGGAACCTGTAATTACTGCAATGGGATGACCCTCAAGGGAACAGGTTGCTGTGGTCGGGTTATAAATTGTTCCCATGTTATATTATGTTGGGAAAGGGTTCTTACAATAATTAACTTAATGAGGCCATGGTGGGTGAGAGAGGACAGTGGGTGCTTTGCAGATTGAACAAATGTTGCCATATGACGCAAGTCGTGCAATAAATAAAATGGAATATTCAACAAAATGCCATGGCGGAGATGAGAAAGCAAAGGAAGTTCAGAGTTATACACAGTTTGGTATCTACCTTCGCAGGTAATGTATTTCTTGAGGAAGACAGCAACCTGGTCCCATGGCTGCGGCAGTGACTTCAGTGCAATCCCTCTCTTGGATGCTTCAACTTGCTCCCCTGGAAGTAAAAATTCTTCGCGTGCAACCGTTGCAGGGACTCGACGGTTAAACCAAGGTTTTCCCACCATCGGGATAGCTGTAACCTCGGATATAATGACCTCAGAGACGTCTATACACAGCCCCCACACCGTGGAGTGCGTTTTAGTAAGATTCAAGGAAAATTGCAGGGCTGCGTCCCGATCGAATCCGTCCAATCGCTCAAAGAACTCGACCCAGCCAGCAGCTTGAAAAATGGCCAGAACTTACAGATTCCGTCTGAGTTCCCGGGTATTGAAAGGTTCATGGTGAACTGGAATGCCCATGGTCCTGGCTGCAAGATGAGACTGCTATTCGACAGATTACAGGATCCCAGAATGGAAGTTGCAGCACAGAGAATGCACGAATCGTTGAGCGGAGACGTTGAGCGAATGAGCTAATTCGGAAAGTTGAGCACAGAGAAGCGTTTAAAATTTCCATGCCGAATTGAGGAAGGTGGCAGTTATTAGTATTACGTCGTACGAGGGAAAGGTTTAATCAGGTATAAATGGTGGTACGAGTGAAGGTACGGCCAATATCGTTTAAATGATATCAATGCTTAATCACGTGATAAATGAAAGCCATACCTCATAAAACTGTGCGTCGGAAGGCTGCAGAAACTAGTGGAGCATGTAGTTGGTGACGTCACGGAGCCGAACGCGTGCACAGTCAGACGTGGGATCATGATGACTCGGATAAGGCACTAATTTCCTTCGCCGGTGAAACACAAGCCATCGCGTCCTCGGGGTTGAAATGATGAGTTCGCCGGCAGGACTGGGATGAATCAGCATCATGATTAGCAGGTTGCAACAATTCTTCTGTTAACACGGGAGTTACCACTGCAAGTTGCCAAAGAAATGATAGCGCGGCCGATGAAAAAGCTGTTGCAGCTGGCGGGAAAGAAGTTGCAGCCACCGGAAACAAATTCACGGCAGCCAAAAAAAAGAATTTACGATATCAGGGAAAATTTCGGCTGTCACGGAAAAGTTTTACGGCGGCGGAAAAAACATACAGCTGGCGAGAAAATTTTTACGACTATGGAAAATATGTTGCGGCGCTGGAAAGAAATGGCAGCCGCAGGGAAATGATGTGGCAGTGACTGGTCAATGAGGTGGCAGCCTCTGGTGAATGAGGTGGCAGTCGCCGGGAAATGAAGTGGCGGCTGCGGGAAAAAGATGTTGCAGTTTCTGATGTTGCAGTCGCCGAAGTTGCAGCTGCCGAAGTTGCAGCTGTCGGAAAAGATTGACGGCTGACGGAAAAAGGGCATTACGGCTACCAGGAAATGAAATGGCCGTGGCTGGTAAATGAAGTGGCAGCGGCTGGGAAATGGAGTGGCAGCTGCGGAAAATGAGATGGCAGCCGTGGGAAATGAGGTGACAATAGCTGGTGAATGAGGTGGCAACCATGGGGAAGATGAGGTGGCAGCCGCGGAAACTGGAGTTGTAGCTGCCGATGTTGCAGCTGTCGATGTTGCAGCCGCCGATGTTGCAGCCGCTAATGTCGTAGCCACCGATGTTGCAGCCGCAAATGTTGCAGCCGCTAATGTTGCAGCCACCGATGTTGCAGCCGCCGATGTTGCAGCTGTCGGAAAAGATTGACGGCTGACGGAAAAAGGGCATTACGGCTACCGGGAAAAGGAGAATGTGGTTGGTAAATGAAGTAGCAGCGGCTGGGAAATGGCATTACAGCTGCCGGAAAATATGTTGCAGCTGTCGGAATTTTTTTTTTTTTTTTTTTTTTTTTTAGAGCAAGGACGACACAGGGAGATTTTCAATGACGGGCCCAAACTGGTCGTTCTCCTGGCGCTTCCCTGAAAATTTTTGAAAGACGACAGCAAGCAAAGAGATCAAATGCAAAAAAAAAGAAAGAAAACAACAACTATACGCTACAACAAGAAATTATTTATGTACAGCAAATACAATTTTCAGTTTAAGGTTTGGCAAAGGTAGAGAAAAGTTCATGCTCTGGTGCCATTTGATAGTCTGGATCAGCAACAATCTGTGAAATGAATGCATCTTTCGAAATGGGCTTCCGATACAGTCGCAGTCTGTGGCCATTAGCAAGTAATGGTATACGATTTTCATCAATGGTAACCAGGCGAACAGTGCCATTGTCAAATACCCTGTCAACCAAATATGGACCCAGCCATCTTGTGCGTAATTTTCCTTTAAAATTCTTCTTGAATCTGGAGTCGTATAATAGTTCCCAGTCTCCTTCATGGAAGATTTTCTTTTTGATGAATCGGTCATGCCAATTAGATCTATGTTGTTGAAGCATCACAGTCTGGTCTACTGCAGCTAACCGTTTCTCATCCAATTCATTTAATTGATTCAATCTTCTTTTCTGGGCTTCTGTTACATCCAGGTTCATTTCAATGGCTGTTTTCAGGGTCTTGATCTCAAATTCAATTGGAAAGATGGCACTCTTTCCATATACCAGATCATAGGGAGAAAAGCCCGTGGTGTTGCGCCAAGTCGTGCGATATGCCCACAGTGCTTCTGGCATCCTGTCAGCCCAATCCCTTCGATGGCTTTTAACTGTTTTAGTAAGGATTGCTTTGATAACTTTATTAGTGCTTTCCACTTGACCATTGGCCTGGGGATGATAAGGTGAAGTTATCTTGTGCTGCACATGATACTTCCGGAGCAAGGATTCAAATTGGTGTGAAATAAATTGTGGTCCCCCATCGGTAACTACTTCCTTTGGTACCCCAAAACGGGTAAAAACTTCACTGTACAGAAAATCAATCACCGCCTGGTCATTTTCCTTAGCCAAAGCTACAGCTTCTACCCACTTGGTCATGTAATCTGTACACACCAAAATGTAAACCTTCTGTTTCGAAGGAGGGTTGATAGGACCAACAAAGTCCAATTCCCATCTATCAAACGGTTCTAGTACCACTTGGGGCTGTAAAGGCATCTGATCTGTCTTATTAGGTTGGCCCATCCTTTGGCAGCTGTCACAGGACTGAACATATCTTTTAGAATCTCTGAACAGTGTCGGCCAATAATAGCCCATCCGCAACGCCTTATGCCCTGTTCTTTTGTCTGCAAAGTGTCCTCCGCAAGGTTCATCATGACAGGCCTTTAGTATATGAAAGATCTCATCTTCCCTTACACATCTTCTAATCTCAAGATCAGGTCCTGTGTAAAAGAGATGGCCTTTGAGCCAACAATACCTGGCACTTTGCTGAATAATTTTTCTTTTCTCTCGTTTAGACACATGTGGCGGAAGCTTCCCTGCAACCAAATAATTAGCAACGTCTGCATACCAGGGTGAATGAGCTGAGAGTGCGAATAAATGTTCATCCGGGAAAGCATCCTCAACAGGTGAACTGTCATCACTGTTAGTAAATCGTGATAAAAAATCAGCAACAACATTTTCTTTTCCAGGTTTATCTATAATAGTAATATCAAATTCCTGTAATAATAAAAGCCACCTGGTTACTCTGGCATTAGTGACAGGTTTGTTCATTAAATACTTAATGGCAGAGTGGTCAGTATGCACAAATGTAGGATACCCAGTAATGTAATGCCGAAACTTATTAATAGAATAAACAATAGCAAGGAATTCTTTTCAGTAACAGTATAGTTTAGTTCAGCAGGGGCTAAGTTTTTACTAACATAATAAATAGCATAAGGTACTTGACCATCCTGATGTCCTAGTACTGCTCCAATGGCAGTATCAGAAGCATCTGAAGAAATGTGGAAAGGTATGGTCCAATTAGGTCCCCTTAAAATAGGGTCTGTGGACAGTTTCTCTTTAAGCTTATCAAATGCTGTCTGGCATGCTGTACTCCACACAAACTGTGCGTCCTTCATTAACAATGAAAACAAAGGAGAAGCAAGTTTGGAGAAGTTTTCTATGAATCTCCTGTAACATCCAGCATGTCCCAGAAAACTTCGCACCTCTTTCTGAGTTGAAGGAGTTGGTATATTCTTTATCACCTTAATTTTTTAAGGATCCACTTGAATACCATCAGTAGAGATGAAATGTCCTAATACCACCCCCTCACTCATCATCATGTGGCATTTTTCAGTGCTTAGTGAGAGGCGAGCCTGTTCATAGCGAATTAAAACTTTCTTTAAATTTTCCAGTGCTTCCTCAAAATCCTTGCCATAGGGAGTAAAATCATCCATAAAAACTTCCATGCTATCATTAACCAATTTAGAAAATATGCCAATCACAGCTCTTTGGAACGTTGCAGGTGCATTGCACAAGCCAAAGGGAAGCACCCTGTAGGCGAACGTTCCCCAAGGGCAAGTGAAGGTGGTCTTATCCTGATCCTCTGGAGCAATCTGGATTTGATTGTACCCACTGAACCCATCCAGGAAGGAGAAGAACTTCTTCCCTGATAGGGTATCAAGTACCTGGTCAATAAAGGGCAGAGGAAAATGATCCTTTTGTATAGCTTTGTTCAGCTCCCTATAATCGACACAGACTCTCCATTTACCATTTTTCTTGGGCACAATTACAAGTGGGGAAACCCACTCACTATCTGAAATAGGATAGATAAATCCTGCTTCCAAGAGTTTCTGGATTTCCTCCTTCACTATATCCCTCAAATTGGGGTTCATGCGTCGTTGGGGTTGACATACAGGCCGGGAGTCGTTTTTAATATAAATATGATGAGTGCACAGACTGGAAGGAATACCCTTCATGTCTGTATACTCCCAGGCAAATGCCCCCTTACGTTCCTTCAAGAGATTGGTTAGGCGCATCTGTTCTTCTGAGGAGAGACCAGGGTTGATGTTCAAAGTTCTTCCAGGCTCTACCTCAATAGGAATGCTTCTCGAGTTTTTCAAAACTGGGATTATGTTTGTGTCATTGACTAGTGCTTCCTCCATAAGCTGTTCTTGTTCTTCCTTACCAAGGGTACTGTTCAGGAGTTGATAAACTTCCTTATCTACTGAAGCAGGTTCGCTAATGAAATTATTAATGGCATCGTCTTCTGTTTCATTTTTGAAGGTTAGTGCCTTCCCTATTGTTAGTAATGGCTGAACATCCTCCTCCTCTTCCTGTTCTATCCAAAGGGAAGTTTCAGTTTCTAGACTCGGCCGTGCGAGAGGGTACAGGGTGAGGTTTTTGGTTTCCAAACCATCAGATATAGTCATAGATCCTGATCGACAGCTGATGCAAGCATCAGCTGTAGCCAACCAAGGCCTCCCCAAAATCAATGGGTGTCCCCCCAGCTGTGATTTTGGTTGTAATACCAGAAAGTCGGCAGGGTATTCCCATGACTCTACTGAAATAACAAGGTCATCCAAAATCCCTTCGGGTCTGATGGTGGATCTGTCTGCCAATTCTAAGATGGTAGGGGTCGGTCTAATATTGGTAAATCCGAGCTTCTTTACAGTCTCCATTGTTATAACATTGATCGCAGCTCCTAAATCTACTAGTACGTTGGGTATCTACGTTTGTCCTATGTGTACAGTGACAGTAGGATTGCCAGGATCCTCATACTTGGTTATAGGGGTTTTTCCAGTCATTAAAGTAGATAAATTCCCTATGACATGAACAGTAGGAGGATCTCTGGGTTTCCTTCCTGGTCTTTTAGTGCACAGGTCCCGAACAGTTCTAGTATAAATAGGTACATCTTGAAGAGCTTGTAAAAGGGGAATCTTAACATAAAGGTTCTTCAATTCTCCTAAGAGATTGAACTGAGGTTTCCCCCCTATTTTTGGCAGCATCAGTCTCTCAGGGTATGGTGGTTGCCTTACCAGCTGGGTAGGCTGCGTGTTATCCGATTTATCGTTTAATGTTTCAGCCGTCCCATCTGAGGGATGCTCAGCACCTTCAGTGATAGGAACCAGATCAAATGGATGCTGGGAACTCTCTTCTTTGTTATGCACAGATGGTGGAATATTTTCTGAAATTACACGTTCTACTATCTTCCCAGACCGTAAGCGAATATCATTACAAGGTACAGGGTAAAGAGAGTAGGCCGGCATATTGAGAGCTTCCAATTGCTGGACTGCTTTATTATTTGGGTTAGGGTTAGGTTGGGCAGGCATCTGAGGCCGTATTGGTATGTTAGGAACATGATTATTTTGCAGCTGCAGCTGCGACTGCTGAGGTGGGTATTGAGGATATTGATGAAATTGAGGATATGGAGGATACGGTAACTGTTGAGGTGGAGGTGGTTGAGGAAACTGGTTCCCAGGATGGAAGTTCCTCCATCCAGGAGACCATGAAGTAGGTTGATGTGGTGGCTGTGTCCAAGGACTCCATGAATTATAACCTTGCATCGCAAGTTGAGGGGAATTCCATTGAGCATAATTTGAAGGGAATTGTGTATTCACATTTTGCATATTAGTATTCCAATTATTCAAATTATTCAAAAATGGAAATGAATCGGGAGACATACCTTGATTCCGGGGCTTCCAGGGTTTCTTCTGTGCAATGAAGTAGGCTGAATCCACCTATGGAGTTGATGCCTGCAGAACAACCTTCACTTGGGGCAATGTGGGAGATTCTTTCATATCATGGTTCAGCTCGCACAACTGACACACTTGTATTTTGTCAAGAGGGCATTCTTTCAGTGGATGAGTCTTTCTACATCGAGGACAAAACACACCTAGTGTGAGATCCTCCACTTCCTGTCTTTGCTTGGCCTTCAAGACATCAATATCTGAAGAGATAGAGCTCATCATTTCTGTTTTAAAATTTTCAAGAAGATTGCCTATCTCCGCACGTGTAGCTCCCCCATTGGATGACTTCTGAGTTCTGTCGAAGACATCATGTTCCAGCTTATCTCGTTTATTCTGCTTGTTATGCCTAGAAGATCCCCTGGAGTATCTCTTACATAATTCCACAATTGTTTCAAAGGGTTCTTTAGAGATATCTCCCTTTCCTAATAAATTTAACATGTCTAAACAATCGTCCCTGATCCCTCGAAGCCGGATTATCTTAAGCACATCTAGTCCCATGTTCGTCTGCCCAGCTCTCTGCACATTGTACAGCAACCTCTCTACAAAATCCTCCAAACTTTCATCCTCCTTCTGTACCATCTTGAATAACTCCTCCTTTTTGTCCCTGGTGTTGCAATATTCTTGATATTTTTCCAGGAACACTTGCTTCATCTTATTCCAATTAGCAACAGTTCCTCCCCTAAGGCTCATGAACCATCGTAATGCATTGTCCTTCAGGGTGGCAGGAAAAAGCTTCAACTTTTGGGCATCTGTGACATAATCATAGCTGCGACAGAGGATATCGAATTCAAAAAGGAATTCGTCTGGATCTTCTGCCGCCCTGCCATGGAAGCGAGGCAACACCGACGGTGAGATGTTTTTCATAGGAGCTGTCCCCTCTAGCTGCTGTATTGGGAATTGCAATGTAGCCATAGTTTCTTCTGGCGGGGAATCATCTTCATGATGGTATTGTACCATTTCTTCTTCCTCTTCGTTCTCATGTCTGTTATTCATCTTTTCTTCTGTATCCTCTCCTTCGTTTGTTCCTTTGTTCCTTACCTCAGTTGTAACAGCTGCGTATTCTTCAGTTGTAACAGCTGTGTATTCTTCAGTTGTAACAGCTGCGTATTCTTCAATTGCAACAGCTGAATCAGCCGTTCCTTCTTTAGCAGGAGTATATGCAGGAATCACAGCTGCTCCTGTATCTTCCACTGTAGATCCTGATGCTGGCGCTCCAGGATTAGCAGGGCCTCTTTTGATAGGAGTCTCCCGTTGACGAGATCTGACAGCTGAATCAGTTTTGTCAACAAGGTCGTCGATGAATGTTCTTCTACCCAGCGGTGGACCTCGACCACGACCCGAACCACCTGCACTGTTAGTAATTTGTGGGGTTTTGGGGGTTGGGAGGTGATCGCGTTTTACCCTCCTCGTATTCATGCGAAGTAGATCATTTCAAAAACAACCAAAAAGACTGACTAAAAGCAATTATCAGATGCAACTAATGACTAGTGTTTAGTTTTCATCCTTCCCCGGCAACGACGCCAAAATGTCAAGCACTCTATTTGCAGATAAATTAATACCAAACACACAGAGCATATGAAATTTATTGTCAACCCGAGAAAGTCTTTTTATTTCAAAGGATAAGTGCACAATATATGCTTAAACACAAAACCATTAGAAGTGAATACTTTTATCTTCTATCATCCATGTTCATCCCAAGAATCTATGCAATCCCAATTGCCTTCTAACTGCTATACTATAATTCTTTTCTATTATGCATCAAGAAGGAATGATATCAGATCTAATCAACGATTGCAAAAATGAAATCTCATTCGTATTCTAAAATAATCACTTGTCTAATCTAATCAAGCCGGAAATCATAAAGCATGAACTGAACATTACTCTAGAATTTCAAATGAAAGGAACTGAAGTAACTGTTCTAAGAAACTGAATTGTGAAATAAAAATCAGTCAACACATAACAGGAAAGCTAAATTGTAAGAGCTCCTGGGATCGCGTCTCAACTGTAGGATGAACAAGGTAGTGTGAACAGAAATTGAAATGTGTAAAGCAACCCTGACCCAGTCGACTGTTATTCTATACCATTCACCAATCTCACAGAAATGTAATCTTTTACTGAGAAATCCACACAATAAATATTGCTGCTGCGTACAAAAGAAAGAACAAAGCATCACACAACAAGAAAGATAAAATCCTAATTTAACTCAGCAATCTCTGTGGAAGACGGGCCCAGTCTTCACACAGAGACGCTGGTCGAACAACACCCTTTTTAACTCAGAAGTAACCCCTTATATTAACAGAAGAATGGGTACACAGTTTGGCTTGGCTGCTAATACAAAATAAATTAATTGTTTGCTGTCCAACCCCTCGGTCGAGGAAACTCCCCATATTTATACATACAACTTGTAACATCTAATCCTATAATTGGGCAGCCATGAAGATCTCTGATCTTCAGGCGCCCTAAATAATCTAGCTGTTACAATGCGTGGCAGAACAGAAATATCCAAATATGAGAGAGTTATTAATTGCCCCAAGAGTGGCGGTCCTTCCAGCTCACAGCTGGACTCGAGCAACGACATACTTAAGATAGCAATTTCTGTTACAGCTACCCTGTCACAACTGTGCCTTGATTGATGATTCGAGCCCCAAGGAACCTTCTACAAGCAATGAACGTCCCTTCCTTCATGACTTGTTCAGCTCCGATCTTCCTGCAGTCTATTTGTCTCAACTACCTTCATAAATCGCATCATGTTAGCACAAATTAAGAGATGCACAGCTTTAATTATCACAATCATAAGTATTAATACAATAAAACAATAATCGGCCATACCTTGGTAATTTGGGGAATAATATAAGGACAATAAGTCTAATTGCCAAGATAATTGGTGTAGGACAAGGGAAGGGAAGATGATAAATGATGATCAAAAAGGGCCAATTCTGGGCTCAACAATTATTACGACATTATTCTGCAATGATCATAAGCGTAACGAGGTGGTAAGTGGTAGAGTGAAACCTTCTAAAACTTGCTTGTCCTTTGGCTCGCTTACCTTCCATTTCTAGCCATTCATTGGTCTTCTTTTCTAAAATAATACAATATAACTTAGCTAAGAGAGGGATACTCATAATGGTCCTATAGTTAGAGGGGTTAGTTGTATCGCCACTTATGAAAATATGAACAATGAGGTTGTGAGTCCAAGGTGTAGAGAATCATTGCTTAAGCGCTATATTAAAGAGCTTGTGGATGTGCAGGATGAAAAGAAGCCCTCTAATTTTTAATATTTCAACATGATATCCTTCAATGTCTTTGACTTTTCCATTTGCTAGGCGTTTAATCCCGAAGTCTATGTCTTCTAACGAGTAAACTTCTTTTGTTGTAAGAAGGGTTGGAATATTATCTTTGATATTTGGGGATTTATAAAGTTTTTTAAGTTAAGAATTCCACTCCCTTAAAACGATTTTATTATCTTCTTTTGTTTTGCGAGTTAGAATTTGCCTCCATAATTTCTTAGGGGCCGTGTTGGAGAGGTATAATAGATTTTCGTGCCTTTTACTTTACTTAGATAGTTCCTTTTTTTTTTAATTAGGGCTTTGTACTTATTTATCTTGTCCATTTTCAATGATTCTACAGTAGCTTGCTTAATTTCTTTTCTCGCCTCTTTACACTCTTGATCATACTAGGGGTTGTTTCTATTATCTCTCTTTTTAGTTGAGACTTCAATAGAGAACTTGCTAATGGACGATAAGAGAGTTGTAGTAAAATTATGGTAGAGATTCTCTATATTCTCCATATTAGATAGAGGAATATTTCAAAACTATATCCTTATTTTCATAATTTATAATTTTCTAAACCATTTTGAATTATCAAAATTACAATTTAAATAATAAATTATTTAAACAAGGGAAAAAGCCGCGTTGCAGCAAATTCCCTGCCATAGGGATAGTCACGGCCATCAGGAATAAAGCAAAGTCCCTATGATGAAGCTTAATGAATCCTATTGAAGCGCTAAAAGAGAAGTGGCGAGGGACTTTAAAACAAGCCTTCAAGGACACATGGAGTATGCACATAACTAAAAAATATCCAATACCATGTTACTTAAACACTAAGAAGAAGAAAGCATTGAAATAGACTAGAGGAATAAATTATGATAAATAAGTTGAAATTAATTGAATTAATGATAGAATAGAATATATTATGAATGCAGAACAAAAGTACAAGCATTACATAGCTAAGTGGAAGGGTAGGCCACATGAAGACAACACATGGGTTTATAAATAAGAGTATCAAAAAATTTGCAAGCAGAAGAGAAGAGCATCCTTGTTAGTTTCAAATCCTCCAACAATAGTTAGAAATTGAGCTGTGGATTCAATAAAATGAATGGTTTTCATGTTCCCCTGATCATAGTCATGGGAGAATATAAATACATATGCATATCATCATATTGAATAAGTTGGATTTGTATTGAAAATAAGAATATCTTGGGAGTGGTTTCTTAAGGAGTAAATGTTTATATTTTTATTGTTTTCAAAGTAAACTTAAAGAATTGATTATCAAATATAATATCCAAGTGTTAGAGAAATAGGTTGGTTGTGAATAAGGATAAGATTATTAAATTCTTAGAAAAGAGGTTGTGAATAAGGAGAATGATTATTAAATTCTTAGAATTAAAAATTATGTGTGATAATGCTTTTTGGAAAATGAATTAGATTAATGGTTTTTAAAAAGTGATTTGCAAAAGTTATTCTGGTTAAAGACAAGATATGTGATTTATAAATCAACATTAAAATAAAAATTAATAAATTAATTTTATCACATCATTCAATAATATTTATTAAAATGAAAATACTATATTAAACAATTTACTTTAAAACAAATTTCTTAATTAATATTTTATAAACTATCTTCTTCAAAGGACCCCAACATTACCTACCCTCCATACTCATCGTTGAAACATTCATCTCATTGAGATTGTGAACCTTGAAATTAGGTTTGTTCTCGGTGACAGTGATAGTCGAATGCAATCATGACATTTTCCAAATTTTGAGTGTAAAAAGTGAAATCATATTAATCAATCTTGACCATATGCATATTAATAATACTAGGATTTGATTTGAGAAACATCTCTTTTAACTTTTGTGCAAATCTAATAATACTTGTCTGTGTCATGACAGAGTATAGGATCATTAGTATAAATCAAGTTGGAGACCTGGCAATCCCTGCCAATGTTACAAGCACGGAGATTACAGAGAAAAATGCAACACGCTTCCTTGACTTGACATGTGACATATTGGTTATTGATATTTAAATCACCGCCAAATTATAAAGGGATCACATAATAAATTTTAATCCTCCGATGGCCGCCTAAATTTTAAAACTCAGAAATGGCGAACCTTAAATTTTTACGCCTAGCTAATTCTCATCCCTATGTTAGCTTTTATATGATGTATCTGAGATTGGATAGTATATTTCTAGTTGCCGGTAATAAGAAACAACACTACGTTTTTTTTAGCAAATTATAACAATTAAACACCATGATTTTTCTTATATGATGTATCTCAGATTGGATAGACATGAATATTAACTATTAAATAAATTTTTATTATTTTCTGAAAGAAAAAACCTACAACATTCATGGCTTGATTTTTATTATACAAATTGAAGGATTTTACGGTAGTAATAATATTGTGTAAAATTATTCTGCTCTCGTAACTATCCTCTCCAATCAACTATGACTTCTATTTCATTCAATTGCAAACAACTATTCGGTTAGCCAGGGAAAGCTGTGTTCCAGATGATTTGGTCTTGATTCTATGTAGAAAAATGAGCCATGATGCTCTCTACTTTGCAACAAATAGGTTGTCTGGCAAGCAAGTAGAAGCATGTAGGATTATCATTTTTGTTGAAATAGTTATGTCATGGAATAAAAATGAATGACTGCTGACCAAATTCAAATCAAAATTATATTAAATTAAACAATGATAAAAGCGTAGCTGATCTCTACTTTGAAAATAATTAATATAATAATTGTATTGTGTATAAAATTTAATATAAATCCACATATCGATGATTTTGTTTAAATATATGATGTAATCAATTATGCTCTATTCTATAAACATGGAAGATATAATTATAAGATTTAATATAAACCCACAATTTATGATTTTATTAAATTTTTGATATAATCAACTATGCTTAATAAACATGTATAGTTATGGACATAATTTGTTTAGATATAATCACTTACTCTCTATAAACATGGAAGTTATAATTATGGTTAGAGTAGAAATAACATAAAATAAAATAAAATAAACATGATTATATATATATATATATATATATATTTCAAAAGGACAATATATATCACTCTAAATAAAGAGCGATTACATTAACATGATTATTGTTAAAGTTATTATATATATATATATTCCAAAAAGAAAATATATATTACTCTAAAGAAAGAGTGATTATAAACTCTCCTCAACGGACTTCATTATATATCAAGAGAGTTACATAAACTGTGTTTTAGAAATTTACATATTCAAGCATAATTCTAGTTGTGTTTCCGGCTACAAAATGATCATTACTTCTATTTGATCCTTTTACTATAACATTTGTGCAAAATGGAAATCTATTTGATCATGAGTTTGACCTTCTACATCTATAAGGCCAGGAGGGAGGGCAAGTGCCAGCTTTGACAATTTGTCAGCTTCTGAATTCAGTTCTTTGTATATATGTGTGAAGTTGACTTGTTCAAAGGATGTTATCAGTTCTTTAATAGAAAGCAGAAGATGGTGCAGATGTAGAGCGTTGATTCGAATCTTCCCATTTGCCTAGTCTATGACCATCTTGGAGTCTCCGATGAGATGCAAAGTCTTCAGCTACTTTTCTGAAGTAATCCTTAAGACTGCCCATGGGGCTGCGAGTTCAACTTTGCTATTGGAGGCATGACTTGGAGCATATTTGATTTGCCACTTATTGCTATTTGAGAGATAAATAATCCCTCCAGCTCCTACAAAGAGAGGGTCTCCCTGACTTGCTCCATCAAAGTAAGCCCAAGGATGTTCTTTATTTATTGGTGGGAAAGATAGTTTCCTTTGAGATTTTTCTGCTGGCTTGGACTTGTGTTCCTTGGTTTTCCACAGAAGCACATAAACTGTAACATCTAGAGGGATATTATAATTGTGGAAAATCGCCTTGTTACGAGCCTCCCAAATGCTGAAAACAAAGAGGGCAGGAAAGGATTTAAATGAACATACCCATTTGTCTTGCCACCATTCATCCACATTTTGATCCAATGAATCTAGTTTCAAAGACATTGAAATGTTCAAACTTCTGGTAGCTTTTTCCTATACATAGCCTGCAAAGGGACAATTGCAGAAAAGGTGAGGGATCGTCTCTTTTGCACAATTACATAGCACACATATACTGTTAGGATTTTCCTATACTCCATTCTAGTCCTACCAGCCTTTCAATTATTTTCATTATCAGTCTTGCATGCATTTCTGCATGCAGCGTGCATTCTGCATGCATTGCATGCATCCGCATGCTGACCAGTCATCAGGTTGACACCTCCAACACCTAGTCCCTAGTCTTCCAGCACTCGGGAGCTTATTTGCACTCAGATTGAGCCCTCCTAGCCAGTGATGCGCCCACTTCTCACCCACCACTTGAGAAGGGTGCCTTTTCTCACCTACCACTCCTGTTGTACTTCAGTTAGTTGAGTTATCATCAGTGCCTTCCTTGATTTAAGGCCCGACTGACTCTCAACTGACTGTATCACTCCTATGGACCTCCGATGAGACTTGACTGTCCATTCTGACTCCAGATAGCTCCTCATGCGCCCTCCACTGAGCCTCCTTCATTCAGTTAGTGCCTCCATGTGCCAGTTACACCTACCACACTCAGTTAGACTCAGTTTGACTGATGGTTGACAATTACTTGTGCATTGATGACTCCACCGATGATGAGATAAGACTTCTAGTTGTGCTTGATGTCTCTCCACTGATTTTGGATCTATCCATGCAGGCTAATTTGAATCACACCTAGTGTATTCGAATCCTGAGCATTGTATATTTACTGTTTCATTATTCAGATTAATGTAAGATGTGTAATTATTCTGCCTCTATCTGAGTTCCATTGGATCTATGTTCTGCTGCACTATACTTCTTCTATTTTCCTAAATACTTTCATTGTGAGGTTTACATCATCTCTTTGGATCCACTGTAAGGATTTCTACATATACTAGTGTTAAATTTTGAGTATTAAATCACAATACTATAGGATCTTTGCTGAGAGAATAACATCTACAGTATATCAATGCATGACAATCATAATATGACAAGCATCACAAGCATCACAAGAATCAAAAGCATAGAGACAAGAGACACAGAGTTTCCGTGGGGAAAACCCTAAGGTGAAAAACCCCACAACTTTCTCAGAGATAGAGAGAGCAATGGCTCAACCAAAATACAACCAAATAACACTGAGATAGTCTCCTAGCAGATGATCCTCCTCCTCCTCACTAGTGCGCCACTTTTCAGAGCGAGAGTGAGTTACTTTTTCGAGTGAGTAAAATAGAGATCTCCTATCTCTATTTATACTCACCTTTTTGCCCAGTGACTTACTGGGGCCGACTTGTATACTTAAGTACATCCACATTATATTATATATTAATCAGGGCCGACCCCATATGGTGGTCTAATAACCCATAGGCAAGTACACACACTTGCGACACTTGTCAATCCACATGACGACACTTCCTTATAGAGGAATAACACATCTCTTATAAGGGTACAATAAATATATATATAATACACAGATGAAATACATTCCGAAGTTACATATACATCAACACTCCCTCTTAACTAGGAAGGTATTTCTCGACACAGAACTGCTAGACAAGTCTTCTTCTCTGGATCATCGTCATCGATGCATCGTCATCATCATCGTCACTGCTGCTACTATCTCAACCAATCTCTGACTCTACTCGTCATAGGAAGTTCTATAGAGACAGTCCTATTTCATACTGGATGTAGGCCCACCACCTGCAGGTCTTCATCATCATTGGCCATACTGTGGAGTCCTCAGGACTTATTACGTGCGTCACAAAACCTCGAAAGAGCATCCCAGGCTGTTACGAGCACACAGCTCTATCTATAGGATCTCCCAGTGCACCGAATTACATGTGACCTCACCACAAAACCTCGCAAGAGCATCCCAGGCTGTTACGAGCACACAGCTCTACCTATAGGATCTCCCAGGGCAACGAATTACATGTGGTCATGGCAAAACCTCGCAAGAGCATCCCAGGACTGATTACGGGCACACAGCCCAACCTATCGGATCTCCTAGGGAACCGAATTACATGCCATAGGACAAAACCTCGAAAGAGCATCTGCCAGATATCCCAGGGCACCGAATTACATGCCATAGGCAAAACCTCGAAAGACTATCAGCAGATCTCCCAGGGCACCGAATTATATGTCCTTCCAGAGCAAAACCTCGAAAGAGCATTTTCCAGATGTCCCAGGGCACCGAATTACATGCCATAGGCAAAACCTCGAAAGACCATCTGCAAATCTCCCAGGGCACCGGATTACATGCTCATCTTGCACAACCTGATCCACGGCCATAGAGTATCAACCTGATACTCACCATACATCATCTTGATGTATCCATGATCATCCTGATCATCATCACTGCAACGTCCTGCTGCATGTCATCTGGAGCAACATCCTGAAGCTCGTCATCCATGATCATCCTGATCATCACTGCAACATCCTGCTGCATGTCATCGTGCATGATCCACCTGATCATCAATGCATCTACCTGATGCATACCAAGTATCTACCTGATACATATCATCATACATGATCCTCCTGATCATACAATGTATCCACCTGATACAAATACAAATACATGATACATATCATCATACATGATCCACCTGATCATACAATGTATCCACCTGATACATATACAGATACATGGTCCAAGCATCCAACATGATGCAAATACAAAATACATACACATGATCCAACTGATCATATCCAGCATCCAACATGATGCGTACATACATACATAAAATGATCCAACTGATCATATCCAACATCCAACATGATGCGTACATACATACATAAAATGATCCAACTGATCATATCCAGCATCCAACATGATGCGTACATATATACATAAAATGATCCAACTGATCATATCCAAGCAGAAACCAGAACATCATCCTGATGCTCATCATCTAGTTCTTACATCCACAGCCATGTGAAGGATCCTCCTTCCAACATGCTTGGAATGGCTTCAGCAAACGTGTCCATCACTTCTTCCTCGAAGTGTCCTCGATCTGAAGAACGCCAAGCCTCTCTCTGAAGTACTCGAACTTCACCCTGGCTAGTGGCTTCGTCAGCACATCTGCAATCTGCTCGTCCGTCACAACATACAGGAGCTTCACAGCTCCTCTCTGCACCATATCCCTGATATAGTGATATTTGATCTCTATGTGTTTCGACCTGTCATGAAACACTGGGTTCTCGGACAGCTTTACACAACTCTGGTTATCACAGAAGATACCAGTAGCCTCCAACGGGAGATCAAATAACTCAGACAGTAGCTTCCGTAGCCATACTGCCTCACAACTAGCTGAGCAGGCTGCAACATACTCTGCCTCAGCTGTACCCAGTGCTACGCAGGACTGCTTCCTGCTAAACCAAGAGATCACACCTGATCCCATACTGAAGCAACACCCAGATGTGCTCTTCCTATCTGCAACACTGCCAGCCCAATCTGAATCAACATAACCCTATAGGTTAAACTTTTGATTCGCTTCATACTTGAGCCCATAATCCACTGTACCCTTCAGGTACCTCAGAACATGCTTTACAGCAACCAGGTGAACACTCCTCGGATCCGTCAGGAACTGGCTCAATGTGTTCACAGCAAAGCAAATGTCTGGTCTCGTGTTCGTCAGGTACATGAAGGACCCAATCATCTGACGATACATAGAGACATCTACTGGCTCAGATGAAGCATCACAAAGAAGCTTCAGATTCGATGCCATCGGTGTGGCCATGGCCTTGCAATCCATCATCCCGAATCTCTTCAGGATATCTACTGTGTACTTCCCTTGACCAAGGAAGATCCCACCTGCACTCTGCCACACCTCCATACCTAGGAAATAGTGCATCATTCCCAAATATTTCATATCGAATTCAGCTGCAAGCTTCCTCTTAGTATCTGCAATTAGTCTGTCATCTCCTGTCACAAATAGGTCATCCACATACAGGAGTAGAATCACTGGATTCCCTTCCTCAACCTTGTAGTAAAGGTTGGAATCTGCTTTACTCTTGGTAAAGCCCAAACTAGATAGGAAACTGTCCATCCTACCATACCAGGTTCTGGGAGCTTGCTTCAAGCCATACAAGGCTTTCTTCAATCTGCATACATATGATTCCCTGTCATGTATTTCAAAACCGAGTGGCTGTTCCACATATACTTCCTCTTCTACTACACCATTCAGGAAAGCAGTCTTGACATCCATCTGGTGTATTTTCCATTTCATTGCTGCAGCCAGGGCAAGTACTGTTCTGATGGAAGTATACCTGGCTACAGGTGCAAAGGTTTCTTCATAATCTATTCCTTCTTTCTGAGAGAAACCACGAGCTACGAATCTTGCTTTGTATTTTTCAACACTGCCATCTGCAGCATGCTTGATTTTGTAGATCCACTTGGAAGTCACAACAGACTTCTCTTTAGGTCTTGGGACAACATCCCAAACATCATTCTTCATTATTGATTGGTATTCCTCAACCATAGCATCCTTCCATTCTTTCTTTTCTGCTGCCTCTTCATAGCTGGAAGGCTCTTTGTTCATAATGTCACAAAGTAAAGCAACATAACTGGTGTGTGATTTGGTTCTCTTCTTTGCTCTGTGTTCTTCTTCTGGAATGCCAAATCTTTCTGCATCATGAATGAGCTCTCTAGCCCATACCGGTTTCCTCTTGTGAGAGTTATTCTCACGGGGTGGATCTACAGGTTCTTGTGGATCTTCAAACTCACGAACAGTTTCTGGAACTGCTTCAGTCATGATAGTGTCCTGAAATCTTGTTTCCTTAGGTTCTTCATAAACTTCGATGGGTGCCTTCCTTGATTTGATGAATGCTGAGTTTTCATCAAATGTTACATCCCTGCTGACATCAATCTTCTTGAACCCTGGAAAGTATATTCTGTAAGCCTTCGAGCTTTCACTGTAACCCACAAAGATACCCTTCTTTCCTGAAGGATCTAGTTTAGTCCTCTTCTCTTTTGGGACATGAGTATATACTGGACAACCAAATATTCTGAGATGGCTCACTTCAGGTTTCTTACCAGAAAAGACCTCTTCTGGTGTCTTGTTGTCCAATATCTTGTGGGGTGTTCTGTTCTACACATATACAGCTGTTCTAGCTGCTTCTGCCCATAGATGCATAGGAAGATCCTGGTCATGCAACATTGCCCTTGCTGCTTCCATGATAGTTCTGTTCTTCCTTTCTGCAACTCCATTCTATTGAGGATTATAAGGAGTAGTCAACTCCCTCTTAATCCCTGAATCACTGCAAAGCTTCTTGAAGTCACTTGAGGTGAATTCTCCACCATTGTCAGATCTGAATGTCTTGATTTTCTTGTCAGTTTGATTCTCCATCAAGGTTTTGAATTCCTTGAATTTATCAAGCACCTCATCTTTGCCCTTCAAGAAGTATACCCAAGTCTTCCTGGAGAAGTCATCAATAAATGATACATAGTAAACATACCCACTCAGGGAACTGGAAGACATAGGGCCACATACATCTGAGTGGATGATTTCCAGAATGTCTTTTGCCTTGCTTTCACTGCTTGGGAAAGCCTTCTTAATGTTCTTACCTTTTGCACATCCTTTGCAAACACCTTCATGTTTGGTCTTGATTTCAGGAAGACCCTCTACTGCCTTGCTTGCAATTGGAAGTGCCCTATAGTGCATATGAGCAAGTCTTCTATGCCAAAGTTCACTTGGCTCCATGGATTCATGCACCATGGCATGTTTAGGTTGTCCCTTCAATTTATACAAGCCTCCCTCTTGCTCTCCAATCACTACTGCATCATCTATGGTCTTTCCCTTTGGCCACATTAGGACTTGTCCATCCACAAATGCAACCCTCATACCTTTTGCATCCAATGCAGAGATGGAGAGTAAGTTCTTCTTGAGTCCAGGAACATAAAGTACTTCTTTCATCTTCAATGATTTTCTAGAATCTAAGTTGTAGGAGGCTTCACCACTTCCTTTGATTGGATATTGATAATCATCCCCAAGTTTCACCTTATGAGGTGATTCATGTTCAGATAGGTTCACAAAGGATTCTTTGAATCCAGTCATGTGTTTGGAAGCCCCACTATCAATCAACCAATCATTACAACCATGAGAAACAATACCTGTAAGAGCAGAGATCAGAACATACTCTTCTTCACTTGATGAATCATCATCACTATCACTTTCTGCCCTAGCCTTCTTCTTTGGGGGTTCGTCATCTTCGGCAGCATGAGCATGAAACCTTCTTTTGCTGCCCTTCTTCTTCTTACTGGAGTTGTTGTTATTATCCCTTTTGTTCTTGGGACAATCTGAAGCAAAGTGACCCTTCTCATTGCATGTGAAGCATCTTAGGTCTTTCTTGTTCTTTTGATAGGATCTATTGTGGCGAGAGTGATCCTTCTTGGTTTTGCTTCTTTTGGTGTGAGCTGCAAGAGCTTGATCTTCTCCTCCCATCTTTTCCTCACGAGCTATAAGTCTAGCTTCTTCTTGAGAACATTCTTCCCGAAGTCTACTGAAGGAGATCAACTTCTTCCTTGCACAAATTCCTTGAATAAAGGAATCCCATGACCTAGGTAGGCCATTTAGAGTAGTCATCACCACCTCACCATTCTCCACCATTTCATCTACTGCTTCTAATTTTTCCTTGATCTGAGAGACCCTTGAAAAGTAAGATTGAATGGTTTCTCCATTCTGAAACTTCACTGCTTTCAATTGGTTCCGCAGGGTCATCTTCCGATTTATGTTCTTTCCTTCAAATAGCTTGGTCAAAGATTCAAACATCTCTTTGGGTGTCTTAAGAGAAGACACATGAGGTATGAGATGGTCTTTGATAGAATCAGCAATGATTCTCTTTGCCTTGACCAAGTTCTTCTTGTGCAATGCCTTGGCTTCTTCATCCTCTGGGATAGGGATGTCTTCTTTCACATATGAGTCCAACTCATTCTCTTCCAGGATTAACCCAATCCTATACTTCCAGGCTCGGAAGTTATCAGCCCCTTCAAGCTTATCCTCAAGCTTGGTGTGAAGAGACATCTTTAAGAGTACTTCAAATGGAAATAGAAAAGATTTAGAACTTACCACTTGAAGTGCTGAAAACTGGATCTCGTCCCGGATTAGGGTTTGTCAGAGAAACCCTAAAAATTCAAAATGTGAATTTCAAAATTCCGAAAGGATAGAAAGATGCGCCCTGGAGAGCTGATCAGCCTAGTACATTCAGAAATTGAGATCAGCAAAGTCTTGCCCTTCAAAATTGCCTTTTTGTCCTCCCGGGTTCACTGGGGAGAGCCCTGAATTAGGGTTTGAGTTTCCCGGAGATCTACTCAGCCAAAAATCTCGATCCAAAGCTCTGACCTTCGATTTTTGCAAGGAGCTTCCAGCTGTGCCTTCAGTTTCCAGAAATTCCTATTTTTGTGGAAACCCTAATTTTTAGGGCCAAATCTGAAAATGCTCGGAACTGAATTATGATTGGACAGATAGATGCGCCTTGATGAGTAGATCCAATCTACTATACTGAATTTCAAAAATCTGTGGAGAGAAACCCAATAAACAAGGAATACAAGCTTCCGTCACTGCAAAATGTCTTCTTCTCAGTTAAGCTCTGATACCATGTTAAATTTTGAGTATTAAATCACAATACTATAGGATCTTTGCTGAGAGAATAACATCTATAGTATATCAATGCATGACAATCATAATATGACAAGCATCACAAGCATCACAAGAATCAAAAGCATAGAGACAAGAGACATAGAGTTTCCGTGGGGAAAACCCTAAGGTGAAAAACCCCACAACTTCCTCAGAGATAGAGAGAGCAATGGCTCAACCAAAATACAACCAAATAACACTGAGATAGTCTCCTAGCAGATGATCCTCCTCCTCCTCACTAGTGCGCCACTTTTCAGAGCGAGAGTGAGTTACTTTTCCGAGTGAGTAAAATAGAGATCTCCTATCTCTATTTATACTCACCTTTTTGCCCAGTGACTTACTGGGGCCGACTTGTCTACTTAAGTACATCCACATTATATTATATATTAATTAGGGCCGACCCCATATGGTGGTCTAATAACCCATAGGCAAGTACACACACTTGCGACACTTGTCAATCCACATGACGACACTTCCTTATAGAGGAATAACACATCTCTTATAAGGGTACAATAAATATATATATAATACACAGATGAAATACATTCCGAAGTTACATATACATCAACAACTAGGACCTTGAAATCCTCTTTTTTGGAGGTTTTACCATGGAAGGAGCTTGTTGCTTAGAGCTAGCAAGAGAGTAATGGTAGTTTTAATGGGGGCAGGTATTTTCCAAATTTTTTTCCACCAGTTACGGGGTTTGCCTATCGAGAGAGAGTTACTGGCTATTTCATATCCAAACTTTGCAGAGAAGGTATTAAAAAAATATATGATCTTCATATCTGATATTTTTTTAATACCTTCTTTTTATATATTTACATACTTCCTTTCTTTATATAGTTAATAAACTAGTATAACCACTTGGAAAAACAAAATTAATAAAAAAATCTTTAAAAAATGTAAATCAAATATTTTTTAATATCTTCTTTCTATATATTTAATACCTTATTTTTTATACAGTTAATAAATTAGTATAGTCACTTAATGTTAATTGAGATAAAAAAAATTAAAATTATTTATTTTCAATTTAAAATTACTATTATAAAATAAATCTTCACAATACACTTATTTCATTTTTCTACAATCTATATTCTATAAGTACAATATTGTACCAAATAAAATTACAATATTTTAAGATTTTCTCGATTCCTAATATCTCGGAATTATGGGTTTTTTTTTCATAATGAAAAAAACATCATTTTATTAAATGAAAAAGATGTGTCCACAGAACATTACATCATTGGAGAAGCGAGATTACTTCTCATTACCCTTCATCCATTGTTAGATACAAAATTACATCCACCTTAAGGCTTTACGCAACAAGGTAACCAAGCAACTAATCATAAGTTAAGTACAAAAAACAAAATACAACAAACTGTCCCCATTAGTCACACCAAATATTGCTATTAACTGAATTCCATAAAGTTCTCTTTAAGTAGTATGTCTCCTCTAAACTCCTTAATCATAAGCTGACCATTCATTTCTCCCAAGGCCTGCTTCAAGATATCATCAGCAACCTTATTGTAGCAACGAAAAATATGGGAGAAGGAGATCCTTTGGAAAGACATAATTAGGGCACGAGTTCTCTGCGTCCAATGTTCCAACATAATAGATCTCAATCTAGATTTTCCCATGGCCCAATTAATAATGCATCTAGAATCCCCGAAGATATGAACAGAATCGATGCTCATCCACTGTGCAAACCACATAAGCCCCCACGAGGCCAAAAGATCAGCTCTAGTGTTTGTGCCCCTGCCAGCATGAATCTTTAGGTGATAATAGTGATCAGAGGTAAGTGTTAATACCATACCAGCTCTGCAAATGCCACCCTGTACCGCTCTGTTAGCATTGAAATTGTTCTCAATTTTTATGTATTTCTTTTAAATTGTTTGTTCCTTATTTAATTTTTATTTGTTTTCATCTTGAATTTTAATGATTTTGAATGCCTTTCTATTTTTATGTTATAGTTTTTTGTTTTAATTTATTTTTATCCTGAGTGGCTTATTAAGTATTATATTTCTTTTCAAAGTCCTCAAATACTTATTGAAATTTACTCCAATGCTTATATCCAAAGTCTAACTTTCATTTTGAGCTTGTTTGCCAAATCTTTTATGTTGAGGTATTCTCGCAGCGCAAAATCCAAACCACATGCACTACAGCGCTGCAGGAATCAGAAATCATAGAGGAGCGTGGTCAATTGATGGTAGAACATGGCCCGTTGCATTCGATGATGCTAGGAGACTTCCAGACACTTGTTCAGTGTATCATGACACTTGTAAAAACCCGTTGTGATTTATCATTGAAGAAATTAGGGATTTGAGTGGCCACGAGTTCTAATTTGGTGGTTATGAATTTCAGAAGAAGAGGATGGAGATAATAAGAAAGAATTAAAGTTACAGCAGGTACAAACAACTACAAAGGAAGATCATGTAATGATACCAGAAATAATCAAAGGCTGTAATGAAGTCTGTGATGAAGTTGTAGAAGAAGAGAACATTCCTAGTCTTGAACAGGGCATGTGTTCAAAAAATCCATTGTCAAAAGCAACAGCGAGGAATAAATATGAAGCAGACCTAATTTTCAAGAAATTAGATATCCCATTGCTCTCAGATATGGATTCAACATTGCAGGAAGGTGTTCAAATGGATTCTGAGATAGAAAATTTGAAGAAATCATTACAGCAACATAAGACACATATTAGATTTCCGAGTGAATAAAATGAGAGATTCATAACAAAAAATAAAAGGATGAGATAGGATCTTGAAGATATAAATGCTCATTACCAAGAATTAATTTCAGTGGCTAAGGAAGCTTTAAGAAGAAAAATAGATGCATAGTCATGGTCTGTTTTTCCATGTTTTAGTCAATGACATTGAGCGCAGATTACGAGGTGATGGAGATGAATTTTATAAAACCAAAAGAGGTTTTTTTCCACAATAGACTCATTCACAAAAACCTCCCTCATTTTTGAAACAGGTGTCATCATTTGAAAGATTCGAATTGATCTTTGCGGCCTATTTGTAGGGTTTAAAATATTTAATAATTTATTGTTTTAGTCACAAATTTTCAGCATGTCTTCCGATCAATTGGAGAAGAATTTTTAAAAACCAAGAGAGGTTTTTGTTCATCATGGACGCATTAAAAAAAAACCTCTCTTATTTTTCGCACAGGTGTCCTGGATCGAGAGATATGGAGGCGTTTTTTAGACACATTTTTCTAAATTTCGCCAAATTTCCCTAAAATCCGTTTTGCTATTTTTGGTTAATTAGTCTTTAGTTATTCGAAAGTTAGTTTGTATAGCCATTAAATGTAACTACTGAGTAAAGAAGTGGTTATATAACTACTTCAGTTTGTAATTATAAAATAAAGGAGAAGATACATGATGAGGGTTCGATTTTTGTTTCAAGAAGGGCTATAGAGCTAAGGACATTGGATGTATATTCAGACTGATAAATATGACTCTCATGTAAGTTCTTGAAGACTGAGACTGATTTGAATACAAATATAAGCCACAATTATTTATCTATTGATTTTGTTAATGGCTAGTTTGACCACTCAGCTAATGATTTCATTTCTTGATTAAAGTTTTTTTCATGTGAATGCTCATATGTTGTGGACAAAACCAGTACTTTGCTTATGAATGTTTATGGTTTATGTTTGTCTTTTACACATTTATATCTCAGTTCTTTGATGTTGTTTCATGATTTAGTACCTGCATTAGTTTGATAATTTATTACCTTCTTGTGAATGAAACCTTCAAACCAAAAAATACAAAAACGAATTTTGTTTTCTTTGGACTATTTTTGAGATTGTACTAGCTTGTTCCCTTTGTAGTCTAGGGACAATTTCTAGCACAAACATCTTTGGCGCCATTCCGGGACGGAGGTGAAGCATATATTCCCTGGGGTATTTTTATTGTTCTGGTTTTGAGAGGTGAACAAGATCAAAAACATTTTTTAGACTACAATTTTTCACTGGGTGACTCTGCAGGGGAAGGATCTGTTGGCGAATCCATGTTTGAAAAATCCAGAAGCAACTTCACAATTTCAGAATGTCAAAGACTTTTGCTGCTATGTTGGCATAGAGGTTTGCTCCTTTTATCTTTGTTGATATTCCAGTATTTCCAAATGATGTGCCTACTATGGATGAATGGGTAGACTTCCTTCCAAGATTTAGAGGAGATGATCATGACCATCCAACACAACACTTGATTGATTTTCATCAATACATGGACCAGCTCGATATTCATCACGAAGATGTATTGTTGAAAATGTTTATGTACTCCTTGGAAGGAGATGCCAGACAGTGGTACAGGTCTCTTCCCGTCTCTAGCACCTCTTCATTAAAATATTTTCATGTTGTCTTTCATTCATATTGTAAGAGGATTTATCCTGCTGATCTCCTTTTAGAGGTCTGTTGTGAGCAATTTGAGTTCAAGAAATATCTTAGCAATAATGATCAAGATAGCCTTACTGATGAAATTCATGAAGAAATATTTCAAAAAAATGAAGTTTAGGAAATATTTGACAGTTTTCAAGAGTCAAGACATCATTATCATGTAGAGTTTATTGTTGAAAATCCTTGTGAAGATCAACTCTTTATTGAAGAAAACGTTGAAAATCACACCATTGATGAAGATTTACAGGAAAATGTTAAAATTAGTGTTGATGATATTCAAATTAAAGATGCCCTTGATTCTATTTCAGAGGATGAAATTGTTGTTCCCAAATTGTTTGATGATCATCCCATTGTTCAAGACAATTTTCAACATATTTTTAATCATAAAACTATTGGAGATGTTTTTCAAGTTAACTGTGTCCAAGATCACTTTGACAGTTATGTAGGTCAGTCCATTTATGGTATGTGTCCGAATGTTTTAGAGCAGCAGTCTTCTGAATCAACATCTATGGAATTTTTCAGTAGTGAAGCGGCGTATGGTAAATATGAGTCATATTTTTTGGGAAGCAGTGAAGGAGATGGAAAGGAGTTAGAAGAGTAGCTTACACATTTTCCTTCTTCACCAGTTGTTGAGCAGCAATCTCCAGAAATCAATAAACTTGTATTTACCATTTTTGAATCTGAATTTGAAGGACACACTAAACAAAATGAGGTTGTTATAGCTGAAGATAAGGGAAACAATTTCTTATTTTCTGTTTCTTCATTTGCAACGTTTGAAGAACAGAAGTATGATATCTTTCATGAAGTAGAAAATATACAGAGGCATCCTTCTCTTTTAGATCAACCTTTTGTTGAAGAAATTGTTGTTTTAAATAATTTTGAAGATCATTCTTCTAATGAATATCATGTTTGCAATGAAGAATGTTGGACAGAGCAGGAAGATAATATTTTTTTCTAAGGTATTCTTTCATGATGATCCCATAAATAATTATTTTGAGTTTCTCAATGAAGAAGGGGTTACAAAAGAGATAGTTTTTCATGATTTCTATGACTCAGTAGCAACGTATTTAGAGGACTTTCTCGGATCAAAGTTGATATTTATAGGCTATAAGTACCAACTTCCATGTTATAATTTGCCATGGTACACAATTTTCTTTTTCCTAATTAATGACATGGAAGAAATCCATTGCATGAGACAATTGTTGAAATGGTTACACTGGCAGTCTGATATTACTTAATCAAAGAACTGAACTAGTTAGATTAGGAGCTATATATAAATAAGCTTGCCATGCAAGCATTTAGTTTCGGTTTGAAGTTTGGTATTCAATTTACAGTATGGTAGATTTGTTTTATGCATAGAAGGCAGTCTTGTGAATAGTTTTCAGTTCTCAATAAACAACAATTGTGCTATCAAGGCTTGAAAAGGCCACATTTTGCAGTATATGGTTGTTCTTCAGTCTACCAGGAAGATGGATTTGCAATTTGGATGAGCAGATTTCTATTGCAACACAGATGTAATTTCTTAGCAGCAATCACATAGTTTTTTGATAGCTATGGATCATAATTTGAGGAAGGGAAAGTGTCTTTTCAGCAGAATCTTGTTACAAGATCATACAATAAGCCCATCTTTAAAAAAAATTATGAGTAGGGTTGCAAGTTTTGGAACAGGTTGGGAACCAGATACAAATGACTCCATCACCCGATGAATAAGGCACAAGGTCTACATGATCTTGAAACCTCACAAGGAGGATTTCATCCCCCAGCCGGAGCCAGATGTTAGCACTGAAATTATTCTTAATTTTTATGTATTTCTTTTAAATTGTTTGTTCCTTATTTACTTTTCGTTTGTTTTCATCTTGAATTTTAATGATTTTGAATGCCTTTCTATTTTTATGTTATAGTTTTTTGTTTTAATTTATTTTATCCTGAGTGGCTTATTAAGTATTATATTTCTTTTCAAAGTCTTCAAATACTTATTTAAATTTAATCCAATGCTTATATCCAAAGTCTAACTTTCATTTTGAGCTTGTTTGCCAAATCTTTTATGTTGAGGTATTCCCGCAGCGCAAAATCCAAACCACATGCACTAGAGCACTGTAGGAATCGGAAATCATAGAGGAGCGTGGTCGATTGATGGTAGAACATGGCCCGTTGCATTCGATGATGCTAGGAGAATTCCAGACACCTGTTCAGTGTATCATGACACTTGTAAAAACCCATTGTGATTTATCATTGAAGAAACTAGGGATTTGAGTGGCCATTAGTTCTAATTTGGGGGTTATGAATTTCAGAAGAAGAGGATGGAGATAATAAGAAAGAATTAAAGTTACAGCAGATACAAACAACTACAAAGGAAGATCATGTAATGATACCAGAAATAATCAAAGACTGTAATGAAGTCTGTGATGAAGTTGTAGGAGAAGAGAACATTCCTAGTCTTGAACAGGGCATGTGTTAAAAAACTCCATTGTCAAAAGCAGCAGCGAGGAATAAATATGAAGCATACCTAATTTTCAAGAAATTAGATATCCCATTTCTCTCAGATCTGGATTCAACATTGCAGGAAGGTGTTCAAATGGATTCTGAGATAGAAAATTTGAAGAAATCATTACAGCAGCATAAGACACATATTAGATTTCCGAGTGAATCAAATGAGATATTCATAACAACAAATAAAAGTCTGAGAGAGGATATTGAATATATAAATTCTCATTACCAAGAATAAATTTCAGTGGCTAAGGAAGCTTTAAGAAGAAAAAGAGATGCATAGTCATGGTCTGTTTTTTCCCTGTTTTAGTCATTGCAATTGAGCACGGATTACAAGGTGATGGAGATGAATTTTAGAAAACCAAAAGAGGTTTTTGTCTATAATAGACTCATTCACAAAAATATCCCTCATTTTGAAACATGTGTCATCATTTGAAATATTCGAATTGATCTTTGCGGCCTATATTTCAAGGTTTAAAATATTTAATAATTTACTGTTTTAGTCACAAATTTTCGGCATGTCTTCCGATCAATTGGAGAAGAATTTTTAAAAACCAAGAGAGGTTTTTGTTCACAATGGACTCATTAAAAAAAAAACCTCTCTCATTTTTCGCACAGGTGTCCTGGATCGAGAGATATGGAGGCATTTTTCAGACACATTTTTCAGAAATTCGCCAAATTCCCCAAAATTCGTTTTGCTATTTTTGGTCAATTAGTCTTTAGTTATTCGAAAGTTAGTTTGTATAGCAACCAAATGTAACTGCTGAGTAAATAAGTGGTTATAGAAATACTTTAGTTTGTAATTATAAAATAAAGGAGAAGATACATGATGAGGGTTCGACTTTTGTTTCAAGAAGGGCTATAGAGCTAAGGACATTGGATGTATATTCAGACTGATACATATGACTCTCATGTAAGTTCTTGAAGACTGAGAATGATTTGGATACAAATATAAGCCACTCTGATTTATCTATTGATTTTGTTTATGGCCAGTTTGACCACTCAGCTAATGATTTCATTTCTTGATTAAAGTTTTATTGATGTGAATGCTCATATGTTGTGGACAAAACCAGTACTTTGATTATGAATGTTTATGGTTTATGTTTGTCTTTTATACATTTATATCTCAGTTCTTTGATGTTGTTTCATGATTTAGTACCTTCATTAGTTTGATGATTGATTACCTTCTTGTGAATGAAACCTTCAAACCAAAAAATACAAAAACAAATTTTGTTTTTTTTAAACTGTTTTTGAGATTGTACTAGCTTGTTCCCTTTGTAGTCTAGGGAAAATTTCTAGCACAAATACGCTCCATCAAAATAACCAACCGGAAAGGAAAAACTATCTTCATCAAAGAAAATTTTTCTAATCTTGTTCTTTTTTGAAGATTCCATGCATGCACATGCCCCAGCCCGAATCCGCGCATAAACCAGTTCAACAATAGGATTACGGTTCCCAAAGATAACACCATTTCTTGCACACCAAAATTCCTAGATAGTATAGAAGACCAAAATTAAATTCTCCTGTAACAAGTCAAAAAAATCAACCAAATTATCAATTAAGTGGGGTCTGTCCCAAACTGGCATCATTGGAAAATCCACTCTTAAAACATGTCAAATCCCATGAAAGAAAGAACATCGACCAAATAGGTGATTGATATCCTCTTGCTTCTGATAGCATAGAAAACAAATACCAGGGCCTATAAAACCCCGTTTTTGAATATTTTGCCACGTTAGTATTCTGTTCTGTATACATAACCAAATGAAACAGCTGATTTTAACCGAAACCTGTTCATTCCAAAGCCTCTTCGACCACTTGCACATCAAATGATTCTGCTCGTTTTCGAAGAACTTCAAATATGCCAACCTAGCAGTGACTGACCCATCCATCGGGTTCGAATCCCTGATCAGTTGATTAGGCTTATCCGTGATTACAATGCCCGACAATATCATCTTTTTTGTAAATGCATCTTATTCATCGTGATAGTGTGAAGGGAGATCCAAGTCCTCTGATGTGAGCCAACAGATAGAGAAATCATTTTGATTCTTTCTTACCTGTTTTAAAACAAAAATCCCACGCTCTTGCAGTTCCTTCAAGAGTCCCTTAGACAACAAAGAACCCTCTCCAAGGCATAAGATCAAGTCAATTCCCACGAACATTTGAATACCCTTGCCTACCGCCCATCATAAAGAGCTATTAATAATAGGAACCTCCTTCAAGAGACTCCTCCATACCTCTGAGATAGTAGAACTAGTTTTGCACTTCGCCCTGAACCAATGACTAGGATCCAGACCTTTTAGATACTTAGCGTTGATCTTCTTACCCCAAAGACCTTCATCAAATAGCCCTCGCCAAAGACTCTTGGCATAGAGTGCTCTATTAAAATACTTCAAACATTTTATTCCCTATCATCCAAGATTAACAGGCGCCGAGACACTCTCTCAAGAGGAAAGATGAAACTTAGAGGCTCCACCCCTTCCACCCCAGAGAAAAAATAACATTTTACGCCGGATCTTCTCAATCATCCCCACCGGGACAACAAACAACAAGAACCAATAAACATGAATGCTTTGAAGGATAGTTTTCACCAAGATGAGCCTCCCTCCCAATGTCAACCAACGATGAGACCAAGAATTTATTCTACACAAGATCTTCTGTACCATCCAATTCCAGTCCATAACCCCATAGTAATTCGTCTTAATGATAAAGCAAAGGTATTTGATACCTACCTCTAAGGCCTTCATCTGATAAGGAAAGAGTTCCTCAATAAACCTCAAAGTGACAGCATCGTCACAACGAAACACAAAACCCGATTTTGATGGATTAGTATGCATGCCTGAGGCTTCACAGAAGGTATTTAGAATCTTTTTATACTGGTTCCATTCCTCCCTATTCCCTGCTCCAAAGAGTATAAATTCATCAACAAATAAAAGGTGGGTTATCGAAAGAGTTCTGGCCACTTTAATCCCTGCAATAAGTTTTTGTTCCTTTGACTTCTTAATCAATAAGCTGATCCCCTCTATGGAAAGGATGAATACATAGGGAGACATCGGGAAACCCGGTCTCAGACCATGATTCCCACCGAAGAAGGAGGTTGGAGACCCATTAATCAGGACCACAAAACTAGCACTAGTAATACATGCCATCATCCAATTGACCAACTCCACCGTGAGTCCTATCTGAATAAGAATAAAACGAAGATATGACCAATCCACTTTGTGGTAAGCTTTTTGAAGGTCTAACTTCAGAATAAAAGCATTCAAATTCTTCGCCTTGATAGTATGAATGCCCTCTTGGGCCACCTCCACAACGTCCATAATTTTTCGATTTGGTAAGAAGCCGAATTGCTCCTCTGATACAAATCTTCCCAGGTAGGGCTTTATTATCTCTGTTATGATTTTTGTTATAGTTTTGTAAATCAAATTACAAAGAGAAATCAGACGATAGTCATCAAAGTCTGATGCTCTGTCAACCTTTAGAACGAGTGTAAGGTATGTAGTATTCATATTGGGTGGATACCATTCTTTGTTCTTTGACTCCTCAACAACTACTCTGAGCTCCTCGCCTATTAGATAAAAAAAGTGGAGATAGAATTCCATTGTCCACCCGTCAGGGCCCAGGATTTTGTCCTTTGCAAATAGCTTGAGCGTTCCATGAACTTCTTCCATAGTGATAGGCTTTCCCACTTTCCTGCAGTCTTCTTCATTAAAAAACCGAGAGAAATTCCTTATAGTCTCTAATTGATTTAGGATACTAGAAGGAGTATTACTAGAGTAGATACCCTTGAAGTGATCAATAACAACGCTTTTAATAGAATAATTATCAGTAAAAATCCTTTCATCCTCCACCTTAATATCCCAAATAGCATTCATCAAGCGCCTCTGATATGCAAACCTATGAAATAATTTAGTATCCCGATGCCCAACTTTTAGCCATATTTCCCTACTCTTTTGACGCCATTCCTCTTCCTGCTATTCAAGGATCTGATCCTTAGTTTTCAACAAATTTAAATATGATCTCTGCGCTCACTAGAGAAGTAAGTATCATCCTTCTGAGAAGTGATGTCCTGTATTTCCTGCTCAATAACCACCAACATTTTCAAATTTTCCTCTCTTTTGGATTTTGACCAGACCCTGACCGACTCCTTCAATAGAGATAATTTTCGAGTTAACCCTACCAGGGGTGACGAACAAGTCTTTTGAGACAATTCCATCCACTCTTTTCTAACCCACTCACAAAATGAAGCATCCAAAAGAAGTCCATGATTGAATTTGAATGGGTAAAGTTTGAACCGCTTCTCAAAATCCATCTCTAAAATGACCACTTTGTGATCTGATATCCCCACCGAGTAAGACCAGGAATGATACTTACCAACATCACCACATAGATCCCCGGACATGAAGAAACAATCTATTCATTTATCTATACCGACCTTCCCACATCTGTCGTTCGACCAAGTCGGGAATAATACATTGGAAGTAATATAAACCATATTAGCATCTTTGAATTGTGAAAATCAGTTCACATCCAAGAACTATTCAAGAAATTACACTCTCTCATAAGAAAAATCTCACACAACTAGTCAAAGACACAAAAATTATGCAAAAGAGTAGATTTCCGTATTAACTTCTCATGAAAAAAATACATCATCCAACCATATGAATGTAATAGTCTTCTATTAAATAAATTTACAATAGAAAATCGAATGGATAAAGATGCCAAAAGAATCTCCTAATCATCAGACTTGCTAAATATGCCCACCCCCCCTAGGTGGCAAGTTGACTTTCCAAATCTCTCCAAAATCTCACGAATTTTCTAATTAGTGTGCTAAAGGTGAAGTATGGACAAAAAAAATTCCAAATATGAAATTTGGGTGGAAAATACATTAAGGAAAGTCTTGGGTGTAAAAAGCAAGTTTCCTAGGTAGACTAGCTTTTCCTCATGGGCTAAAAAGCGATAAAAAGCTGTAAAACTCAGAAATGCGCTTTTCCTCAAATATTATCCAAAATCTTTTAAGAAAGCTCCCAAGTGGCCTAGATGGCTTTTGGTCTACACCTTGGATGTATTTGAGCCTCCCATGTTGCCTTGTGGTCCACACAATGGCAATTTCCTAATTTATTACATACAATTAACCAATAAATGATTAATTAATGCATCTTATGTAAATAAATGAATGGTAGGAAGACTTAATTATTACAACAATCCCTCTTAAGTTTGACTTAAATGATCTAAATATCAGAAAATGAAATACTAAGGGCCTAGTAACAAGACTTGGTCACCTCGTACAATACTGCCGGTCAACAAAAACAAGGATAGAAGGAAAACCTCATGGGAAAAACGTCCCCTCAAAACATGGACATATCAAAATTGAAAGGTTTCTGATCAAACCTTCACTCCACCACATGTTCAACCATGCCAAGCAGTGATCTAAGATAGCTGAATGTATTCTCTGTGAAAGCCTTGGTGAAGATATCTGCAGTTTGCTCACCTGTGGGGCAATACTGCAAATCTATGATCTGGTCATGCACTAAGCCTATGATGTAGTGCATATGAATCTCTATGTGCTTGGTTCTCTGCCTCTGTACTGGATCACATGAAACTCTAATGACACTCTGGTTGTCACAAAAAATGACAGTGGGAGTACTGAAAGAAATCTCAAACTCAGAGAAAATCCCCTGCAACTAAACACACTGTGTAGCAACATTCACTGCTACTCTGTACTCTGCCTCCACTGAAGATAGTGCTATGGCATTCTGTTTCTTTCTGGACCAGAAAATAGGGCCACCTCCAAGCATGAATACAAATCCTGATGTGGATTTCCTGTCAAGGCTATCATCATCCCAATCTGAATCTGTGAAGCCCAAGAGATCTAGGCTCGAATCTGCAGCATAGTGAATCCCATCACTCTTTGTGCCCTGCACATAATGAAGGATTCTTTTTGCAGCCCTCCAATGTAGCTCATGTGGCTGCTCCATGTATCTTGATGCCACACTCATAGCATAAGAAAGATCTGGTCGAGTGTGTGTCAAGTAGAGCAAGCTGCCAATCAACTGTCTATATAAAGTGTTGTCAAACAATGGTGTAGATTCTGCATCTTCTAGTCTAACTACAGAAAGGAATGGAGTCTTAGAAGGCTTGCAATCAGCCATCTTAAACTTCTTTAACAAATCAAAAGCATACTTTGAATGACATACCTTGGTTCCTTCTTTTGTTTGAGAAATCTCAAGCCCCCAAAATTGCTTAAGAATTCCCAAGTCACTCATGGAGAATGCTTGGTGCATTGCAGTCTTCAGTGATGCTATTTGTTTAGTGCTATCACCTGTGATCAGAAAATCATCAACATACAGCACTATTAACATTATAAAACCATCAACAAGATTCATATATACATTTGCGTCATATTTACACTGAACATAAGATTGTGACAGCAGGAAACTGTCCATCTTTGCATACCAAGCCCTGGGGGCTTGCTTAAGTCCATACAAAGATTTTTTCAACTTGCAAACAAGGTTTGGATCTGATGTGTACCCCTGTGGCTGCTGCATATATATTTCTTCTTCAAGCTCCCCATGGAGGAAAGCACTTTTCACATCCATGTGATGTACTTCCCACTGCTTGGAAGCTGCCATTGGCAAAACTAGTCTAATGGAATCATTCTGAGCTACCGGTGCAAATGTTTCATTATAATAAAGTCCTTGGACCTGAGAATATCCCTTTGCTACCAGCATTGCTTTGAATTTAATGGTTGTATCATCCGATTCACATTTGGTCTTATAAATCCACTTGCATCTCACCAACTTTCTGCCTATGGGGAGCTTGACTAGTGCCCAAATTTCATTCTTCTGTAATGACTCAAACTCTTCATCCATAGAAATATGCCATCTTGGGTCATGTGAGGCTTACTCATACATTTTTGGATCATAATCTACCATCATATAGCATTTCTCAGAAAGATAAGGATCATTCACATTGAGAGCAGTCTCAAACTGTGATCTAGTCCTTCTTTGGTCCTGAGGATTGCCTGCTAGTTCACCTGCTGCTTGCAAAGTTTTTGCAGCCCACTTAGGCCTTGTAGGTGATTTAGCATCTGCAATAAAATGATCCTCATCATCATAAATATCAGAATAAAAAACATCAAGAACATCACTTACTTCTTCTTCAGGTAGTGGTGAAGATGGTTCTCCAATTTCAACGCTCTAAGAGGGATCTTCCTCAAACTGCACACTTATTTCGATGAATGCTTTGTGAGTGGTCATGTTCAACAACTTATAACCTTTGGAGTCCTCTGAATATCCAAGAAATAAACATGGTTGGCTTTGTGGCTGCAATGCCCTCCTCTTCTCAAGTGGAATCCTAGCCCAAGCCTTTGAGCCAAAAATCCTGAAATGAGAGATGTCAGGTTTGTGACCTGTCCAAGCCTCGAAAGGAGTGATACCTTTTCCTTTGCTAGAAGTTTCAGAATTGTCTCCCAATACAATATTCAGACCACTGGAAGAGTCAAGTGAAGTGAAAAACTTACTTGTAGACACCATGTGTCTTGATGCACCAGAATCAATGATGAATGAAGAAGGTTTTGAAGTGCTGGCCATCAATGCATGAACTCTCTCTTTATCATCGAAATTTTGTCCTCCATCCTTCCTCTTTGCACTCTCTGGAAGAGGAATGTTGGCTTTCTCCAAGAGTGAAGTCAATTGGTCAATGGTTTTCTTCATGCAAGAGCTTTTAGGATGAAAGCCCTTGCTGCAATAATTGCACTTTGTCCTGTAATTCTTCTTGTTTGGATTCTTCTTGAAGTTGGATGTCTCTCCATTTGAAATCTGCTTGTCTTTCCTCTCACCGGTGGGCTTCTTGACATTTCCCTTCTTCTTGCCTTTCGAACCCCTTGAATCTCCAAAATTCAGACAGTGGTCTTTGGATGGATTTTTAATGGCTCCCATCAAGACCAATTTGTCTTTTTCTTGTGTTAAAGACTCCATGAATTCTGAAAGTGTTGGGCTCTTCCAATTTTTAATTGCTTTCCAGGTGGAATGGAAGGTCGAGACAAAGATTGAATAGTTGGGGCCAAGTTTGGAGAGAATGGCCAAAACTAATTGCTCATATTTCTTGTCAATACCAAATTGATTCAGCTGCAATACAAGAGATTTAAACTTGGAGAAAAAACCGTGTAGATTATCAAAACTTTGCAGGCTCAAAGAGACTAGCTCGTTATCCAATTGGTGGCCTCTCAGTTCATCGGTTTTCCCGAACAATTCTTGAAGTTTCAGCCATAATTCATTGGGTGAAGTGAGGCCATCAAGATGAAATAGAATCTCTCTGGATGTAGTGAGACATAACATCCCATAGGCTTCATCCCTTCGATTATGTCATTTATATTTCTGTACTGCTAAGGTTGGCTCAGCTTTAGTTGCCATGGTCACCCTGTAGAGCCCTTTGCTCCTCAGCAGAATCTCGATCTGTGCTTTCCAATCTCAAGTAATTGAAAGGAGTGAGGATGATCTGCTGTGTGTGACTGCTCTGAAATAAACTTATTGACTGATTTTAGAACACTTATGGATTCCAAAATGCGCCATGTAGAGAATAGAATTCACCCAGTGAATTGATCAATGCGTCCTTCCTGAGACTGGTTGGATCCTACAAGACAATAAAATATGAAAGGAATAGATTTATGGATTTGATACCATGTGAAAATCAGTTCACATCCAAGAACTATTCAAGAAATTACACTCTCTCATAAGAAAAATCTCACACAACTAGTCAAAGACACACAAATTATGCACAAGAGTAGATTTCTGTATTAACTTCTCATGATAAAAATACATCAGTGAACCATATGAATGTAATAGGATGCTATTAAATAATATTACAGCAGAAAATCGAATGGCTAAATATTCCAAAAGAATCTCCTAATCATCATACTTGCTAAATATGCCCATCCCCCTAGGTGGCAAGTTGACCTTCCAAATCTCTCCAAAATCTCACGAATTTCCTAATTAGTGTGATGAAGGTGAAATATGGACAAAAAAAATTCCAAATACGAAATTTGGGTGGAAAATACATTAAGGAAAGTCTTGGGTGTGAAAAACAAGTTTCCTAGGTAGACTAGCTTTCCCTCATGGGCTAAAAAGCGGTAAAAAGATGTAAAACTCAGAAATGTGCTTTTCCTCCTCAAATATTATCCAAAATATTTTAGGAAAGTGCCCAAGTGGCCTAAATGGCTTTTTCTCCACACCTTGGATGTATTTGAGCCTCCCATGTTGCCTTGTGGTCCACACAATGGCAATTTCCTAATTTTTTACATAGAATTAACCAATAAATGATTAATTAATGCATCTTATGTAAATAAATGAATGGTAGGAAGACTTAATTATTCCAACACGAACATTGTGGAAAAATAATCAGCTAAGGGGTCCATTATATTCTCCAAACCTGATACTTACTCAGGATGCATAGTCAAGTTAAGATCCCCTACCAAAATTAGAGCCGGATCCCTCAATAGTCCAAATCCAGCTATCTTATCCCAGAAATTTCTACACTGATGGTAAGGCCCATAAATGTTAATTACTCAGATAACCGATTGAATTCCTTTAAGTCTTCCCTCAACCAAGATACCTGCACAAGTATGATACAATTTAAAATCAACCAAAGACAGGTCCCATGCCACGAAGGTTCCTCGAGAGTGACCAACCGCATCCAGCACACAAACATGCCAGTGGGGTTTGATCCTCAAGAAATAGGTACATGCATCAATCGAGGTTTCCATCGTCTTTTGAATGAGGATCATCGCTGGATGCACCACCTCAATGAATATCTTAAGGGAAGTTCTCGTTGGGCCGCTTCCAAGCCCCCGCATATTAAAAGTGATAAGATTCATTGAATAACAGAGCTAAGGGCTATATCTTCTCTAAGCACCTAAGGTGTAAGAATCCCATCTCAGGGAAAAAATATGTTGATTCCTTTATCAAAAAGAGAAGAAACAAGGGGATTTAGGCTTTTCCTGACATCAGCTTCCAAGTCAACCCCCTCAACAGGATGGCTAAAACCCTTGCGATTTTTGCGATCTTTGTGGATGGTCACATTGCCATTGAATATAGAGGAGATAGGGATTACAGAGGATTTTTCTCTCGACACTGAAGTATAAGTATTCAAAGGTAAAAATACCTCCCCCACCTTCGACTGGAAGGGATCATCATTCACCAAAATGGTATGGGGAATGGTAGAGTACCATTGCTAAACCGATTATAAGCTTTCATAGGACAAGGATCCTCACTAAGCACAAATAGGGCGGAGTTAGTGATCAGAGTAACCCTAGCTGGAAAATAAGAAACCAACAAAACCCCCTCTTTCACCCCAAAGTCTACAGATCCTGATAGTCTTGGAATATTCTCAGTGTCCGACCCTCCAGGAACCCCAACAATGGGCTCACACACCAGACTGTTTGTGCCCCCAAGATCCAAATGTGAAGACATACCCCCCAACACCGACAGAAGATCCAAATTAATCTACAAACCAATAGCTTTATGTATATCATGCTTAGATAAAAAATTAAGCAAAACTGGAAGCGATTGAGTGAACTTACCTAAAACACAGGAAACCAAAGAGGTATCCAGCATAATAGGAACCCACTGGTCGTCTTTAGTACAAATAGGGATTTCATCCTCGCCACCAGAACTGACCTCATTTTCCTGAATAATCCCACACTGAGCTTTAGAGTGCCCCACTTTTTGGAAAAGATGGAATCTAAATGGAATTCTTCAGTAGTCAATTTGCTGGATGAAAGACCCCCCTTCCCACACAAATTCTAGTTCACCAAGTAATCCTTCCGAAGAGTCCAATTCGACGAGCATGCGTGGAGTACGTCTTTCAGAACCAAGCAGCTTCTCCTCCTCCATCAGAATGAAATGGTCTATGGAATTAGCTATGACCATGAACACATTTATGTTCCAGCATTGAAGAGGGAAGCCAGGAAGAATTGTCCATAGATGGCATTTTGTAAGTCTCTCCTTTCTAAGGTCAAAGTTGTTATGCCAACGAACCAAGACTAAAGAACCCTTGCCATAAACCCAAAATCTCTCTTCAATCGCTCTTCGTTCTTCTTTCATTAAAAACTGGAACATAATCCAACCATTAGCAAGCATTAAGACCCTCAGAATGGTAGTAATGATGGGATTCCATCTCTGTCTGATCCAGGATAGGGTTTCAGGCCTCTTCAGATGAATGTATTTGAACTTTCCCACTAGAGCACGTTGACTCAAAGCCAATACTAGGTCCATCATCACATCCATTCCTAAAACACACAAGGGCCTGACCTTTTTCTCCTTCTCAAACTGCAACTTTATCCCTCTAAGCTTAGTATCCCTTCCCCCTGTTAGATTTTCATCATTTAATTCAATATGATCTAGGATCTTAACTAAGAGAACAACATGTACAACATATCAAACATAAGAGACAAGAGACAAGAGATACAAAGCATTTCACTGGGGAAAACCAAGAAGGTGAAAAACCCCACAACTTCCTGAGAGATAGAATAAGCACCAATACAAAGATCACCAAGATGAATCCCCAAAAGATAAATGTCTGCAACAGCTACTCCTCCTCCACTTGTGCGCACTCCTCCTCTCTCTCACTAATGCGAAGTGAGTGAATGAGTGAATGTGTCAAATGAGAGAGTCACACTCTCTATTTATAATTTTACTTTCACTTGACCTTTACTCAACTAGGTCGGCCCCAACTTAACCACTTAACATAATACTGACTGGGCCAACCCCACTAGGGTGGTCTAATAACCCTTTAACCCACATGACTAATACAGGGCCGACCCCATCAAGGTGGTCTAATAACCCATCAAGTATAAGTTATGACACTTACAATATAACTTGCGCACTTGCAAGTGCAACTGATGATACCCCCAATCCGAGGAATAATACATCTCCGTTGGGGATACAATAAAGTACAAATGTAATACATACAATATACAAGTGAATATCTTCCGAAGTTACAAATACATCCACACTCCCTCTTAACTAGCAAGGTATTCTCTTGACACAAGTCATCAATATATATAGGCACAAGTCTTCAATTCTGGAGCTGGATCATCGTCACTGGATCACGGAGCATCATCGTCACTACTGCTGTACTTGTCATCTCGATCACTGGGCTATCTCTCAATTCTTCTCGTCATAGGAAGTTCTACAGAACCAACCCTTTTTCATGCTGGTTGTAGGCCTAGCCTCTTGTAGGTCTTCAACATCTCTGGTCATCCTATGGAATCCTCAAGACTAATTACGTGCGTCAACAAAACCTCGAAAGAGTATCCCAGGATCCTTATGTACCTAAGCACGACCGACAAGATCTCCCAGGGAGATATTACATGTGACCACCACAAAACCTTAAAAGAGTGTCCCAGGAACATTTATGTGCATAGCACGATCGACAAGAACTCTAAAGAGCATCCCAGGATCATTTATGTTCCTAAGCATGACCGAAAAGATATCCAGGACTGATTACATGTGGTATGGAAAAACCTTGAATGAGCATCCCAGGACTGATTACGAGCTTACTGCTCAACCTATCAGATGTCCCAGGGAGCTATTACATGCCACAGGACAAAACCTCGAAAGGGCATCTGCCAGATATTCTAGGGAGCTATTATATGCCATAGGCAAAACCTCGCAAGAGTATCTGCAGATCTCCCAGAGAAAGATTATATGTCCTCCCAAGCAAAACCTCGAAAGAGCATTTTCCAGATCTCCGAGGGAGCTATTATATGCCATAGGAAAAACCTCGCAAGAGTATCTGCAAATCTCCCAGGGAAAGATTATATGCTTATCGCACAACCTATCCACGACCAACCTGTAGCACAACCTCGTAAGAGTATCCAAGCTTAGACTATTGGATCTCCCAGAATCTTTTCTATGCTACCTGCAAAATCTATCCACATCCAACATGTACCAAAACCTCGAAAGAGTATCCGAGCTCAGACTATCGGATCTCCCAGGATCTTTTCTATGCTACCTGCACAAACTATCCATGGCTACGGAGTATCATCCTGATACTCATGATCCACTTGATCATCCTCGCATAGAGCATCCTCCTGATGCTCATGATCATACTGATCATCATCATACAGTACATCATCCTGATGCACATCATTATCGCATGATCATCCTGATCATCGTCACAGCATCGTCCTGATGCATATCATCATCACATGATCATCCTAATCATCGTCATAACATCGTCCTGATGCATATCACCTGGAGCATCGTCCTGATGCTCATCATACATGATCATCCTGATCATCATCATAGCATCGTCCTGATTCCTATCACAAAACGCTTACATCCACAGCCATGGGAAGGATCCTCCTACCACCATGCCTGGAATGGCTCCTGCAAATGTGTCCCATCGCTTCTTCCTCAAAGTATCTTCTATCTAAAGAACACCAAGCCTCTCTCTGAAGTACTCGAACTTCACTTTGGCTAGTGGTTTGGTCAACAGATTTGCAATCTGCTCATCTGTTGCAACATACTGGAGCTTCATTGCTCCTCTCTGCACCATATCCCTGATATAGTGATATTTGATCTCAATATGCTTCGACTTGTCTTGGAACACCAGGTTCTCGGACAACTTCACACAACTTGGTTGTCACAATAGATACAAGTAGCATCCAATTGGAGATCAAATAAATCAGACAGTATCTTCCTAAGCCATACTGCCTCACAACTAGCCAAACAAGCTGCGACATATTCTTCTTCGGCTGTACTCAGTGCTACGCAGGATTGCTTCTTGCTAAACCAAGAGATCACACTTAATCCCATACTGAAGCAGCACCCCGAAGTGCTCTTCCTATTTGAAGCACTTCCTACCCAATCTGTATCAACATAACCCTCCAGGTTAAACTTTTGATTCGCATCATACTTGAGCCCATAATCAACTGTACCCTTTAGGTACCTGAGAATATGCTTTACAGCAATCAGGTGAACATGTCTAGGATCCGTTAGGAACTGGCTCAATGTGTTCACCGCAAAGCAAATATTTGGTCTCGTGTTCGTCAGGTACATCAAGGACCCAATCATCTGACGATACACCTTGGCATCAACCAACTCTGATGAAGCATCACACAATAACTTCAAGTTCGATGCCATAGGTATGGCCATGGCCTTGCAGTCCATTATCCTGAACCGCTTCAGGGTCTCTACTACATACTTCCCTTGTCCAAGGAAGATTCCATCTGCACTCTGCCACACCTCCATACCTAGAAATTAATGCATCATACCCAAGTCCTTCATCTTGAACTCGGCAGCAAGCTTCCTCTTCGTATCGGTAATCAACCCAATCTCACCTGTCAGAAACAGGTCAACCACATACAGTAGGACTATCAGTGGATTCCCTTCCTCAACCTTGTAGTAAAGGTTGGAATCCGCTTTACTCTTGGTAAGGCCCAAACTGGACAGGAAGCTGTCTATCCTGCCATACCATTTCCTTGGTGCTTGTTTCAAACCATACAAGGCTTTCTTCAGTTTTCATACATGAGTCCCTATCATGTGTCTCAAAACCGAGTGACTGCTCCACATACACTTCCTCTTCGACTACACCATTCAAGAAAGTTGTCTTGACATCCATCTAATGTATCTTCCACTTCATCACTGCAACCGGAGCAAGTAATGTTCTGATGGAAGTGTATCTAGCTACAGGTGCAAAAGTCTCTTCATAATCTATTCCCTCTTTCTGGAAGAAGCCACAAGCCACAAACTTTGCCTTTTATTTCTCTATGCTACCATCTGCAGCATGCTTGATCTTGTAGATCCACTTGGAAGTCACAACAGACTTCCCTTCTGGTCTTGGGACCACATCCCAAACATCATTCTTCATGATCGACTGGTACTCCTCGATCATGGAATCCTACCATTACTGCATCTCGGATCCTGGGAACTTTAGATTCTTCAATATCTTCAATAGATAGTTTACTTGAACTTCGTTGCTGGAACAAATGTTGTTGTCTTTCTTTTGTAGGTGATTGTACACGATCTTTCCTACAAGTCAAATTCAATTGCATGATTAGAAACTTCTCATAGTTTTCAGAACAAAATCTTACACATAAGAATATACGTCATATAGTCATGCAATTATCATAGCCAATGCTTTAATACAACATTCATCCATATCCCATATTCATACGGTAACTTTCTAGATGCCTTCCATCTCTACTAGAACATTTGTTAAGAGTGTGCACAACTCCCAACATGTTAGCAAAGAGGTTTCATTCTAGATAAGTAGCAATGGAGTGTTGTACAGTACCATAGGCCACTTACCCATTACTTGCATATTAGTAGTATCTGGTTCATTAATGCAACTTTTCTAATATGCATAATATACATCCTAAATCTAGGAGCATAAGTATGACAGGAAAACATCATTTAAGTAATCATATATATAATGAATGACAATTCAAATACTTATCTTTGTTTATTTGTAGGGTGTACTCCCTCTCATCTTTGCTTCCTTGCAGGAACTACTGGAGTGTGCTCCCTCTTGTTCTTTGCTTCTTTGATTATTTGTCCTTGAACTTATATCCATCCTGGACCACTATGCATGCTTAAGTGTGCACTAGTGTCATCATTGTGTCATCCTCAAGATCTCATACGTAATCATACATCCATTAGTATAATCTCAATACTATCAAAACATTATGATTCTAAATAATCTTAAATATGTATGGTCATGATCATTTCATACGTCACAGGTAATTTATCACAAGAGTTTAGTATTCAAGGTTTCAGGGAGTACTTTTTTTACTCATGCATATTCATATTTGACCATAGGACTCTTCTAGTTTGTCATATCATCAATCAAATTAAGAAGCATAATATGAATAAACCCATGATTACTCAAAGTTATAACTTCATGATATAATCATTATCAATCATACAAAAGTATACTTATATGAGATCCTAACACAAGGTAGGATTCTAACTTGATATAGGAAAAACATACATGGTTATCATGTTAGCAAGTTATGTCTAACATACCCAAATAATGTCTTCTTGTTCTCTTCAATGACTTGTGCTAGTAACCTGCATATCTCATGAGTTAACCATTGTAGAACCAAATTATACATACTTCGTAAGTAGAGCTTCTATGTTATCCATGACTATGGCTGAGTCTTTGTCTTCATGTCACCATGGTCATATGTTCTTGATCTAGAACTTGATGTACCTTTCATGTTAGTGGAAAACATCATCCTCATATAACACCACAGTGCATTAGTACAATCATAAGTGTCATAATCCTAAGCAATGAATGTCTTCTATCATTCACATGCATTCACACTTTTACTAGGGTGATAAGACAAGTCTAAAATTAATCAAGATTGTACTAACCTCAATAATATGAAGACAAACGTATCATAAACTTAATCATGAACAAATTTCAAAACATACTTGTATCTCCTCAAGTCATACCTGTCGAGATTGCTTGTAGCATTCTTATGTAAGGCCTTAGCCTCATCTCCCTCTGGAACTGGAATCTCTTCACTTATGTAGGTGTCTAAATCATTCTCTTCTAGGATTAACCCAATCCACTTTGACTTGATGAAGCTGGATCTGGAGATGGATTAGGGTTTGTTAGAGAAACTCTAAAAATTCAAACTTTGAATTTCAAACTTCTGATTGGATGAAAAGATGCGCCTTGCTGAACTAATCAAGCTGGTATGCTTCAATTTTGAAATCTCCAAAATTTGACCCTTCAAAATTGCCTTTGAAACTTTCGGATCTTCTAATCAAAATCCCGAACTAGGGTTTGATAATGCCCGGGGTTATGCCCAGCCAAAAGGTTCGATCTTGTGCTCTAAACTTTGATTTTTCTAAGGAGCATCCATCCGTGGTAACAGATTCCAAAAATTTCAACTTTTGCAGAAACCCTAATTTTCCACCTTTCCGATCAAGATCCCGAACTAGGGTTTGATAATGCCCCGGGTTCTGCCCAGCCAAAAGGTTTGATATTGGTATCTAAATTTCGATTTTTCTGAGGAGAGTAATCGTATGCTGAGATCACTCCAAAATTCCACTTCTGTCAAAAGCCCTAATTTCCCGCAGGAGTGACAAGCCAAAAATGAGAATGCTAAAAATCCAATTCTATTTCACAGAAATATGTGCCTTATTGTTTATAGTGCATCTCTGAAATTTCGGATCCACAGGGTCTGAGAATTCACCCTATGGTAGCCTAACCTGTCATCTTTCCAACCCCATAGGTCTGACCTCAAATGGATTCTATGAGAGATAGATATTCCAAATGTCGCAACGTGACCTGTTTATGGAATTAAACAGTATAGCGAACTTGTACGGAGTTCCACCTGTCACTGTTTCAACTTCGGCCTCTGAAACCCATACTTATGAAATTAAAGTCCATTCCCTAACTGTCACTTTTTACGGGATTCCATTTGGAGCTTCCTAGCCCGAGATATGACCTTTTTTTCTAGGTCACCTATTTAGGACTGCATTCTGGAAGAGGCAGAAACCCTAACTTGTACGGATCATAAAACATAAAATACATCAAATCCGATGCCGTGCTTCGGAAAAAAGGTACATGGGGATGTTATCTTCGACCTACATAAGTTTCAGAACCTGAACCTTTGCCAAAATGGATTTATAGTGAAAGTGCCACGATGACTGGTTTTTTTTATACCAAGCCCTAGATTCCAATTTGTCGTAAGTGCAACAAGTGTCATAAATGCCATACAATGCCTTCCTTTAGGCTAGCTCTGATACTATGTTAGATTTTCATCATTTAATTCAATATGATCTTGGATCTTAACTGAGAGAACAACATGTACAACATATCAAACATAAGAGACAAGAGACAAGAGACACAAAGCATTTCACCGGGGGAAAACCAAGAAGGTGAAAAACCCCGCAACTTCCTCAGAGATAGAATAAGCACCAATACAAAGATCACCAAGATGAATCCCCAAAAGATAAATGTCTGTAGCAGCGACTCCTCCTCCACTTGTGTGCACTCCTCCTCTCTCTCACTAATGCGAAGTGAGTGAATGAGTGAATGTGTCAAATGAGAGAGTCACACTCTCTATTTATATTTTTACTTTCACTTGACCTTTACTCAACTAGGTCGGCCCCAACTTAACCACTTAACATAATACTGATTGGGCCGACTCCACTAGGGTGGTCTAATAACCCTTTAACCCACATGAATCATACAGGGCCGACCCCATCAAGGTGGTCTAATAACCCATCAAGTATAAGTTATGACACTTACAATATAACTTGCGACACTTGCAAGTACAACTGATGACACTCCCAACCGGAGGAATAATACATCTCTGTTGGGGATACAATAAAGTGCAAATGTAGTACATACAATATACAAGTGAATATATTCCGAAGTTACAAATATATCAACACCCCCAACATGACTAAGAGCACTCGACCTCACATCCTTGACCTTTGGAACATTATGGGAGGAGATCCCATTCGCCATAAACTCCAGCCTTCCATCTTCTAGAGAAACCCTAGAATCCACAGATGGACAAGGGTCATAAGAGATATTTTCACGAGGGTTTGTGAATACTCCAGAAAGCTGCTCGCTAGCACGTGGACCTTGTCTATCACAAGACTCATGATCCCCCGAAAGGATGGGACCATTAGTCACTTCACCGACCGACCGACGCCTAAACCGGTTTCCATCGTTGTCCTCCAGACCATGGGCTCCGTCCATGTGATGACCAGATACAATCCTGCGTAAAAAAGGGAAGTCATATAGGTTGGACAGAAAACCAGAAACAAGAATACATACACCTAGGTCGAAACACAAATAAAATAGTAATTTCCCACTTATTTTAACCTGGTTGGTACTAGGTTCAACACAGGGTGTTGAACGGAATCCAGGAGTACTGTTTTTTCCCAAGACAACATTATAATAGGTCAAAGGAACCCAGAGAAGACAAACAACATAAGAATGTACCGATCCACCACTAGCTTCAATACCCCCACTGGTTACACCAAAACAAGTTCCAGACTCCTCTGATGTCATGGCCAAAACCCTCCATAATAGGTTCCAGAAACTCCAGAATCGTCCGCCTTCAATTTTGTGTTTAGCTAATCAAATGAAGTTCCGCCCTCTGCAAGTAACGAGTGCAACATGGAAATGATATTGTTCATTTATTTGCATCTATACGCGAAATTCTGGATTTGGAAGGTATCACTTCGTAGGTTTCCATACCAAGGCTCAACTTATCAAGTACGACTCTAACCGATTTGACGTGGTAAAAGTATTTGAAATATAAAATTTTAGTATCATGCACCCTACTTTTTTACAAGTTAAATATGACGTGTCAAATAATGGTGAGGCCAGTGCAGTTGTGATTAAAATGATAAATTTGACAGAATTTCCTTGGCAAAGGCCAATACACATGATTATATGTTTTATAAACAAATATATAAATTAACAAGTGATCCCTGCGTAAAAGATTAATTATTCAGAGAAGATACCTTATTTATATAGAAGACCTCTATCAAGTATGGATAATGTAGAATAACTCTATCATAATTCTAGTATAGTGCTCTTATTTTCTATTAACAAGTGCTCCATCAATGTTTCGAGTAAAAACAAAAAATCGAAGAACCAACCCTTGAAATAAAAAAAGAATGTAAAAATGCAAGAAGAGCCATCAAAGAAGCTATTGAAGAGTCTCTAAAAAATGACAAGATAAAAAGATACAAAGTCCTAATTAAAAGAAAATAATGCACTATATAAATAAAAAGCAAGAAAATCTTTTACACCTCTAAAGTAGCTCCTAAGAAATTATGGACGCAAATTCTAACTAGTAAAACTAAAGATAATAATAGGATTTCTTTGAAAGATTGGAATTTTTATCTTAAAAAGATTTACTAATCCCCGGATGTCATAGAAAACATTCAAACCCTCTTTATAATGGAATATTTTTTCTCGTTAAAAGACAATGATTCTGGGGTTAAACACCTAGCAAATGGAGAAGCTAAGGACATTGAAGGGTACCAAGAAAAAATCTTAAAAATTGGAGGGCATGTCCTCATTCTTCACATATAAAAACTATTCAATCTAACGATCAAGCAAGGTTTCCCTACTCCTTGGACTTAGAACCTCATTATTCCTATCTTTAAAAACGATGATAAAAATAACCCCTCTAATTATTGGACCATTATGATTGGCCCTCTCTTAGCCAAACTTTACAGTATCATGTTAGAAAAGAAAATCAGTGTATGTCTAGAAAGTGAAGGTAAGTGGGCTAAAGGTTAGGTGGGATTTAGAAGACATCAGTCTACCACGGACCACCTCATTATGATTATGATCATTGTAGAGGAATGTCACAATAGTAAATCCAATCTCTTATGCTGCTTTGTGGACTTTATGAAATATTTCAATACAGTGCCTAGAAATAACTTCTAGAAAATTAGAAGAGCTAAAGGTTCCTTTCGAGTTAAGAGATGTCGCAATAAGGTTGTACAAGACCGTCATTTCCAAATTTAAGGGCATTGAGGGGTGGTTGAAATATATTAATTGTAACATTGGAGTTAAGCAAGGTTTCCCCTTCTCTCCTACCCTTTTCGACATATACATCGATAAGATAGAAGGTTGTTTAGAAGAAGCAGGTTGCGCTGGCACAACCTTAGCTGAAATAGTCATCATTCTCCTTCTCTATGTTGATGATATTGTTCGTATGGAAAGATGTCCCTTTGATATTTATAATAAATTAAGAATTCTTGAGGATTTTTCCTCTAATATGGGTATGACTGTTAACACCGATGTTAAAACAAAATTATAATTATCAAGTCCAAGAAGGTTGCTTATGCTAATTTGTATATGACAATATATAGCAACTTGGAGGAAGTGTCTTCTTACAAATATCTCGGAATCGATATCCATCACAAGCTCAATTGGAACTATAGCGTATTGAAAAAAGGATTAATGGGAGGTGGAAAGCTTATTTTGGTCTTGAAAACTATTGTAAATCAACAAACCTCTGTGATGTGGGATAAAAACAAGTTCCTTTTTGAAACTCTCGTCACTCCCATTAACATGTACATTGTGAAGTTTGGGATTGCATCATCTCTATAGAATCCTGAAGAAAGATTGAACAAATCCATAAATGTTTTAACACATTGCCTCAAAATTAAAAGCAATACACCCTACCATATTCTTCTCTTAGAAGTGTGTCTTGCCCCCATCGAGAGCATCGTTATGACTAGGTACCCGATGTACAAATACAAGATAAATAACATGGGATACCATAAACTTCCTAAAATTTCTTTAAAATCCAATCAAGACCACCTACGGCTCAAGAGAGGATAGTATAAAGACGCCATGGATTGGTTAAACCATTAGGGGATTGATGAAAATGCCACTTTGCAAAATACCAATAACATTAAAAATATTATCACATAGAAGTTTAAAAAGAAAATGCGGAGCAAGAAATAATTAGAGATTAAACTAAAATTACAATACTATGAGCCTCCTTAACCCTAATCTGGAAGATAAAAAATATCTCTCTATTTTAACTAGTTCGAAGAAGAAAATTAGTATTGCCAAGTCAAGAACGAACTCTCATGAACTTCATAGTGAAACAGGAAGTTGGACATTTCCTAGAACACCATGGGTGGAAATCATTTTCCATCTCTATGAGACTATCAACATTGAGGTTTGAAGTCACTTTCTCTTAGAGTGCCTTATGTACACCCACATTAGATCGCAATTTCATAATATTTGCTACAATACAAACATCCCTAACCTTCTAATATGTTAAAACTATGGTGACCTAAGAACGCTTCTTTCTAAGCTTTTTGAGTATAGGAATAAAATTTTAGAGCAATCCAAGTAAGATTTTCTTTTAAGGTCCAATAGAACAAAGTGGACGTTAACCACCACCACCATCATAATAATAATTGAATTCTATAAATATTTACAACAAATTAATTAAAAAAATTAAAAATTGCATTCAAATAAATTAAACAAGCTAAAAATTACATTTGTGAAATTATTAATTAGTTATTATGAAAAAAATATACAATTACTATTTAATTATTTAAAATTACATATAAATTCGAGAACATATTTAAGTTTTAACCTAAGAAACTGACACGTTGATATACTTTGTCATGTCCTATGTCATTGTGTCGAACACAGACACAAGCCAATCACGTGCTTGTGTTTTGGTTGTGTCCATTTTTAGGACACGACCAAAACACATGTCGGGCACGGGACTGGCTCGTGTCCCAACCGGTGTATTTCGTGTCTAGAAAACAAGACACGTAAAAGTGTGCAAGGAGGCCCGCAGGGGGTTAAAACCTGTTTTTTTCTTTTTTGTTGGTCATTTTCAAGTGAAGAGAGAGGTGTGAGAGTGGTTGTGTTTGCAGGTGAAGAGCATTTGAAGGATTTGCAAGGGTTTCCAAGTGCTTTGAGGGTGGATTTCATTGGGAGCATTGCAAGCTTACCACCGAGCAACAACAAGAATGTATCAATTAGCTAGTCCATCGCCTAAAGGAAAAAAGAAAGGGATACATGTCCCATCCGGTGTCTCCCATCCTCTTCCTCCTCGAATCCTAAGTTCATATACTCCTGTTAGTGCTCCATTTGCCGGTAATGGAGGTCAAGTTCCATGTAACCTTGTATTAGCAAGATAACAAGCCCAAGAGAAAAAATATCCTTTGTGGAAGTATGCGACAAGGAAATAATGGATTAGGGAAAAGCTTGGTGGGGGAGGTAATGTGAGTTGGACTTGCAATTTATGAAAGAATGAGTTCAAGAGAACCTATTACTGGGTTAAGGGATTTTTGTTGGGCCTTCCTTATGGGCTTGTAGCATGTAAAGTAGTAAGTGTTACCCAAATAAGGGGGATGTAAAGAGAGGATCACATTGGCTTAGGGAAGGTGGCATCAACAAGAAATAAATAAAATAATGTGGATCCTCTTCCATTCATGAGGAAACCCTCTAGCACTAGGCCTCCACCTAGCAGATATGGGAGTGAATGTGAAATATAACTCATAGTAAGATATAAAATCTAAATATTACCTCACAATCAAGAAATATGGCTAAGTACGTAGAAAAATAGTGTAAAAATAATTTTGGACACACAAATGATAAAAAAAACAGTAAAAAATGATAAAAAACCATACACAAATGATCAAATAGAAGTTTTATTATAACTGACCAACCCAGAAATAAGTTGTGAATACATTTATATAGCATTTGGAAGAATTCGTTTGCCTTTGGAGGAAGCTACAAGTGGCTAGCTTACATTGGACCTCAATCCCCCCTAGGTTGACCAATAGGATCCCAAATCACCTCAAACAACTACGAATTGTCAATCTGAATGTTGGGTAGGCATGGGAAGGCCTTAATGATGGTAACACATGTGGTGGTGAGGATTTGGTGGATTGTAGGTGGCCAAGGATAGGCCAAAAGAACCAAAAAGGGGCCAAAATGTCCACATACAATGCATGGGCACCTCAAGTCAAAGATATATCCTTAAAACAGGGAATAAGGGTTCCTTTGCTCAATTAGTAGCAATAATGAGGTCGCCTAACTGCCAGTTTGACTAGATTTTGGCCCATAAGTGGTGGATTGTTCCATAAATGCCCCAACTAACTTCTAACAGCCTTGGATTCTCATCATTATCCTTATTTTGGACCAAATAATCATCAAATAATGTATGACTAGGGTTCTAAGGTGTAATAATGTTCTAACACCCCCCCCTTAATCTAGACTTATGTATCCAATAATAAAAAATGAGGTCTTGGAAACTAAGGCTCAAGTCACCTCTTACAACAACAATTTTTATTAGTCCATGTAACTAAGGTAAGGAGGAAAACCACATGGGAAATAAAACCTCCCCTCTAAAATGGACATGAAATACACCAAAATGAACTGAACTACTCCAAAAATCAAGTAGGTGTGAACTTGATCATTTTTCTGGAGGAACCTTCTTCCTTGGAAGAAGCGGATGTTTCTCCCATGCTTGGATTAGATGCTTAATCTCTGCAATTGTGGAAGCAAGTGTAAGTAGGTGCTCTTCATACTTGATCATCATAGCAAATGTAGCCCGAACAAATCCAAATGAGACTTGATGAACTTGAGAATCAATCCCAAGCGAATGATAGTGTCCTCCATCTTCTGTGCAACTCTAAGAAAAAGTGCCAATCATAATCATGTTGTGGATATGAAGCATGACAGCTAGAGCGAATGCAACAACTCCATACTGAAATTCATCCTCCATAGCATCCAATGTCACACCATATTTCAAACCAATGAGAGGATCTGAGTGTGAATGAGCAACAACTAACTAATAAGACTCATAATTTGAATGAGAGAACAAAGAGGTTTGGATATAAACTCCAAATGCTTGTAGATGGTCCAAATGCTTGAACTTCGAACCACATTAAGCCTGATGTGCTTGAGGATTAGACCCAAGCGAATGCATGATGTCTCCAACTTCAACAATACCTTGAGGAAGTTTTCATATGACCATGTAGGAAGTGATAGGAGGCATGGGACCAAGGAGTGCGAATGCATGAACTCCTTAATTTGATCTAGACTCCAAAATATCCAAGGAACCACAATCTTGCACATCAACAAACTCATAGGAAGAATGCTTATCTTCTAGACCAATAACTGATAGAGAATCCTCAGTAGAAGAAGTATGATAGGAGAATAATGACTGGAGAGACATTTCTTCAACAAGGACATCTTGAATGGATTATCTTGGATCAGCTACATGTGAAGATGAGAAATCAGAGTTCTCATGGACTTCTAGAGCAGTAAGAGAAGGAGTCACTTCAAGGATACTTTCACCATTTCGAACTTGAGTTGAAGATTCAGCCATTTGATCTTCATGAACAAATTCATCAAAGAGAGTAGAGGCCGAGACATTAGGAGGGAGAGAACATGTTGAGGTGTCCATAGGCTCACTCCATGCACCATTCTTCTGCTTATCAAGAGCCTTGTCCAAGTTGGACCATAACTCAAATGGATAGTCTGCAGAACCAATCAAGTAGTGCATACTTGGAGACATGGCTAGACACATAGCTCCGAATGCTCTGTCACAGTCATTTAGCCAATCATTTTTCTCTTCATCAGAATCTGGTTCGGTCTCATCACCAATGGACACATCATAAAGACCTTATCTCTTGAGATATGCATACATTTTAGGCTTCCACTCAGCATAACTGAATGGAGTAAGAAGAGAAACTTCTGAATCCATGTAGAAGTTGTTGTACCTACAATGCAAACACTCAATCACTCAGGAGGGGATCCTAACTAGCTAATTTGAACCATGCATTGACAAAAGGCACATTCGGGAGCGATTCACACCCTGTTTAGAATCCAAAGGATTGCTCTAATGGCTTCAAGGCAATGGCCCCAAGGACTTCTCTGGTTGCTCCACTGCTTTTGGTGCAATTATGAAGCAGTCTTGGTTCGAATAGAATCTCCAATAGCTCTGATACCATGTGAAATCTAAATCACAGTAGGATCTACTAACTAAATATTACCTCACAATCAATAAATTTGGCTACGTATGTAGAAAAATAGTGTAAAAAGGATTATGGACACACAAATGATAAAAAATAGTCACAAATGATAAAAAAATAGACACAAATGATCAAATAGTAGGTTTATTATAATTGTCCAACCCAGAAATGAGTTGTGAATACATTTATATATCATTTGGAAGAATTTTTTTCCTTTGGAGGCAACTACAAGTGGCTAGCTTACATTGGACCTCAATCCCCCCTAGGTTGACCAGTAGGCTCCCAAATCACCTCAAACAACTACGAATTGTCAATCTGAACTTTGGGTAGGCATCAGAAGGCATTAATGATGGTCACACATGTGGTGGTGAGGATTTGGTGGAGTGTAGTGGCCAAGGATAGGCCAAAGCAACCAAAAAGGGGCCAAAATGTCCACATACAATGCATGGGCACCTCAAGTCAAAGACATATCCTTAAAACAGGGGATAAGAGCGCCTTTGCTCAGTTAGTGGCAATAAATGATGGAGGTGGAAATAAATGAGGGTGCCTAAATACCAGTTTGACTAGATTTTGGCCCAGAAGTGGTGGATTGTGCCATAAATGCCCCAACTATCTTCTAACAACCTTGGATTCTCATCATTATCCTTATTTTGGACCAAATAATCATCAAATTAATGTATGGATATGGTTCTAAGGTGTAATAATTTTCTAAGAGTGAGGTTGCTGTTCGTCCAACAAGAAAGAGACCAACTCCAAGTGGTCCAATGGACAATATTTTCCAACAAGAGGCATGAGCATTAGGGGTGTTTTGAGGTCTAAAATGGGCCTCTTAAGGGAAATGATAAAATAAGAATTAAAATAATAAAGTAAGACTTCTGAATTTTGGAGGGGAAAAGTAAAAAGTACTTTTTCTTATTGTATTTTTGACATGTCTCCTTATATGTTTACCCAAAACTCAAGTTTGGGAACTCATTGGATGCGTATTTTAATTCCGCATCCAACGTATACCCACATGGGATATTTTTTAGGCACCCACGGCATGAAACATGAAAAAAATAATAAAAAAATGTATTCTAATACATGAAATACATTTTTTGATTGAATTTTTTGTTTTCTGTGTTGTGGGTTCCTCAAAAGTATGTATTGTGGGTATGCATTGGATACATATTTGAATTATGCATCCAACGAGTGCTCAAACTTGAAATTTGGGTAAACCAATAAGGAGATACATTGAAAATACAAAAAGAAAAAGTAGTTTTTTATTTTTTCCCTCCAAAATTTTCTACAAATTTTACCCCCATGGTTGACATCATCATCTTGAATCTTATTGGTTCTTATAAAGTGAATTTTGATGGTACATTTTTTGTTTTGACGCCCATTTTTTACCTCAAAGCTCCCCTAATGAAGAGGTGGACCTTACCATTAAATTATTTTTCTACCTCAACTTCATAATTTCTTTCAATGTTGCATGCTCGCCATTTTTTTTTAGATTTGTCAAAGTCTAATTGAATGAGCTCCAACTGGTTATGTGTCTCCTGGTTCAGATAAGCTTAGAACCACATTGTTGGTTAAGGCAAAGAAGGAGGTGGATAAAATTCTTCAACCAATTAGATCAACATGGCCATCATCTGGTGTTAGTATTGTTTCTAATGGATGGACGAATGTAGCATGCCATTCACTCATAAATTTCATGGTGCCTTCCCAAAATGGATTGGTGTTCTTGAAAGCAGTGGATGCTCTTGGGAAATACAAGGATGCACAATATATGGGCGAGTTGTTCATCAAAGTCATTGAAGAAGTAGGTGTTGATTCTTATGTACAAATCATCACGGACAATGCACCTATTTGCAAGGATGCTAGCATGATTGTGGAAGCTAGATATCCACATGTATATTCATTTTGGACACCTTGCATTGCTAATTTGCTCATTCTTTGAATTTAGCACAAGATTCATCTAGGGGAAAGGTCATTTTATAGATTTGAGTTCTTAGATGTAGCCTCATTTATACTTGCTTGTATTGTTCTTACAGGTATTTTGAACACCTTGCACTATCCATTCTTTGAATTTAGCACTAAAATCTATTGCTTTAGATGTGTCATGGATTGGAAACTGTATTGATGATACACGCCATATCCATAAATTTATACAAAACCACACCAATGCTCTCACAATCTAAAAAGAGTACACACATCTTTCATTGCTGAAGATTGAAAATACTCGGTTTGATTCCTCATTCATCATGCTCAAGAGGTTGAGGGAGGTCAAAACTAGTCTTGGGTCCATGGTTATTTTAGAGTTTTGGTCTTTTTGGAGAAAAACATATCAGATTGCTTCAAAAAAGGTAAAGGACACAATGTTAGATGATGGTTGGTGGGAGAGGGTAGATATTACCATTAATATTATGGAGTCAGTCATTTCTTTGTTGTGGTTTGTAGACACAGACCAACCCATCCTAACAAATGTTTATGAGGGGTGGGATTCCATGATTGAGTCCATGAGGACCATTTTTATGGAGAATGAGTGTCCCGAGTATGAGATGTCGACATAGAACTTATGGTCCACCATACAGGGTATTCTTATCTCTAGGTGGGATAAGAACTGTGCACCTTTGCATTACTTGGCCCACTCATTGAACCCCAAGTTATACAGTCATGAATGGATCAATGGTTGGCCCTCACATAGACTCCCTCCTCACATGGATGGAGAGATTTCACAGGGGAAGAATATAGCATTTAGACAATTATACCAGGATAGAGACTTACTTGATGAGGTGGAGGAGGGATTTGTAGATTTTTCCACTTTCAGTGGGATATTTGGAGGCTATGATGTGGTCGAATACAAGGGGGTTAAGAAACCCTATGCTTGGTGGGAAACTCATGGGGAAGCATGCCCTATTCTATAGAAGTTAGCCTTGAGGATCATCTCTCAAGTTATATTATCCTCTAGTTGTGAGAGGAATTGGAGCACACATGGGAACTTGTGACAGTTTGAAGAAGAGCAGGCTTGAGAAATCCAGGGCAGAGATGATGGTGTATGTTCACACCAACCTTCGTCTTATTTACAAGCAAAGGGAGGAGTGGGTAAAGGGAAAGACAAAGATGTGGGATGTCTTTCCTGATGATATGGGTTTGGAAAATAGTACTGAGTTTTCATTAGCCAACATCGATCTTAACGATGCAGTACTAGAGCTGGTCACTTTTGATGATAATGATCCTTTGGAGGGGTCATGTTCCACACCAGTAGATGCAGATCCTTCGATGGGAAGAGATGAGGAGGATGACAAAGATGATGAAGAAGAGAGCAATGCTGAGTTTGTTGATTTAGTCATGGAGGAGGACTATTGACATATGAGATTATTCCATCTTGATATACCCCTTTTTGTATTTACTATTATTATTAGTCTATTTTCTAGTGGCATTCCGACATCTATGTAATACATTTTGATTTTTATGACGTAATGTAAATTAGAAATATGGTTCTAACATTTTGATCTATCATATATGTGTCTCATTCTGATTTGTGAATGTGTAATTACTAAATTACTAATGTGCATTGTGTATTTATTCTAATTTCTATTGAATATTTCATATTTGTAAAAAGTTGGATCTATATGTGTATATTTTATAAAAAATATCATCACAAGGATATGTTGTTAAATACTATTGTATTAGTGCATTAAATACAATGGAAGAGATCCATCATCCATGGCTTGTGTTTGTTCTTGGCGCCCACATTATTGTACTTGTGCAAAAAGTGCAATGGAAAATATGCATGGCTTGTAGTTGTTTCCTTACTTTTAACTCCCCTTCCCCTTCTACTTGAAAATCTAGGAAATCCATATATTATTGTACTAGTACATTAAATGCAATGGAATAAATTCATGGCTTATGGTTGCTGGTGATCCTTATCAGCCAGACAAACTCGCCTTTAAGGATATCCTGTCCGATGTTAGTTACAGATGAACTTGAGTGCTGTGAGGCAATGTGATAATGATATGAACTGGAAAAAAAATTCCTCTCTCTTTCAACCGGTAGAGCTATGCATGTTATGTTGAAGATCGTGGTATGGCATTTGGATGGTATCGATTTTCCATGCCATGCATCTCCGATTTGAAGGAAGTGCAAATTTAAAATTTAAAATTTCTTGAATCCTGCCATAGAGAGGGGACATAATTGGAGGGAATCTAGCATATCCATTTTGAACTTAACAATTCTAGAATGGGTGGCGAGGGAATATCAATTTCATTCCCTACTGGTAAACAGGTTGCTGAGACGAGTGAACGAAAGGAGTTTCAGTAAATTAGTTTGCGTATATTGGTTTTATGTATTGAATTGACTTATGTTGATATGATAATGATGTTCCAAATGGTCTGCCATTCCCAGACACCTTTCTAAGAGAACCTATAATGAGATCAAGCACCATTGGAAAACCCATTTGAAGAAGTGCTTGCTAAATATGGGGATAAACCCCCTGATGCACAAGCCCAAGCCTGAATTGATTATTGCAACTGGTGCTCAGTCATTCAATGGCTTGATGAATGTGCGCCATATAGAGCAGTGGGTGAGGACGCGACTAGAATCCGAATTTAGGTTGTCATGCGAGTTCAAGCTCAGGGCCAAGGTCCTATGTTCAATGCCAATGTCAGCTTGGATATATTCAATAGATTACAGAGAGCTAGTCAAGGGTTCCATTACGATAAAGAAGAATCAAATATTCCCGGTTGAACTTTGCTAGTGTCTTTGAATGTCTAAAAATAACACAAAAATGGGACAAGTTCCTGGACTTGATGTTTGGAATTAAATTAGACCGATGTAATTCGTTTTCATTGGGAGGTTTGTTCAATGGTCGTAATCCAGTGGAGAATGGGCAGAGCGAGGACTGAGCCAATAAATCAAGCTATATCATCCTTCATCAACAAGCCATGTCTCCTTCTGCTCAAGACAAAAAAATTATTTATATTGAGGCATTGAAATTGGTGGAGATCCAGAAGAGACAACATGTGTTGATGTATTTGTAACTTCGGAAGATATTCACTTGTATATTGTATGTATTACATTTGTACTTTATTGTATCCCCAACAGAGATGTATTATTCCTCCAATTGGAAGTGTCATCATTTGTGCTTGCAAGTGTCGCAAGTTATATTGTAAGTGTCGTAACTTATATTTGAGGGGTTATTAGACCACGTTGGTGGGGTCGGACCTATATGATTCATGTGGGTTAAAGGGTTATTAGACCACCCTAGTGGGGTCGGCCCAGTCAACATTATGTTAAGTGGTTAAGTTGGGGCCGACCTAGTTGAGTAAAGGTCAAGTGAAAGTAAAAGTATACATAGAGAGTGTGACTCTCTCATTTGATACATTCACTCATTCACTCACTTCTTCTTAGTGAGAGAGAGGAGGAGTGCGCACAAGTGGAGGAGGAGTAGCTGCTGCATACATTTATCTTTTGGGGATTCATCTTGGTGATCTTTGAATTGGTGCTTATTCTATCTCTGAGGAAGTTGAGGGGTTTTTCACCTTCTTGGTTTTCCCGGGTGAAATGCTGTGTCTCTCGTCTCTTGTCTCTTATGTTTGATATGCTGTACATGTTGTTCTCTCAGTTAAGATCCTATATCATATTGAATTAAATGATGGAAAAATAGCATGTCATCAAATCTATCCTGAAGGAAGGAATTGTATGGCATTTATGACACTTGTTGTACTTGCGACAAATTGGAAGCTAGGGCTTGATATAGAAAAAACCAATCATCATGGAACTTTCACTATAAATCAGTTTTGGAGAAGGTTCAAAATCTGAAAATTTTACAGGTAGAAGATAACATCCCCATGTACCTTTTGTCTGAAGAAAAAAATATGATTCATTGTACTTTCTATTTTATGATCCGTACAATTTAGGGTTTCTGCCTCTTCCAGATCTCAGTCATAAACAGGTGACCTAGGAAAAAAGGTCACAACTTGGGCTAGGAAGCTCCAAATGAAATTCTTTAAAAAGTGACAGTAAGAGAACGGACTTTAGTTTTACAGGTCCACTTTTTAGAGGCCGAAGTTGAAACAGTGACACGTGGCACTCCGTACAAGTTCGCTATACTGTTTCATCCCATAAACAAGTCACATTGCGACATTTGGAATATCTCTCTCTTAGAGAATCCATTTGAGGTCAGACTTGTGGGGTTCAAAAGATGACAAGTCAGGATACCACAGGCCAAAGTTTTGGACCTTGTGGATCTGAAATTTCAGATATGCACCAGAAACAATAAGGCACATATTTCTGTGAAATAGAATTAGATTCCGAGCATTCTCATTTTTTGCTTGTCACTGCTGCGGGAAATTAGGGGTTTTGACAAAAGTGGAATTTTGGAGTGATCTCAACATAGGATTTCTCTCCTCAACAAAATCGAAATTTAGAGACCAAGATCAAATTTTTTGGTTGGGTAGAACCTCGGGATCTATGAAACCCTAGTTCGGGATTTTGACCACAAAACCAGAATTTGACAAAAGCTGCAAATCCGAAACTTTCAAAGTCAATTTTGAGGGGTCAAATTTTGGAGATTTCAAAATTGAAGTATACCAACTTGATCAACTCATCAAGGCGCATATTTTCATCCAATCAGAAGTTTGAAATTCAATGTTTGAATTTTTAGGGTTTCTCTGACACACCCTAATCCTACACCAGATCTATTTTCAACAAATCAAAGTGGATTGGGTTAATCCTAGATGAGAATGAATTGGACACCTGCATAAGTGAAGAAGTTCCAGTTCCAGAGGGAGATGAGGCTAAGGCCTTACATCATAAGACTACAAGCAATCCCGACAAGTATGACTTGAGGAGATACATGTATGTTTTGAAATCTGTTCATGATTAACTTTATGATATGTTTGTCTTCATATTATTGAGGTTAGTACAATCTTGATTAATTTTAGACTTGTCTTATCACCCTAGTAAAAGTATGAATGCATGTGAATGATAGAAGACATTCATTGATTAGGGTTATGACACTTATGATTGTACTAATGCACTGTGGTGTTGTATGAGGATGACGTTGTCCGCTAACATGAAAGATACATCAAGAAAGACAAATCAAGTACTATATCAAGAACATATGAACATGGTGACATGAAGACAAAGACTCATCCATAGTCATGGATCACATAGAAGCTCTTCTTATGAGGTATGTATAATTTGGTTCTACAATGGTTAACTTATGAGTTATGCAGGTTACTAGCACAAGTCATTGAAGAGAACAAGAAGACATTATGTGGGTATGTTAGACATAACTAGCAAGCATGATAATCCGGGTATGTTTTTCATATATCAAGTTATAATCCTACCTTGTGTTAGGATCTTATACCTTTGTATGATTGATAATGATTATTCATGAAGTTATAAGTTTGAGTAATCATGGGTTTATGGATATTATGCTTCTTCCTTTGATTGATGATATGAAAAATTAGAAGAGTCCTATGGTCAAATAAGAATATGCATGAGTAAAAGAAGTTTCCCCTCAAACCTTGAATACTAACGCTTGTGATAAATTACCTGTGTATGAAATGATCGTGACCATACATGTTTAAGATTATTTAGAATCATAATGTTTTGATAGTATTGATATTATACTAATGAATGTATGATTATGTATGAGATCTTGAGGATGACACAATGATGACACTAGTGCACACTTAAGCATGCATAGTGGTCCATGATGAATAGAAGTTCAAAGACATATAATCATAAAGGAAGCAAGGATCAAGAGGGAGTACACTCCAGTAGTCCCTGCAAGGAAGCACAGATTGAGAGGGAGTCCACCCTACAACTAAACAAAGATAATTATTTGAATTATCATTTATTATATATATGATTACTTAAATGATGTTTTCTAGTCATGTACATACTTATGTTCCTAGATTTAGGATGTATATTATGCATATTAGAAAAGTTGCATTAATGAACAAGATACTACTAATATGCAAGTAATGGGTAAGTGGCCTATGGTACTGTACAACATTCCATTGCTACTTATCTAGAATGAAACCTCTTTGCTAACATGTTGGGAGTTGTGCACACTCTTAACAAATGTTCTGGTAGAGATGGAAGGCATCTAGAAAGTTACCGTGTGAATACGGGATATGGATAAATGCTGTATTGAATCACTGGCTAAGATAATTGCATGCCTGTATGACATATGTACTTATGTGTAAGATTTTGTTCTGAAAACTATGAGAAGTTTCTAATCATGCAATTGAATTTGACTTGTAGGAAAGATCGTGTACAATTACCTACAAAAGAAGGACTACAACATTTGTTCCAGCAACGAAGTTCAAGAAAACCACCTATTGAAAATATTGAAGAATATGAAGTTCCCAGGATCAGGGATGCAGTAATGGAAGGAATCCATGATCGATGAGTACTAGTCGATCATGAAGAATATGTATGGGATGTGGTCCTGATACCAGAAGGGAAGTCTGTTGTGACTTTCAAGTGGATCTACAAGATCAAGCATGCTGCAGATGGTAACATAGAGAAATACAAGGCAAGGTTTGTGGCTTGTGGCTTCTCCCAAAAAGAAGGGATAGATTATGAAGAAACCCTTGCACCTGTAGCCAGATATACTTCCATCAGAATAGTACTTTCTCTGGCTGCAATGATGAAGTGGAAGATACACAAGATGGATGTCAATACAACTTTCTTGAATGGTGTAGTCGAAGAGGAAGTGTATGCGGAGTAGCCACTCAGTTTTGAGACACGTGACAGGGAGTCATGTATGCAAACTGAAGAAAGGCTTGGATGGTTTGAAACAGGCACCCAAGACATGGTATGATAGGATAGACAACTTCCTGTCCAGTTTGGGCTTTACCAAGAGTAAAGAGGATTCCAACCTTTACTACAAGGTTGAGGAAGGAAATCCAGTGATACTCCTACTGTATGTGGATGACCTATTTGTGACAGGTGAGATTGAATAGATTGCTGATACGAAGAGGAAGCTTGCTTCCAAGTTCAATATGAAGGACTTGGGGATGATGCATTACTTTCTAGGTATGGAGGTGTGGCAGAGTGCAGATGGAATATTCCTTGGACAAGGGAAGTATGAAGTAGAGATCCTGAAGCGGTTCGGGATGATGGACTGCAAGGCCATGGCCACACCTATGGCACCGAACCTGAAGCTATTGTGTGATGCTTCATCAGAGTCAGTTGATGCCACGATGTATTGTCATATGATTGGGTACTTGATGTACCTAACGAACACGAGACCAGATATTTGCTTTGCGGTGAACACATTGATCCATCTCCTGACGGATCCCAGACATGTTCACCTGATTGCTGTAAAGAATATTCTGAGGTACTTGAAGGGTATGGATGATTATGGGCTCAAGTATGATGCGAATCAAAATTTTAACCTGGAGGGTTATGTTGATTCAGATTGGCCAGGCAGTGTTGTAGATAGAAAGAGCACTTTGGGGTGCTGCTTCAGTATGGGATCAGGTGTGATCTCTTGGTTTAGCAGGAAGCAGTCCTGTGTAGCACTGAGTACAACTGAAGCAGAGTATGTCACATCTTGTTCGGCCAATTGTGAGGTAGTATGGCTAAGGAAGCTACTGTCTGATTTATTTGATCTCCAGTTGGATGCTACTTGTATCTATTGTAACAACCAGAGTTGTGTGAAGTTGTCAGAGAACCTGATGTTCCATGACAAGTTGAAGCATATTGAGATCAAATATCACTATATCAGGGATATGGTGCAGAGAGGAGCAATGAAGATTTTGTATGTTGCGACGGACGAGCAGATTGCATGTGTTGACCAAACCACTAGACAGAGTGAAGTTCGAGTACTTCAGAGAGAGGCTTGGTGTACTTCAGATCGAGGTTCCTTCCAAGGGGAAGTGATGAGTCTGGAAGACGCAGATTCACATGGGATTTTTCGACATGGTTGTAGATGTGTTATCCCATGGTCGTGATGTAATTGCTGAAGCTTTTCCGACATGGTTGATGTGTTCTCCCATGTTCATGATGTAATTGTTGAGCCATTATCACATGGTGGTAGATGTGTTCTCCCATGGTGCAGATGTAAGGGTTGGAGCCATTCTAACATGGTGGTAGATGTGTTCTCCCATGGTCTAGATGTAAGGGCTGATGCCATTTTTGACATGGTGGTAGATGTGTTCTCCCATGGTGAAAAAGTAAGGGCTAGAGCCTTCCCTGAATGGTGGTAGATGTGTTCTCCCATGTCGTTAGTGTAAGTGTTGTATGATGTGCATCTAGGTTGTGCTCTGTGGACGATGAGATGATCTGAAGAGGACGTTGCTATGATGATCAGGATGATCAGGTGGTGATGATGAGCATTAGGACGATGCTCCAGATGATGAGCATCAAGATGATGCTCCAGATGATATGCATCAGGACGATGCTATGATGATCAGGATGGTCATGTGTGATGAGCATCAGGACGATGCTCCAGATGATATGCATCAGGATGATGTTGTGTATATGATCAGGGTGATCATGTGATGATGTGCATCAGGATGATGTACTATATGATGATGATCAGTATGATCATGAGTATCAGGTTGATACTCCATGGCTGTGGATAGATTGTGCAGGTAGCATAGAAAATATTCTGGGATATCCGATAGTTTGAGCTGAGATAAGTTCTTTCGAGGTTTTGCTACAGGCTAGCCATGGACAGATTGTACAAGTAGCATAGAAAAGATCCTGGGAGATCCGATAGTTTGAGCTTGGATACACTTTCGAGGTTTTGCTACCGGAGGAATGTAATCAGTTCTGGAGATCCGATAAGTTGAGCTGTGTGCTCTTAAAAGTCCTGGGATGCTCTTTAGAGATCTTGCAGGTTGCAAGACACTCTTTTAAGGTTTTTCCTAACCACATAGAAAAGATCCTGGGAGATCCGATAGTTTGAGCTCGGATGCTCTTTCTAGGTTTTGTGGTGGTCACATGTAAAAGATCTTTGGAGATACGATGGGTTGAGCTGTGTGCTCATAAAGTCATGGGATTCTCTTTCATGGTTTTGTTGACGCACATTCCATAGGATGGCCAGAGATGTTGAAGACCTACAGGAGGCTAGGCCTACAACCAACATCAAAAAGGGCTGTCTCTGTAGAACTTCCTATGGCGAGAAGAATTGAGAGATAGCACCAGTGATCGAGATGACGAGTACAACAGCAATGACGATGATGCTCTGTCATCCAGTGATGATGATCCAGCTCCAGAATTAAAGACTTGTGCCTATATGTATTAATGACCCGTGTCAAGAGAATACCTTCCTAGTTAAGAGGGAGTGTTGATGTATTTGTAACTTCGGAAGATATTCAGTTGTATATTGTATGTATTACATTTGTACTTTATTGTATCCCCAATGGAGATGTATTATTCCTTCGATTGGAAGTGTCGTCATTTGTACTCACAAGTGTTGCAAGTTATATTGTAGGTGTCGTAACATATATTTGATGGGTTATTAGACCACCTTGGTGGGGTCGGCCCTGTATGAGTCATGTGGGTTAAAGGGTTATTAGACACCATAATGGGGTTGGCCCAGTCAACATTATGTTAAGTGGTTAAGTTGGGGCCGACCTAGTTGAGTAAAGGTCAAGTGAAAGTAAAAGTGTAAATAAAGAGTGTGACTCTCTCATTTGATACATTCACTCATTCACTCACTTCGCATTAGTGAGAGAGAGGAGGAGTGCGCACAAGTAGAGGAGGAGTAGCTGCTGCAGACATTTATCTTTTGGGGATTCATCTTGGTGATCTTTGTATTGGTGCTTATTCTATCTCTGAGGAAGTTGCGGGGTTTTTCACCTTTTTGGTTTTCCCCAGTGAAATGCTTTGTGTCTCTTGTCTCTTGTCTCTTATGTTTGATATGCTATACATGTTGTTCTCTCAATTAAGATCCTAGATCATATTGAATTAAATGACGAAAAACTAACAATAGGCTAATGAAATGGCCACCCCTTAGCAGAATTCTTATCACATAAACTATTTCGAGAATTGTGACTAGAAGAAACCAACAATAGTCTCTAAGAAAGCTCATAGTGATATCCAAAGCTTCAGCCAGGAAGAGAATGTGGACCCAAACGACAGCCACCATGGGATTCGGTTTCCCTTGGTTATGTTAAATGATGGGAACTGATCTAGTGGAAAGAAAAAATGAACAAGGAGATGACACTAGTTATGATGAAGTAGGGAAATCTGATATCATTCTCAGCAAGTTGCAACACATTCATTCAGATGAAATTAGTAGCAGTGGCGGGTTTAGGTTCAGGTCGAGCTACGATGGTTTTAATGGTGATATGATTTTAGATCTGGTAGTGAATCCTCCCCAATGGCTATTCTACTATTGTCTATGACGAGAATAGATCCATGAGTGGGATGTCTATTTGACGATAATAAAGAATAGTGGAGCAATATGTTCACTGTATACAATTCTCTTCATAATGGTAACCAATGGAGTTCATAGTATCTTCTACACAATTTTAATTGACTACCATTATGTCAATATTGACTGAAGACCAACTCAGTTTTGTAAATAAGGATTTAATAATTTTGTAAATAAGAAAAAAATCCTCTGTAGAACCCTTTTTGAATCATTGGATTTTATTAAATCACATAATTGGTTTTGATTTATATGAAATTGTCTGAATTATTAACTACATAAAACCTTTCCCCTGTTCTTATCATAACATTAAGAACATTTCCCCTATTCTTATCATACAAGGTATTTTGTTAATCTGTGTTATATATGGACCATTGAAATCTAACCATTAAATTTTGCAAGTACTTCAAAATCAATCTTTCCTTACACACTTAGCATCTAGCAATACATGTTTTATAATTCCTCTAAAGCTGAAAAATTCAATTGGTTATTTGGCATGTAATGCCCCGTTTTGACTTTATCACCTGAACTATCATTATATGTTGTATTTGCTTATTATTGTGAGACTTTGTCAGTTTGATGACACTATGGACATATGGATTTATTATTTTTTGGAATATATATGTGTGTGTGTGTGTGTGTGATGTTAATGCTATGAATTATATTCATGTTTTGATTATGTCTTTAGCATGCAAATTTACTAAATGATCGGCACATGGATACAACGCCAATTTCATTAAACTTGGACTTATTCCAGTCCAAGTCACTTTGAAGATGGGGCTAAAACTACCTTTCTAAACTCCAAAATCAAGCAAAATCCGGTTCCAAAACCGCCAAATCCAGGTTCCAAAAGTGCCAAAACCGGTTCCAAAAGTGCCAAAACCGGTTCCGAAAGTGCCAAAACCGATTCCAAAATTGCCAAAACCCATTCCGAAAGTGCCAAATCAAGGTTCCAAAAGTGACAAAACCGGTTCCTAAATAGCCAAAAACCGGTTCCAAAAGTGCAAAATCCGGTTCCGAAAGTGACCAAACCGGTTCCGAAACTGCCAAATCCATTTCCAAAAGTGCAAAATCTAGGTTCCAAAACCATGCTTTTTCTTTTGATATTTGTGTCTGTATAATATGATGGTCATTTGAAGTTGAATGTCATTAAACAACACCCCATTTTTTAATGAGGCTCAAGCTAAATGAATGAAGGGGCGACCGACCCTTCTTCTGCCCATTATTATTTTCATTATAGTTCTAGACTGCAAGAAGGGTGGTTCGATCCTTCTTGTGTTCACCATTCTGGATATAGGTGAATTGTTAGATATTGGTGTTCACAATTATCTACTAAAAGAAGGGGCGGCCGATTCTTCTTGTCGGCAGTTGGGATAAATATTGTTTACATGTTATAACATAGGCAATGTCCCGATCCCTGCCACATAATGCGAAAGTTGGTAGTGGGGAAATGTTGTCCCAACCTTCGTAGATTAATTGTTCTTCATTTCTCTTTTAAATGAAGGGTCGACCGACCCTTCTTGTGCTTAGTATTTTTGCAGTCTTCGACATTCAGGATATGCATGAATTGGCAGCCTATACTTCGTAGGTTGAATATTTGCACAATTCCCTCATAAATAAAGGGGCAGTTGACCCTTCTTCTGCCGAATATTATTTTCATGCTAGTTCTGGACTACCAGAAGGGTCGACTGACCCTTCTTGTGATTTATATTTATCAAGTCTTGAACCTTATGGTTATACATGAATTGATCTCTATTTTGGAAGGTGAAAATCTCACACGTGTGAGCCTCAAAGAGAGAACTGACGCCATAGGAAGTGATGACATGGAATCTATGATGACATGGAATGTGTGATGATGACATGACATGTATGATGACATGGAATGTATGATGACATGGAATGTATGATGACATGGCATCGAAAGACACATGATGGTGTTCTGGTGTTATCATTAAGTCAGTGTTATAATGTGACATCATTCTAGAAAAGTATGGCAAGTTTGTGAAACTTTGGAAATTGACAAAGTATGGAAAAAGTAGTCAAAACTGCTCTGAGAGAATGCCCGCCATAATTCATGGTTTCAGAAAAATGAACGCACCATCATATCATGCTATAGCTTGTTGAAGTTTCTATATAGTTATACATGATTGCAGATTGCGGGAACTATTTGAGTAGTGGATTTGAGACATGCGTTTCCGCAACCCACAATTCGGATTGCGGATTGCGGAAACTTTTGTTTGTTTTTATTTCGAGATGTAGTCCCGCAACCCGCAATTATGGATTGCGGGAACGTTGTATATATTTAAAAACAATTAAACCCCTGCAACTTGTCTTCCGCATTCCCCAGATTAGATCTCAGCCGTCGACTTGTCTTAATCTTACGGCCCAGAAACAGGTTAATTGTTTTATTTTAAATAGAAACATTCTTTCTTTTTGTTCATTTAAATCAAAGCATTATTTCTTTTTTATTTTTTTAAATAGAATGAAATATCATAAAAGGGAGAACACAAGAAGGATCGACCGACCCTTCTTGCAGTGTCGAACTATTTTGAAAATAATACTGGGAATAAGAAGCGTCGCTCGACCCTTTTGTAGTGTTGAACTATTATAAAAATAATATTGGGAATAAGATGGGTCGGCCGACCCTTCAATTACGAGGGAATTGTAAAAATAGAACACCCTGTAAGTTATAACATATAAAAATGGTTTTTGAGTAATTTTGTTTTTTATCCTTATTTTTCGATAAGAAGGATCGGCCGCACCTTCTTTTCGTAGTTATTTGTGAAAACCTTTATCCAGAAATTTAACTATATCCGTAATGGAGAACACAAGAAGGATCGACCGACCCTTCTTGCAGTGTCAAACTATTATGAAAAGAATATTGGGAATAAGATGGGCCGGCCAAACTTTCATCTATGAGTGAATGGTGAAAATAGAACGCCTTAGAGAAAGAGCGGCCGAGCGACCACTCTTTCTCTGAGAATATTTCTACTTGCTAGCAAGGTCTTTGAAGCAAAAATTCTATAAATTTGGAGACACGTGGAACGATTATATTGTGACATGTGGCATATTTGATTTTTAAAATTAGTTTAAAGATTTTTTAAATGAATACTAAGGATATTAATGGTACTAGGCATGTTGGCCGTAGGATTTTCAATGAATCGATTGGAGTAATAAGTGTACGATTACTCTAGCAAAATCTGTACTCACCACAGAAGATATCAATGGCCACCATGATCCCGCCATATTGTGATAATTACCATTGACCTCATCCAAAGAGTTTGTTGGTGAAAAGACATAAAAATTATGTGGACTGAAAGCATGATGAGATTATTCACATGAGTGATACAATCCATCATTTACTGCGAATATTATTAAGCTTGCTGTAGGCCATTTAATGCGCTGGTAGCAGGCATGTTGGCCGTTGGATTTTCAAGGAATCGAGTGATACGTGTACGATTACTCCAGCAAAATCTGTAGTCGCTACAGATGATATCTTTGACCACCATGATCCCACCATACTGTGATAATTACCATTCCCCATCTGTCCTAGACTCCCATCCCATTCAATCCATCAACACAGTGGCCACTCACAACAAACCGAAATGGAATTTTTTAGTTTGTTCGCCTTATATTCCCTGGGTATGCATGGATTTGTCATTATGTTCCTGCAACCAGGAGGGGACATAGGGAGATTAAGAAACGTTCTCATATAGGTAGATGAAGAAACGTTTTCATATAATGGATCTAATGCACCATTTTCCTGTAGAGAAATTTGGGGAAATAATAGGTATCTTGAAATCATTGAAGAATTTTGATATCCATATTCCGAAGCCTCTTCCTCTTCTCAACTTATTGGAGCAACTTCCTAACCTTGAAAGACTACATATCCGCAAAAGGTTTTTCTCGGTAAGAAAGAATTTTTGTAGTGATTATTATACATGCGTCTAATTTATGTGTTTGCTTATCATTTGCAAAGTATATTTCATTGGTTGAATACCTTTGCTTCCACTAACTACAGTGTTAGGAGCTAACCCGTCTAAGCGGGATGCCTAGAACAAATGTGTTAGGAGCTAACCTGTCCAAGCGGGATGCCCAGACCGACTGTTATGGTGCACTTGGCTCATGATGATATGTGTGCATGATGATATGTGTGCTCACGCGTTGGCTGCAATAAAACGTTTATTTTTGCATTTGTTGGAAATGGTTTCTTTTTACGGCAGCGTGGTAAACAATTATTTTTTTTCTATGCAGGTATTCGAGAGACTGAGATGCAATATCGTTGTGTCTAGGCTATCTTAGAATCTCTGTGCCTCTAGATCATGCTGTCAGCTTCTTCTAACTGCACGTAATTTGTTTCACTCGTTTTAAAGATGCGCACCTCACCTATTTCCACTGCATTTTATAGTCAGTCCCATGAGACAGTCGAAAATCTCGAGACTTTCCAGCTCCGCAGAATGAAACAACAGAATGTTATCAATCATTTCTGTTTCTTCCTCGATGAATTTCAACTCACCAAAGTTCATCTCACCAACTTAAGATAGTAGTATCATACTTAACTGATACTAAACTTGGTGATGATGTAGTATCAGAGCTCGATGATGTAGTATCAGACTTAACATATAGTAAACTTGTTATCACCATCACACATGTTTTGCACTATTCATCAACAAATAACTACATCTGGCCCAGAGATCTTACCGGTCTTTGCAAGAATATTCCCTTTGTAGCTAAAGGTGGGAAAATCATCAGGGTAGGAGGCTTTCTAAATTTTCTCCAGGCACCTGCATCCAAGAGTAACTAGGCCAAGTTAATGGGATGGAAATTGGAATCCTTGGATGACTATGGGATTTTCAACACTTTTTGAAGGTTACCTTATACTACTACCTTGTGCAGGAGGTATGATGTATTCAGTGAATGATTTGGTTTCATTCTTTCAAAGACACTTGTAGCAGTCATCAAATGTTGTTCTAGTACATTCCTTCATGTCTGGAATGAGTCTAGTGCTTCTAAGTCTTGTTTATCGGACAATTCACTCGAGCGGATGTGAACAGGATCTCCCTAGCTCAATGCGAGTCTAGAACAAATAGAACAGGCTACGAATGCATTTCCTAGATCTACTTAAGGATCGAGTACTAGATGTCTTACCTTTCACTTCACTATCCTTTCTCTTGAATGCTACTCCACGTCTCATGGTCGTCAGATCCAAGCTGCAAGACCTGTCAAGACAAGAAATAAGAGAAACAAGTAAAGGGCATCTATACAATAAGAGATCTAAGTGAACAGATAAGCAGGTAAACTACTCAATATCATTACACACATGAACAATATTGGTGGAAAGCATTTGTATTACTGTAAAAATAGGGAAGTACATAGTAGAGATATAGAACTACAACCAAGGCTTAACGCTGCAGCCCTTCTCCAACAAATCCATTTGCCATTTCCTCCTAAGGAAGCTTGAGTCTCTCAAGGATGAGTAGAGATCTCTCAAGAGTGATTTCACCAACATGTAGACACCATAGAATTCATCCCCTCCCATGGAGAGAGTGGGTGTTTATATAGGGCTAAAGAGATAGGGTAGGTTGAGGATTAGGGGGAGATGGTTAAGGGATCCTCCCATTAGGTTAGGAACCGAAATGCCACCTCACCTAGAGCCTAGGGATAGGCTTCCACCTCAACAAACTTCTAGAAAGACCTCGAGACTCCCAAAAATAGCCTTTAACCAACCTCGTCGCACCCTGGTAGAGGACACAGAGCGACAAAGAGGGGTCATCGCACTTTGTAGGAAGACAAAGTGAGACAGTGTCTCACCCTAGCTGACCAAAATATGCGACGTCGCACCCTAGATGAAGGAGAAGTGCGACAGCCTACTCAAAGAGGTCAACTAGGCAGGAAAAATCTCTCAATTGGATGTGTTTTACCCCAGAATGAGTTTAGGGGTTAGAGCACATAGTTTACACAATGGTCAAGATGACGACATTATCACAACGGTCACGATGACGACACGTGGTCACAAGGACGATACTTGCAATGGTCATGGTGACGACACTAAGTCAGGATGACAACACTTGCAATACTTGCGACACTTACAAAAGGGTGACGACATTTTGGTGTAACAGAATGCCCCCCAAAGCATGAAGCTGATGGACTGAGATAGGTGAAATGCTTTGTAGTAAGGAAAATGGCAAGGACTTGCTGGTTGGAAGGAGTTGCTGTAGAAATGACCTGAGATCCACAAGTCTCATACAATACAAAACATGGCTGCCGACCAATACATTGCAGATCCATGATAGTAAAGACTGACTGAACACAATCATGGCTACTAGACACAATCGTAGATCCATGATGAGATGATAACACAACCACGACCAATACAATAGTGGATCCGTGTAACTCTGAACTGATAACACAACCACGTCCAATACAAAGTGGATCTGTGTGTCCCAAACAATCTCCATTGCAACCTGGGTAGCCAAGAACTTCCCTAGGGTCTTCAAGCTGAACCCGCAATGATACGAATCTATCCATGTGATTACAATGTTTTGGAGTCGAACATGGTAGAAACCACTTGATTACCGGTCATTAATGTATACCGTTAACAAGTGCGAGGGGAATCACCATTAATGTCAATGATCCCCAAGGCATCACACTACATACCATCAAGTGTGAATCAATGAACTGAAGTTGAACGCCTAATGGAATCTTTCAATCAAGAGTCAATGATGTAGACTCATGTTGAAAGCGAGGTAACCTGCCATTGAGGCATGGAGGGCCAAGGTACTTGATTGGTTTCTAGATTCAATCCTTGGAAGATGAGTTGAAGTCGACAAGGATGAATCCGTCGAAGGAGGGCCATGATGAATCCCTCATCAATCGACACAAAACACGACAAAAATGTATAGAGTAGATCGAATGGTATAGTAACATGCAATACTGACTCAGAGGAGACCGACATGATGGCGGGTTTACTGACTGCAGATGATAAATGATAGACATATTCTTGAACATGGGCATGGCATGACTTGGCAATATTGACATGACGAGTGTGACACAAATTCTTAAGGCGACTGATGATGGAAGCTTTCTTTGAATGATTCAAAGGAGTAACAAGACTCAGGAAATAAGTGGAACTCGAGGACAAACGGATGATCCAAGTGCTGTATGCAAATGTAGATGAGTGCCATGTTCAAGAACGACTACATACTGCCACTAACAAAGTACGTAACACAAAAGATTTCCTTTTTCCCCATCATGATTGATGAGTGCCTCATGTGTTTTTGACGAGCTTGATGAGGGTAACTAGATGCTTGGTATAACTCATCTCATAGATGAGTCCAATCCCAAATGTTTTACGAACCTAGGAAAGAAGGGGTTAATCCCAAAATGGGCCCTTCGATGTTTGAATTTTAACGAGTCCAAAGAAGGAAAACTCGGCGTCATTTCATGTTTAGAGAGTCTGAAAAGAACTAAAGGAGACTCCAAAAGGTCCTTTTTTGTAAAGTTAGTCTCTTCGCCTGGAAAAGGGTAAAATGACGCGAGAGAGAACTCTTCCATCCATGGTTGCGTGGAGTATTCCTTTTTCGTAAATAGTACTTCCTGGTCCGAAAAAGGGGTAAACTATCACCAAAAAGATGATCATTCAAATTCTTTTACAAGCGTGAAAGCATCAAGTTCGCTTGGCAATCTTTTCCTATTTAGGGAGTCTGAAAAGAGTTTAAAAAGGACTCCATGAGTAACTTTGTCATGGTTGATAATCGAGTATGACAAAGGAAAAAGTAAACTCAGCACAGTTCCTTTTCCATAAATAGTCTAGAGAGGCCGGATAAAGTGATAAACCTATACTCATTAGACACTCCTTTTTAACTCAAATTTTTAATGAGCACAATAATGGTATCAAAAGCACTCGGAATCTTTTTCATGTTTGAACCAGAGCACGAAAAAGTAAAAACTAAGCTCGAACCACTTTTCATGTTTTAACCAGAGCACGAAAAAAGTGAAAAGTGAGCTCAAATGCCATCTTACTGTTTTTAACAAGCTCGAAGATAGGTTGGAAGAATGCTCATGATGTCTGCTTCATTTTTTAACAAGCTTGTGACATAAAATGAACTATGCTCGGGGTAATTTTCATGGTATAATGAGCTTGAAACCTAAAAGGGAAAGTATGCTCGAAAATGTTCCCAATGGTGAACTTCTTCCTGTCATGAAATCCAAAGGTTGGTACATGCCCCCAGCATGATTGCTAGAATTAAGTGACTTAGCTCCAATGTGGTGTGGAGAGGCGATCGAGTTGACTTCAACGTAACGTCCAGAGGTTGAAAACATGCCCCCAAGCTTCATTTCATCTGCGTAAGGCATAGGAGGGTGAAAAGAAGGTTTAGGTACTGAGTCTATGAGGAGACTCAACTCAAAGGGAAAGGATATGTTTCATTTTTTAACGAGCTTGACACAAGATTAGAACTTTGCTTGCGGGAACCTATTTCATTTTTTAACAAGCTTGACATAGAAAGGGAACTATGCTCATAGGTTAAGGCCGATTGACGGGTTCCTTCCCAACATGAGGCCCAGAGGTTGGTAAATGCCCCCATCAAGATTGCTAGCGGCTTATCATGGTAGTGTTCCCTCAACATGATTGTTGGTGGTACGACACATGGCATGCCCCCCAAGCTTCATTTCGTCTGAAAATGCTGCTTGCTAACCCAACTACCAACTTGGCTACTAATATGAAAATGTTCACCAAGGGGGGAAAACGAGAAATCAAATGAAATGAAGGTTCAATTTCTAACTCTAGCAAGAGACTCGAAGTTATGGGAGGGAGATCTATTTCATTTTTACACAAGCTTGAAATAGACAATAACTATGCTTGAGGGGGCCCATCTTATTTTTTAATGAGCTTGCAATGGAATAAAACTATGCTCGAGGGGGCCCATCTTATTTTTTAACGAGCTTGAAATGGAATAAAACTATGCTCGAGTGGATGGTTTTATTTTTATGCAAGCTTGAAACAAAAGGTAAACTATGCTTAGAGGGGTCTATCTCATTTTTTAACGAGCTTGAAATAGAATAAAATTGTGCTCTAATGGATTGGTTTCATTTTTATGCAAGCTTGAAACCAAAGGGAAACTATGCTAGGGTGGTTGGTTTCATTTTTTAACGAGCTTGAAACATAACATAAACCGTGCTCGTACCCCCCATCCTCAGGGGGAAGAAACCACTAAAACATGAGGAACATTCAGAGAAGTCTGATGACTAGGAGTCATATGATGAGTGGGTGTCACGAAGGAAAGCTGATCAATGGTCACAATATTTCCGTGATGAGGAAAATACATCACTCGAAAGAGCGTGGACACTACAGCTTTCATAGCATAGACATAATCACGTCCAAGGAGTAGATTGAAATCTAAAGGACCTTCGACAACCATGTCATCAACATAAACAGTTTTACCTCTCAACGTGACAGGTAACTGCGGGAGAATCCCTAAAGGTCCGGTAGGCCTTCTATTAAAAGCCAAAATATGGTCAGTTACTGGCACAAGCTGAGGGGAACCTATAGCTTGCCAAGCAGTTGAGGATAAAATACTAACAGAAGCTCCCTCATCAACTATCGTATGAAATATTTCTTTATCGGAAACTCCTATAGATATTTGAAAAGGAATACTCGAAGGAAGACGAGATTCTGTTAGACCATTCCAATCAAAGGAAATGACCTCAGTACTTGGGGGGGTCCTGTAGGAATGGACAGGGTCTCCCCTTGCCTAGGACATTTTGAACTAACGAGGAAAACATCGGCGATTTCCAATTCACTCTCACTTGGAAGATAAGAATGAGACGAAGATTGTGTCATGGTGACTGCTTCAGTCTAGACTTTCTCCAATGAAAGAGCGGGATCGAGTGGAGATGAGATCGACTCAATCACTTCACTCTCCGAAGGAAGAGTGGGATCGATTACAGATGAAACTAAATTGAGCACTTAGTCAACCAGTGGGGGGTCGAGGGGCAACTTATTATCACTTGTTGGAAGCACCTGTTGAGAACTAGTAATATCTTCCAACCACCGTGAAGCTTCATCCATGCTTGGACAAATGAAAGTACTGTGCATACCCTTGCATATCAAACAGGGGTACAGGACTTTACTCTTCTGACCCTTCACCAACGGGTCACTGGTTGAGGGAGTTTCATCAACGTGATGGTTAGAGGTTGATGATACAAGTGGTTTGGGGTTTTTAGACCACACTTCTGACACACGGGAAAGACCGGGACAATTTTTGAGAAGGTGATCACCCTCGCAAAGTTTGCAAGGGAAATTTGGCTTGTGAGGTGTTCTCATAGAATGAGTGCCATCGGAGGCAGATGGTTGACACTTGGTCTCTTTCTTATCCTTCTTCTTCTTAATCTTCCTTTTCTTCTTCTTCTTCTCCACCTGATTACTAACACTGGAGTTTTTAGTAGGAGAAGAGGAAGAGACGGAAGCCGATTAAACTTTCGATGTAGAAGGAGAAGGATCACCATGAGATTGATGCTCATGTGGTGAAGGGCCTAGGATTGACACAATTGGTGCATTTGGTGTAACTGGATTGGAGAATAACCATACCGGTAATCCTATCGTCAATCTAGGAAGACTCAACGTAGCCATAAAGGGAGGACCAATAGTTCCACAAGGGGGAATAACAAATGGCACACCCTGGAAAGGGGCGCCTTGGTTGGTAGTCCCAGAAGAATATTCCATATCTGAACTTCCTAAGAGTCTCTAAAGTACCACACAAGTCAAGCACTAATCAAGTCTAAAAGCAACAAGCAAACTGTGTGAATAGGAGTGGATTCAAATTCTGGAACCTCACGGGATTATCAAGGCATCACAAACCGCTATATACTGCAGGGTCCAACAATATGACACGACAAGGAGGATTGGGACTGTACCCTTTCCTGCATACCCGATTACCTGGACAGTACGTGCGTGCTAATCTCCCTGAGTGCTGTTCTCGGTGTATTGCTTTGCCAAGATGGCCAAATGGTTAACTCAGTTGGTTTTAGGAATCCTAGTGGTGTCTCCCGATATACGCAAGGTACGTGGGAGCTCAAATTCGTAGTGGTGCTGTCTAATGCACAACCATTTAGCAAGAGACGTTTCGATATACTACCGAGTACGTGATACACCCTTCGATATACGCCAAGCACAGATTATGGTACTTGGTGGGTACATGAAGGAGCTCGATATACCAATAAATACATGGAATACTACAATATCCCCGAGATACAGTGCTGTAAAATAACGATAGCTGCCACGCTTAACGACGCCGAAACATGTCTCTAACTTACACACAGTTACTAAATGATTTTAACCTAAGCTAGCGTTAATTTTATCTTGTATGGTTAGGTGGATGCATGAGGTGAGTACATAAATGTAAACATAATGCAATCCTCAACTACATGATAATGTACATTTTCCTTTCCTTTTCAATGAAAACTACTTAAGGTAAGGAGAGATTTTTCTTTCTTTCAAACCAAAAGTACTTAAGTAGTAGCGAAAATAAGAATTCCTTCCTAGAGTGCAATAACTCTAACTTTCTACAATAATCAGCTAAAAAAGCGCAAAGAAAACGAAAGATGCAACTAATCTTAACAATGTATAAGATAAAATAATGAATCACTTTCAATTTTCAAATGCATGTATAAAAAATGAAACTTGATAACTAAACGCTTTTCATATCTATGTACAGAAAGTGAGAGAATATCTAAACACTCTAATCATTTAGAAATTTCCAAAGAAAAATGGCAAGCACCCAAACAAGTCAAAGACACTCAAGAAATGCTCAAAACCTACCAAATGCAATAATTATAACTCATTTCCTATCTTTTTACACTTGAAAAAGACACATCTAAGCTACGGAAAGACAGATTTCACAAACGTTTCCAATCAAATGCAAGACAAAGGAAAGCATTTAACAATCTTATCTAACTGAAATGCATACAAATCTAAAATGAATCTTTCTTCTTCTTATGAGTGGGAGACCAAGAATTTCAAATGATCAAATTAAAGCAAGAAGAATACTTATGTTTTCCAAATTCATGAATATAGAAAAAGAGTGGCAAAATCAAGCTTTTATTTGAACTAAAATGGAGATAAAGAATCAATCTTCCCCAAAAATGATTGAATAGCTCAGCATGTAGGGGAAATGAGATGCATAACCCAAGACAAGAGGCTTAAAAAGACATGGATATCCCACACTTTTCAAGTCTTTAAAACAAGTCAATCACACCAAACAAAAAATGATCTAAAAAATAGAACCCATTTCGCAGTAGACCAATGGAAGGGCTGCGACGACAGACTAACAGGATAAGAACAGATATCAAAAAACACATAGTGTCGCTCTGGGTACACTGACCAGGTGCGACGGGCGAGATCTAGGTTAAAAAATGAACCAATTCTCCAGTTAATGAGCAATAAATAGGTCTGCAAATGAAATTTGCAAACTCAGAAGAAGATAATCAGACTCTTCAAGGTGAAGATCTGATGGTGAAAAAGACTTAGGAGGAAAATTAGATGGCTGGCAAAAGAAATCAACTGAAAATGGAATTCAAATTGAGAACTAAAACTATGTTCTATCCCCAGTATGGTCGCCATATTTGTTTATCGGACAATCCACTCGAGCGGATGTGAGCAGGATCTCCCTAGCTCAATGCGAGTCTAGAACAAATAGAACAAGCTACGAATGTATTTCCTAGATCTACTTAAGGATCGAGTACTAGATGTCTTACCTTTCACTTCACTATCCTTTCTCTTGAATGCTGCTCCACATCTCACGGTTGTCAGATCCAAGCTACAAGACCTATCAAGACAAGAAACAAGTAAAGGGCATCTATACAATAAGAGATCTAAGTGAACAGTTAAGCAGGTAAACTACTCAATATCATTACACACATGAACAATATTGGTGGAAAGCATTTGTATTACTGTAAAAATAGGGAAGTACATAGCAGAGATATAGAACTACAACCACGGCTTAACGCTGCAGCCCTTCTCTAACAAAGCCATTTTCCATTTCCTCCTAAGGAAGCTTGAGTCTCTCAAGGATGAGTAGAGATCTCTCAAGAGTGATTTCACCAGCATGTAGACACCATAGACTTCCTCCCCTCCCATGGAGAGAGTGGGTGTTTATATAGGGCTAAAGAGATAGGGCAGGTTGAGGATTAGGAGGAGATGGTTAAGGGATCCTCCCATTAGGTTAGGAACTGAAATGCCACCTCACCTAGAGCCTAGGGATAGGCTTCCACCTCAACAAACTTCTAGAAATACCTCGAGACTCCCCAAAATAGCCTTTAACCAACCTCGTCGCACCCTGGTAGAGGACACATAGCGACAAAGAGTGTAATACCCCCAATTCGACCCTTAGGATGTAATGTGTACTTGTGATGTATGTTTTCCTAGCGTGGAGCTCAAGGCCAAGGCCCCGCTAGTGAAAGCCGAATTTTATTTAAAAGGCAAGTATTTGATATTTTGATACCATGTGCTCTTAAGCCATGGAAATTGTAATAGGATGTAAATAAACATCAGGCAATATAAAATGTCCAAAGATGGCTACGGAGGCAACGAATGAGAAGGGGCCACGTGTATCCACTAGGGAGTGGTGAGGGGGATATGGGAGTGACCCATAGGTTGCCATATGTCTTTATGAGAACCCATTTGACTTCCTTAGGTGACATTAATGCCAATTGTAAGGAAGTGGTTGAGATTTCAGCCCATGACTTTGATGGAGTATGGGCAGCCCTGAAATTCGTATGGGAAGGTATGGGCTCTTTTGACTTGTCCCACAAGTCACTCTACACCTTGGGGGTTGCTCCATCCTTATCCCCATTCCATTGTGAAACTATCGAGTATCATTCCCATCCAAAAACGTGTGCCAGCAGTGAGGAAAAACCAGAAATCGCGACCCTGAGAGAACCCAATTTTTGAAAGACCAAAAACGTCCAGATTTGGCATGGGACAAGGAAATCCATTGGGGAATCCATTAGCATGAACCTTGGGGCGAATTTGGGAGCATTAGCTACCCCGAAATCAATGGGAAAACCCAGTTTTTGCAGCTCAGAAAATCAGTGACGGATTTGGGTTGTTTGTGACAGAGTTGTGAGAAATCCAGTTGTGGATGTATGAGCAGAGGATGGGATTGCTGAGTCTAGCTTGAAGAGTATGTGGCTCTGGGATTGAGCTTAGTGGACTAGCATCCTCCTCCATCTCCTATTACATGCTTGAGAAACCCAACCGTGTGTTGGCTTAGCATGGCTGTTTGAGTGAAACCCTGACTGTGAGTGAGCCATCTAGTTCCTCCTTAGTGGATACACAGCCCAGCTCGGGGGTGATCTCTCAGCTGAAAGAATACAGGCTGGACAGAGATCTATGGTTGGGTGGAACGTTGCTCTCACGTAGCCATTCGTTGGACATCATCTTCTCAAGATAAGTGTTCTGTGGATTATAAATTATTCCTTTTTGCATTCTGCAATATATTAAGTTGCCCATGTTTAATGAAATGAATTAATATAGAATCCATGCATGGCATACGAATGAGATTGGGTCTCTGTATGTTGAATCATTCCTTGCTGTGATTGATATGATTGCAATTACTGTCTGTTTGAGTGCTTGTTAGCATGTTCATTCCGCTGTGCTTATATTGAAACGAATCTGCATATAGAAGTTTTAAAATATTAAGTTATTTATGTGCAAAAAAATTATTGGGGCTAAATTTACAAAAGCCCGGTATGTTGTTGTTAATGTCTCCTTCCCTGTTGTTCTAAGGAGAAGGGGACGTTACAGAGTGGTATCAGAGCTCTAGGTTCAACCCTACGGCTGTTGGACCCTTCATAGAAATTTAAGTCATTGTGTGTGTACATGCATTTTGTATTTGAAACAAAAATGCATTAAAGAAACCTCAAGATCGCATGACTGTTTGGGGATTTTTGCAAGCTGCTTGCATTAGTTGCATTGATGGCATTCTACGAAACAGAGAAAGGAGCATGGGCAATCTCTGCCATCTTAAGCTGTTTTGTTGTTTTGTTGTTGTTGATTATTGTTAAGCATGGCTGGAAATAAGTTATGTTTGTTAATTTCCTGGATAACAGCATGAACAGTCAGTTGTTAGGAAAGCTTGCAATTACGCCTTATACTCATGAGTTTCCTTGCCCATGATTGTTGGTTGTTTGGAGATTAATGGTGAATACATTGGTTGGATTGTCGAATGATAAATGAATGAAAGATTTTGAATTTTCCTAAGTCTGTTTGAAAAATTCGTTTAAGACTGTTTCGGGGAGAATTCCCGAATGTCGTCCGCAACTGCGGAAGCATTCGGTGAATTGCCCCGAAACTGCGGAAGCATTCCGCGAAGTTTTCCGCAACGCGGAAGGAATTTCCTTCCGAAATTTTCGGAAGGAATTCTCTTCCGAAATTTGCGGAAGGATTCCGCGAGTTGTCCCGCAACGCGGAAAAATTTGGCGAAATGCTCCGAAAAAGAAGAAAATTTTTCTAAGTGTTTTCGAAAATTTTGTTTAAAGTTTGTTTCGGAAGAGTTCGGGAAAGTCTTCCGAAACAGCGGAAGGATTCCGCGAACGGTTCCGCAACTGCGGAAGAGTTCGGGAAAGTCTTCCGAAACAGCGGAAGGATTCCGCGAACGGTTCCGCAACTGCGGAAGAGTTCGGGAAAGTCTTCCGAAACAGCGGAAGGATTCCGCGAACGGTTCCGCAACTGCGGAAGAGTTCGGAAAGTCTTCCGAAACAGCGGAAGGATTCCGCGAACGGTTCCGCAACTGCGGAAGAGTTCGGGAAAGTCTTCCGAAACAGCGGAAGGATTCCGCGAACGGTTCCGCAAGTCTTCCGAAACGGCGGAAGCCTTCGCCGACTGGCTCCGCAATTGCGGGAGCATTCGCCGAATGGCTCCGCAACGGAAGCCTCCGCCGAATGGCTCCGCAGTTGCGGGAGCATTCGCCGAATGGCTCTGTAGTTGCGGGAGAATTCAGCGAATCGCTCCGCCATTGCGGAAGCGTTCGCCGAACTGCTCCGCAATTGCGGAAGCGTTCGACGAACTGCTCCGCATTGCGGAAGCGTTCGGAGAACCGGCCTGCACGCAAAAAAAAAAAAAAAAAAAAAAAAAAAAAAAAACTTGATTTTTTGATAGCAGGAGCATCCGGACTCAGAATGCGATGATTCCTGTGGGGCTCGGAGGCCATTGACGAGGGCCATGAAAAGACCAGTGAAGACCCGTAGCCCAATACACTCCGATTTGACAGAAAATGGATAATAGTGACTTTTGAAGGACAGAGTCCCGAGGCTTGACAGAAGGCCGGTTTAAGCTGAAATTGATACGAGGCAGTCATGAAGCAGGCACAATGTTAAGTTCCGAATCTTGGAACCCAACTCCAAAGGATATGGTGCCGGGGTGATCAAGAAGGCCAAAAAGCACTGTTCCGGGCCACTTTTTCGGGATTTTGAAAAGCTTGTGGGCAGTAAAAGTGACCCTAGATGTGGGAATCAGAAATTTTACTGAACTAGACATTTCATATTCTCATTAAGACGGACAGCTTCCGTTAGACGAAGATTTTCCAGAAATGCACCGTTTGGGAGATAGCCGTTTTTGGCCCAAAATTTGGAATTTTGGGAAAATGTGAAAAATGAGAAGTAGCAAAACCCAGAAATTCATAGAAGATGAATGGTGCATCGGAATTGAAATCCGTGAATTGCAGAGTGTTCCTTGTTATATGGACTAACTTCGCCCGATAGATAAGTTTTTGTGATTCCTCATAGATTTTCTTCCACAGGTGGCTGAAGTTGGCATTCGGGACCAAAATGCAACTGTGTAAAATGTGCAAAAACTGGAGTGAAAACTTGTCATTTTTGAAGGGATGCAGTTTCCGCACCTGATGTCGGAATGGAGCATGAAGACAGGCATTGGAAAGCTTGTCCAGCAGGGAACCATGATACATGAACAGAGTTCAGATGAGGTCTGCATGTATCATAGATATTTAGTGCAGAAGAGTGCCAGCGGCGGTTTTGACAAACAAATTTTGTTGTCAATATGGGCAAATTCTATAAATGCATGATATGGAAGAGAAATTCCATGATACGAGGAGGGATCGAAAAGGGAATAATTTTTTTAAACCCCTGTTTGTTATCATACTTATAATTATGAAATTGTCATATGGCATAAAAATGTTAAAAATGTAAGGGATTACATAGATGTATATGCACTAGGTGACATCTTAACAAACATTGCATAGTGCATATGGAAATGCTTGTGCATGAATGAGATATTGCATATTGGTAAAAGAATGAAGTCTGCATATGCAATGAACCGTTAATAGAGAATATTGTGGTTGATAGTCACTATTGATGTTGGTATTGGTTGTAGGACCAAAGATAACAAAGAGCATGGCTAAACATGTTGGGGATGTTGTTGCATGAAGCCAGCAACCTTATGCAGAAAGGATGGTGCAACAAATCTATGATCATAAAGTTGGCAAAAGGACCGAGCAGCCTTGGTAAGAGGCCAACTGATCAGGTAACATCAGGCGATGCTAATGGTAACCATGCAGGTAATGATTATTGGTTCCAAATTGCATGAATGTGGAAAGGGGATTTGGTAAGATCTCTTCAACTATGTTTGAGTTATGTTGAGATAGTTTGCATGTGATACTGGTTACCAATTGGGACTGTTAACCTACTAATCTTGGTGAGGTGTGGGTAAGTGAAGGAAATGATCCTTACACCCTATGACTGTTTAGAAATATCAATGCATTCATATGAATTTATATAATTCCATGTGTATGTTGGTTATGTGCTTAATAACCAAGGCAAGTGAGGATCAGTGATCCTGATTATGGTAATACAAGTTATATGAGATAGTCATGTCTCGATCATAATATGCTTGAATGCATAGTACTCATGAAACAATGCAAGGTGGCATTGAGTAGATGTGCATTAAGAGATTTTATAAATCTTGTGAGGCATTGTATGAATGCATAGGGATGATGCATATGTTATTGCAAAATAAATAATGGATAAAATGATGAATTGATGATAATTCTAGGATCATTTCATGGGCTGTTATGAATGCAAAATAGTAAGTGCATGAAGAGCTCAATCATGATTGATGGGCTGCTAGAATGCTCTGTGGAAGGACAGAGTTGTATGAATGATATGACTGTGGAATAATGAGTATTTACGATTTATTTAAGTTGCATGAATATGGTGACTATGTCTTGAAATTCTATTGTGATAATGACGCATATATATAGAAGTGTAAATATTTCATTGCATTTCAAATGTAACAGCTGAAGGTGTTTGAATTATTGAGTGTTATAATTCTGAGCTCACTTCAGTGACTATTATGGCAATGAATGATTATGTGCGTAGATACTCACAACGTGTTTGGCTGATTGGAGTTTCAGTTTCAGGTAGGAAGGTCTTACATATGGCAATGAGGATAAGTCCATAGTAGAGACCGGGATCTACCACATGTAGAAGCCAAAGGTTATGAGAAGGTTCTCATGGTTGAGAGCTCTAAGATCTGAGGACATGCTGTAAGTGGATGCTCATGTAGGGCGGCAGGCATAAGACCATAACGGGTAGAGTGGTGTCACTTACAAGATCCAAACAATATGAGGATAGCCTCATGGATAAGAAAACCAATTTCTGTAGTAGACAGAGTTGCAAATGCATACTGAATTTAATTATTAGTGCCATGGATTGGTTATGGAGCAATCGGATTTGAAATTGTATTGCTAAATGTTGCTGACTGTTTGGCTGTTTAGTAAGTGTGCCAGGAATACACATTGCAGGAATACCATGACAGAGGTCCTGCAGAAGCCAAACTTCATGGGAAGGGATTCCATGATTTGAAAATGGGTTCCAGGTGGAATGCCATAAGACATTATTAATGTTTCATCTGCACTACATGATTGGTAAACAATATGAGTGGGATGGTGAAGAATATGTCAGTAAGACATATGAAGGTTAAGTAACATCAAAAGGAATTGGGATGGCAAACCGAGGGACTGTCAACTCAGAGAAGGAGCCTCCATTCCTCATTAAAGAAGGGAAATAACATCGGCAAAATGGATAAGTTTTCCATAAACCCTGAATGATATATATATATATGTGTCTAATTGCTAGAGTTAATATGCAGAGCATGTTTTGATTTTATTTCCATCATGAAAGACTGCTTGAAGTATGATTAGGACCTTCATAGCTCACATCAGTAAGGAGTGCACGCCTTTCTGGTGCTGAGTTATGTTAGGGATGCCAATATTGACTACGCCTTAAGGGAATGGACGCATTCCTGGTGTTTCAAGGTTGGATAGTGGATGTTATGAAATAGGTTTACAATTCTAGAGCAGCGATACTAATGAGCTCGCTATCCATTTTGTGTTGACAGATTATACATATGAAACTAAGTGTTGCACCTGAAAGAGAAAAGTGAAGAAAATAGTACTCAAGAAGACTGTATAAGCAGTGGTAACCCTTGCATAGGGTGAGTGGGTATCATGGGGCCATGATAGCCTGCAGTTAAGAAAGTTACCTAAAGAATTCCTAAATGGAACCGCCGGCTTACATAAGAGAAGAAGTGCCACCCTTGTGTGGGTGAAGAATTGTTATGCGCATTGAGGGATTGTGATACCGTGAAAGGCTGATGCAAGCCTAAGGCAGAGTAGTGGAGCCTTGACCTGTAATGGTCGGTGGCGCAGTTACCTTCCATTGGTCGATGACCCAGACGTATGTGCTGGCTCGGCAATGGAGAGGGCCAACCAGGTATGGGACTGGTTGGGCACCACCAAATGCTTGGTAAACCCAGTCGGCGTGAAGGTGTACTGGTAGGGCATTAATTATTTGATGATTTGGAACAGCCTGCGTGCTGGCCAAACATCTTAGTCCGCAGGAGGATCCCAAGGCTTATAAAGTAAAAGCAGGACCCTGTGGACCAGAGAGGAAATGCACAGTACAGATAAGTATTCATTTTCATTCATTTCTTATTTGAAATAATGAAGGTTTCAAGCATAAAGCTTGTAACAGTGAGCTGATGCATTATTGTTTCTTTGTTGGAAACCTTGGTCAATACAGGAAGCAAGGACCCTGAAAGAACTAAAAGTTGCTTGGTAGATCCAGAAAGTGGCTGGTTGAGCCAGATTATTGATGATTCGGAGCAGCCTGCGTGCTGGCCAAACATGCGAGATTGTTGATGATTGGGAGCAGCCTGCGTGCTGGCCAAACATGCGAGATGGTTGATGATTTGGAGCAGCCTGCGTGCTGGCCAAACATACAAGGTTATTTGATGTTGTGGAGCAGCCTGCGTGCTGGAAAAACATACAAGACTATTAGATGTTGAGGGGCAGCCTGCGCGTTGACAAAACACGCAAATCCATAGGCGATTCCAAGGCTTGTAAAGCAAAGAAGGACCCTATGGAATAAAGTGAAGACATCTAGTGCAGATAAGTATTTGGTTATCTTGTAATTTCTTGCTTATGAATATACATGTGTGTATGATTTGGTTATAATTTCCTATGAAAATAAACTAAACATGTGAATTAATTCAATGTTTGAGTGTAGGTATTGTTGGAAGCAGTGACTATGGAAGCATCTTAAGGATGCATGTGGACATGTAACCACCCTAAAGAGCTCAGCATGAGCAGTAATGAAAGATGGGGCTAGTGGAACTGTGTGAGTCCTAGCAGCTAGGAGTTTGACCAACCAAGTGGAGGAACTCCATGGTTGAAAGATCTGGAATAGACCATAGACACTACGTGTCATAGCCGAGAAGGGCAGGTCAAGCATTCACGTTAAAGTGAAAGAGGACAGGAGCATGGAAACCACAGTGGTGGTGTGGGTTCCAGAATGGAACAAAACTAAGAGGAGAAACTCTTACTGCTCCCTCTCTTTCCTTTTTATTGATGCATTTATAAAATTAGAAAATTGCTGAATGCATGCATGACTGAAATTAAAAGTGTGTTTATTCGATTAAAGTGAATTGTGAATGCTAATTAATGAATTGTGAATGGATGAACATGAAGGAATTCATGTGTATGTTGGGCAAGCATAAAAAGTGTGGAAGTCTCATGAGTAAAGCATGGACTATCCATGTCAACTGGGGATAAACCATTGACTGATTTTTAAATGTTCGGGTTATGCTTGGCCTAACGAGAATTGTAATGATGAATTTCATAGGTGGAAATTGAATCGATTGGTTGCAGCCGGTGCAGGCAAGTGTTTCTAGTGAACAAAGTGTGGGCAGTTGTTTCCATTGACCATGGCGACAGACCAAGGGCTATTAGAATTGGCTGGAGGTCTTCTTCAAACAATTGCCAAGACCCAAGAAAATCTTGGAGAGATGCTCAAGATGCAAAAGCAACAGAACCAGATGAACCACAAAGTCTTGCGGGACACTCTTCGTCTGCAGAAAGAGGTAAAAAGCATTGTGAAAGCAATCAGCAAGGGAGAGAAGAGTGGATCAATGAAGAAGCATTCATCCAATCGTCCGATTAAGAGACGCTCCAGGTGGGAAGACTCAAAGGAAATCGAGCAGGTAAAGATGAAGCAACCAATGAAGTGTTGGAAATGTGGAGGGGATCATTGCCTCCGCAATTTCCCAACAAGAGAACCTCAAGAAGGTAGCAGCCATAAAGTTTTCAGACTTGTGGACGAGCTGGAAGATCCGAATCAGCAGGAGCAGCTCGTGAAAATCAAAGGACTTGGTCCTGAAAGTTCAAAGTAAAGGATAGAATGCAGGGCAGATCTGCAAAGTTTTGAAGTTTTGGATATATGTAAATTGTATATATATATGCCTAGGTCTTGGAACACCGAGGACGGTGTTGTTCTAAGGGGGAGGGGAATGTAATACCCCCAATTCGACCCTTAGGATGTAATGTGTACTTGTGATGTATGTTTTCCTAGCGTGGAGCTCAAGGCCAAGGCCCCGCTAGTGAAAGCCGAATTTTATTTAAAAGGCAAGTATTTGATATTTTGATACCATGTGCTCTTAAGCCATGGAAATTGTAATAGGATGTAAATAAACATCAGGCAATATAAAATGTCCAAAGATGGCTACGGAGGCAACGAATGAGAAGGGGCCACGTGTATCCACTAGGGAGTGGTGAGGGGGCTATGGGAGTGACCCATAGGTTGCCATATGTCTTTATGAGAACCCATTTGACTTCCTTAGGTGACATTAATGCCAATTGTAAGGAAGTGGTTGAGATTTCAGCCCATGACTTTGATGGAGTATGGGCAGCCCTGAAATTCGTATGGGAAGGTATGGGCTCTTTTGACTTGTCCCACAAGTCACTCTACACCTTGGGGGTTGCTCCATCCTTATCCCCATTCCATTGTGAAACTATCGAGTATCATTCCCATCCAAAAACGTGTGCCAGCAGTGAGGAAAAACCAAAAATCGCGACCCTGAGAGAACCCAATTTTTGAAAGACCAAAAACGTCCAGATTTGGCATGGGACAAGGAAATCCATTGGGGAATCCATTAGCATGAACCTTGGGGCGAATTTGGGAGCATTAGCTACCCCGAAATCAATGGGAAAACCCAGTTTTTGCAGCTCAGAAAATCAGTGACGGATTTGGGTTGTTTGTGACAGAGTTGTGAGAAATCCAGTTGTGGATGTATGAGCAGAGGATGGGATTGCTGAGTCTAGCTTGAAGAGTATGTGGCTCTGGGATTGAGCTTAGTGGACTAGCATCCTCCTCCATCTCCTATTACATGCTTGAGAAACCCAACCGTGTGTTGGCTTAGCATGGCTGTTTGAGTGAAACCCTGACTGTGAGTGAGCCATCTAGTTCCTCCTTAGTGGATACACAGCCCAGCTCGGGGGTGATCTCTCAGCTGAAAGAATACAGGCTGGACAGAGATCTATGGTTGGGTGGAACGTTGCTCTCACGTAGCCATTCGTTGGACATCATCTTCTCAAGATAAGTGTTCTGTGGATTATAAATTATTCCTTTTTGCATTCTGCAATATATTAAGTTGCCCATGTTTAATGAAATGAATTAATATAGAATCCATGCATGGCATACGAATGAGATTGGGTCTCTGTATGTTGAATCATTCCTTGCTGTGATTGATATGATTGCAATTACTGTCTGTTTGAGTGCTTGTTAGCATGTTCATTCCGCTGTGCTTATATTGAAACGAATCTGCATATAGAAGTTTTAAAATATTAAGTTATTTATGTGCAAAAAAATTATTGGGGCTAAATTTACAAAAGCCCGGTATGTTGTTGTTAATGTCTCCTTCCCTGTTGTTCTAAGGAGAAGGGGACGTTACAAAGAGGGGTCGTCGCACTCTGTAGGAAGACAAAGTGAGACAGTGTCTCACCCTAGCTGACCAAAACCTGCAACGTCGCACCCTAGATGAAGGAGAAGTGCGACAGCCTACTCAAAGAGGTCAACTAGGTAGGAAAAATCTCTCAATTGGATGTGTTTTAGCCCATAATGAGTTTAGGGGTTAGAGCACATAATTTACACAATGGTCAAGATGACGACATTATCATAACGGTCACGATGATGACACTTGGTCATAAGGACGATACTTGCAATGGTCATGGTGACGACACTAAGTCAAGATGACGACACTTGCAACACTTGCGACACTTGTGACACTTGCACAAGGGTGACAACATTTTGGTGTAACAGTCTACAAGTCGAAGCTCCAATAAAAGTTTAATCTTTTATTACTCCTTCAAAGGAGATGATCTAATTAAGGATAAGGAGAATCTAAAACATTCAGTGACTTTAAATTATTCTGAAATTGAATTTAAAATCAAAAAATGTAATTGAAAAGGACCTTCTGAAAGTGGCAATATTGGCTTTGAAAAGGGTGTTTTTCTATTGGAATAGTGTGTTTTTTCATTACTTATGAACCTTAAATTGCAGTTTGTTGTTATAAAACTATGAACTTCAATTCAAAAAGTGTGAATTTAAAATAAACAAATGCAATTTCTGATTTGAAAAGTGTGAATTTAAAATCAAATAATGTAATTTTTTATTTGAAAATTGCAATTTTCATTTGTAAATGTTCTAAATTTTAAGGTGAAAAAATCAATGTCTAAAATATTTAAGTCACTTTGAAGACGGGTCAAAAACTGCTTTTCTAAACTCCAAAATCAAGCAAAATCTGGTTCCAAAACTACCAAATCCAGGTTCCAAACATGCCAAAACCAGATCCAAAAGTGCCAAAACAGATTCTAAAATTGCCAAAACTGATTCTGAAAGTGCCAAATCAAGGTTCAAAAAGTGAAAAAAACAGTTCCTAAAAGCCCAAACCGGTTCCAAAAGTGCAAAATCCGGTTCCGAAAGTGACCAAACCGGTTCCGAAACCGCAAAATCCATTTCCAAAGTGCCAAAATCAAGTTCCAAAAGCATACTGTTTCTTTTGAACGAGGCTCGACATAAATGAATGAAGGGGCGGCCGACCCTTCTTCTGCCTACTATTATTTTCATAATAGTTCTAGACTGCAAGATGGGTTGTTCGATCATTCTTGTGTTCACCATTCTGGATACAGGTGAGTTGTTGGATATCGGTGTTCACAATTATATACTAAAAGAAGGGGTGGCCGATCCTTCTTGTTAGCAGTCGAAAGTTGGGAATTTTTTTTTTACATGTTATATCATAGGCATTGTCCCAATCGCCTCCACATAATGCGGAAGTCGGTAGTGGGGAAATGTTGTCCCAAGCTTCGTAGATTAATTGTATTTCATTTCTCTTTTAATTGAAGGGTCAACCGACCCTTCTTGTACTTAGTATTTTTGCAGTCTTCACCATTCAGGATATACATGAATTGATAGCCTATACTTCGTAGGTTGAATATTTCCACAATTCCCCCATAAATGAAGGGGCAGCCAGCCCTTGTTATGCCCAATATTATTTTCATACTAGTTTCAGACTGCCAGAAGGGTCGGCCGACCCTTCTTGTGATTTATATTTTTCCATTCTTGACCATTCTGGTTATACATGAATTAATCTCTATTTTGGAAAGGGAATATCTCACATGTGTGAGCCTCAAAGAGAGAACTGACGCCAAAGGAAGTGATGACATGGCATGTATGATGACATGGAATCTATCATGACATGGAATGTTCCATGAGGATGGAAAGACACAAGATGGTGTTCTGGTGCTATCATTTAGTCAGTGTTTCAATTTGACATCATTCACAAAAAGTATGGCAAGGTTGTGAAACCTTGGAAATTGAGAAAGTATGGAAAAAGTAGTCAAAACTGTTCTGATAGAATGCCCGCCATAATTCACGGTTTCAGAAAAATGCACGCACCATCATATTATGCTATAGCTTGTTGAAGTGGCTATCTAGTTATACCTAATTGCGGATTGCGGGAACAATTTAAATAATGGATTTGCGACATGCGTTTCCGCAACCCGCAGTTCGAAATAAGGATTGCGGAAACTTTGGTTTGTTTTTATTTCTAGTTGTAGTCCTGCAACCTACAATTGCGGATTGCGGGAACATTGTATATATTTCCAAACAATTAAACCCTCACAACTCGTCTTCCGCATTCCCCAGATTAGATCTCAGCCGTTGACTTGTCTTAATCTTATGGCCCAGATTTAACCCGACCGAACTAATAAATATGTTGATTTTGTTTCTGTTTCCTTTTATTATATTTCATCTTCAAAAATTACCCGCTGTGTGGATTTTAATACGAGTTTTTTCCAGGGGTCATTTTTGCCATGTTTTCTAGCTTTAATGAAGGGTCAGCCGACCCTTCTTGTGCTTAGTATTTTTGTAGTCTTCACTATTCAGGATATACATGAATTGACAGCCTATACTTCGTAGGTTGAAGTAGAGAGAATGGGGAAGCTCCCAAGTAGACATGGAGCTCCCCAGTAGACACAGAGTAGAGAGAATGGGGCTGCTTTGAATGTGTAGAGGGCCGAGGTACCAGAGTTGAAGCCAGCTAGACGGTGAAGGGAGCTACGAGCAAAGAATCGAGAAGGAGCCATAAAGCCACACATGTGAGGGCAGGCAGGTGGAAGTGACGAAGGTGGTATATTGCATGAGGCACGCGTGCCATGTTACGGGCGCCTAGGTCAAGGCTCCTCCCCCACGTGCCCTCCTTGTGTCCGGCACGTGGCCCCTTGTGAGTCATGAGTCGGCCTGGAATTTGACGTCGTACAGGACGTTTTTTTCATTCTAACATGTATTTGACAGATAAATTTCGAATGGAAATGTCGATCGTGACAGCTACCAAAATATGTAAAACGTCTATTTGACATCCATGAATTTACATTTCCCGTCAGAAATTTTAATTCTAGTTGTACTATACCCTATACTTTGTACTTCTTAGTAATTAATCTTGGCCATTATGTTGTGCCTCTCTTGCATTGCTCGTTCAGTTTGAATGAAAAATATTTAGTTTCCAAGACATAACGTCTTAATGTTTCTTGATTAAGACGTTATAGGCCATTAAGTATAGTACGACTGAAGAAACATTAAGACGTTATGTGTTGGAAACTATTAATCCAAACTGAACGAGTTGTGCAAGAGTGGCACAACATAATGGCCAAGATTAATTACTAAGAAGTACAGGGTATAGGGTATAGTATAACAAGAATTAAATTTTTTGATGGGAAATGTAAATTCATGGACGTCAAATAGAACAATTCAGCTATATCCATAATGGAGAACACAAGAAGGATCGACCGACCCTACTTGCAGTGTCAAAATATTATGAAAATAATATTGGTAATCAGAAGGGTCGACCGACCCTTCTTCCATTGTCAAACTATTCTAAAAATAATGTGGGGAATAGGAAGGCTCGACCGACCCTTCAATTACAAGGGAATTGTAAAAATAGAACACCTTCGAAGTTATATCATATAAAAATGGTTTTTCCCGAAATCCATTTTACGGCAAGAAGGATCTGTCGCCCCTTCTTTCCATAGTTAATTGTAAAAACCTTTATCCATCAATTCATCTATAGCCATAATGGATAATACAAGAAGGATCGACTGACCCTTCTTGCAGTGTCGAACTATTATGAAAATAATATTGGGAATTAGAAGGGTCGGCCGACCCTTCATTTAGGAGGGAATTGTAACAATAGAACACCTTGGAGAAAGAGCGCCCGCTCTTTCTCTGAGAATATTTGTTAGGATATTCACATCATCATTTAATGATTGCATGCACTCTGCATGCATGCATGCAATTGCATGCATCCCAGTCATCAGGGTGGTGTCCCCCAACACCTAGTCCTTAGTTTTCTAGCCCCGGGAGCTTCTTTCTGCTCATTTACAGCCCTCCTAGCCAGTGTGGCGCCCTTCTTTCATCTACCACTTGAGAAAGGCGCCCTCCCTCACCTACCACTCAGTTACACTTCAGTTAGTGAGTGATTTGTGGATCTGCTCCTTGATTTGAGGACAGATTGACTAGTTGACTGTCTCTAACACTCCGATTGACCTCCAACTAGCCTAGACAGCCTGTTCTGAATCCAGTCAGCTCCCCATGCACCTCACTTGAGCCTCCTTTCACTCCTTTGCATGTGTTACACCTACATACACTCAGTTAGACTCAGTTTGACACCTGTTGACAGTTACTTGTGTATTGGTGACACTCCACTGATGATGATGATGATGACTCCTAGTGAAGACAAGCTACACCATGCAGGCTATTTGATTGACCTCCTTAGGAAATTTGAATTGCTTGGCTTGGCTCACTCATTGTGACATTATTGTATTGTATTTTCACCCTTATTGGGATATAGAGCACTGATGCAAGTTTTTGCACAGTTTACACCATATTTTATGAGTTTCATCTGTTGTGATTGATTTACTTGTTCATTAGATCTGCTGTGACTAATTTTACATGGTATCAGAGCCATTGCAGGGACAAGGTCTCTCTCCTACAGGTGTTCTACATGAAGAATTGAGTGAACTTGCTCAAAATTACTGAAGTTTTGGCATGCAAAATCTCATGTGCATTCACTCATGTGCATGCACAACAGAAAATACACTCCAATCCACTCCAGAAGCTTGAGTTTTCCACATAATTCCTGGATTTGATACATTGGATCCATTCAAGCTTGCTTGATATCCAATCCCAGGTGTGATGCAACTCTGAAAGGGTGGATTGTTCGAACTTACGGTTATTGTTTTGATTGTGATTTGCAGGTTCTTACTTCCTCCATTTGCATTCGCTAATGCATAGATGGAGACTTCTTCTTCACAAAATATTCTTACTCCATTCAACTATGATGAATGGAAACCAAAGATGATTGCATTCTTGAAGAGACAATGTCTTTTTGATATGTGCATTGGTAATACAAGAGATTTTGATTCCGATGAAGATGATAATGATTGGCTCAATGATTGTGTCAGAGCTTTTGGAGCAATATGTCTTGCTATGTCTCCTTGTATGCGCTACCTCAGTAATACTGCTGAAAATCCAAGTGATCTATGGGTCCAACTTGATAGAGAATTTGGAAAGCAGGAAGAAGAGGATCATGCTAGCCTTTTGTAGAACAAGCCCAGTGATATCTCCTTATGTGTTCTTTCCGATCATGTCTTGGCCTCAACAATTGTTCAAGATGAAGAAGAAATTGTAGATTCAAAACTCATTCTCTCAATATCTTCTATTTCGAATTTGAGCAAGATAAACCAACTCATACTCTAGATTCCGAAGAGGTTCTTGAATCCTCTCTTTCACATGAGTTTTCCGGCATACATAATAATGATTTACTTGATGCTTTGGAGGTAAAACGTGATTTTGGAGGTGAAGCATTCATCCTCCTTGATTGCATGCCTCCTATAAAATTTTGTTCTATTATTTGTACAGTTTCTCAGAGTTTTACTAAAGATGAAGAGCACTACCATTCGCTTGAGTTCAATTCTCATGCAATTTCTGCTGATTTTGGTTTTGATTTCACCCCTGTTGGTTCAAAGGAGATCTCAAGAAACCATTTGTCAAATATTGGAGCTGATTTAACTTCTATTGATAAGAAGTTCAAGTTTCAAGATCTATTTGATCTGATTGGAGCTATTCCTACCTCACTTGGTTTGAATCACAGGTTCCAGGATCATCCTCATATTTTCATATTTGTTCTCGCCATTTTTGGTATGAAGAGCAAGTTCATAAAGTCTCCGCATTCGCTTGCATCCACTGATGGAGAATTCAGGAACATGTTCTTGGAGTATGATCCATTTACTCCCAAGAGTAAGATACCTCCAGACATATCTACTTGATTTTGGAGCAGTTAAATCTTTTGGTGTGCTACAGTCTATTTTGAGGGGGGGTATTTTTCCCATGAGGTTTTCCCCATTTCCTCGGTTTATTGACTGTTCTTAGTTTGGATTATTATTGTATTGGGGTGACCTTTGGTCTCATTTACCAGGGACCTATCATTTATTTTTATACCACATAGTATAGATTGCGGGGGGGTGTTAGGATATTCACATCATCATTTAATGATTGCATGCATTTTTCATGCATTCTGCATTCATGCATGCAATTGCATGCATCCCAGTCATCAGGGTGGTGTCGCCCAGCACCTAGTCCTCAGTTTTCTAGCCTCGGGAGCTTCTTTCTGCTCATTTACAACCCTCCTAGCTAGTGTGGCTCCCTTCTTTCATCTACCACTTGAGAAATGTGCCCATCCTCACCTACCACTCAGTTACACTTCAGTTAGTGAGTGATTTGTGGATCTGCTCGTTGATTTGAGGACAGATTGAGTAGTTGACTGTCTTTGAAACTCCGATTGGACTCCAGTTAGCCTAGACAGCCTGTTTTGACTCCAGTCAGCTCCCCATGCACCTCACTTGAGCCTCCTTTCACTCCTTTGCATGTGTTACACCTACATACACTCAGTTAGACTCAGTTTGACACCTGTTGCTCAATTTGACACCTATTGACAGTTACTTGTGTATTGATGACACTCCACTGATGATGATGATGACTCCTAGTGAAGACAAGCTACACCATGCAGGCTATTTGATTGATCTCCTTAGGAAATTCGAATTTCTTGGCGTGGCTCACTCATTGTGATAATATTGTATTGTATTTTCACCCTTATTGGGATATAGAGCATTGATGCAAGTTTTTGCACAGTTTACACCATATTTTCCGAGTTTCATCTATTGTGATTGATTTAATTGTTCATTAGATATGCAGTGACTAATTTTACAATATTTCCACGTGTCAGCAAAGTCTTTAAATAAAAACGTCTACAAATTTCGTTGTTAAAATGTTGATATCTAGTATCCTAGGGTGACACGTGGAACGATGATATTGTGACACGCGGCATATTTGATTTGGCACACTGAGTATAGCGAGGTTACTAATGCGGGTTTAACCACAACACAACCAGGAAATGAAAATTCACTCATAGCAAGATTACCCTCTGAAAATTGAATAGCAACACTTTTTCTATGGAATATGACGACTAACAAATTGCCCATATTGGTCTTTGTGTTTAAGAAGAGCATTAAAGATCCCATAATGATTAACTGTAATGAATTGCAAGGCAATTGATTAGAACCGTTTGGTCTAAGAAATGAAATTATTACATCTGTAATGAAATAACATATAGAATGCACCAACAAAAATTGGATTAAGATTAAGTACAATTTTAATTATATCACGTATCATGATTTGATGTCAAATCTAAACAACTTATCATTGATCTTCATCTCTCTCGCATACAGGAGATTAATGCAGACTAGTCCCAAGCTTTGCAGCGGCTATTTCATGCACGAAGGTGGCGCATTCTGTATCTTGTATGTCCCTCTTTGCAAAGGTTCTCCCTAGGATTTTTTATGAAGTCAGTCGTTTTGTCTGAATATGGAGGAGATAAATTTGTGTCTGTCTTCCCTGCAAAGTCGCAAACGTAGGAAGTCTGCCCAGGGGCAGTTTGGGGGAGTTGGCTCGAAGTGATACCTCTCGGATCTTTTTCATGGGCATAGCACAGGCAGTAATGAGCTCTCTCATGGTGGCTTGACAAAGCATGTTGACGACTCTGGTAGCGGTAAAAGATGGGTTCCTCTCGACTTTGGTCAGGGTCAGGGAATCAGGGGCCCGGTGTAGGATTCTTGCTTCGGTTTTGATTCTGGAATCAGTAATTGTAAGGTCCTCTCGACTCCTGATTTTGGGTTTATCTCGACCCCCTATGAAGTTGGCCGCAATCAAAGTGGTCCTACGCAGCAGTTTCGTGGTACTAGCCCGGGAAATTGGTAGCATGCTTTGGCCGATAATGGTGGTATGGTTAACATTGATTCTCCTCGTGGGCAGGACAACCCTTCCCTAGAAATTATCAAGCAAGTTCTGGACCTAGAATCCTAGGTCCATTGGTTACGGGGTGACTTCTATGAGATGAAGACAGCCATATCTCACCTCGCTACCTTCGTTCAAATTTCTAACGCTGAATTTTGGAATAGAAATGGCAAGATTAAATACTACTTAGAGAAGCTGGTTGGAAAGTTAGACTCATTCCATAGCTGCCTCAGGATCGTGGAAGCTAAATTTGATTGTATCAGAACCAGTGGCAGAAATAGCCCATCCGTCATCCTGAACATTAACGATGAAAATACAGGTAGAACAACAAGAGGCAAGGATAAGAACACTTTTCTCCATCGTGGCAACTGACTCCTTCTTTGTGTTCTTGTCTCGGTGTTTTAGCAGCTCTGTTTGGGATTGAATTTTGTAATCCTTCTTATATGTATTACTCTTGTAAGTTTCTCTTGGGTCAGTTCGTTAAAATTTTCAGTAATAGCAGGCATTAGGCCTTTTTTGAAGATCACAGACTCAAATATGAAGAGACTGTTTCGACAACTCTTGTTTTTTGGGACCAATCTCCCCTATGCTATGTAATATGTTCTCTCTTTTTAATATAAAAAGCTCGTTAACCATTTTTCGGATAAATGACTATGACTTCAAATTTGGTCGAAGGTGAAAATTGCAGTTAAGAGCCTGATTGCAATTTTTAAAAAATTTGGTAGAGGGTAAAAATAATGCTAAAAATCCTCGAACTTGAGCATTGGTGTCAAATGATCCGCTCAGAAATCCAGTTTTTCAAAACCATCTCCTTTGAGCATATATATAGGTAGCACAACATCGATGCAGATAAGATTTCAAAAGATGCAATGAAAAAAGAAGTTGGTTATTTGTTTTGGGAGGAAATTATTGATCACTTATGTTTTGATAAGGGATCAGTAAATTTCTTTGACTAAGCCATATTTTGGACTGCTTTTTTACCTAGAAGGGCTAAGTTTCTAAATAGCTGAAAGTTTTTTATTTTTCTGGCAGAAGGATGAAATTCTCAGATTGTTTTTGAGAAATTCTTGTAATTTTCCAGGAAGTCTTTTTGACAATATCTGGTTTACTTCGGCTCTCTAGTGAGTCAAGTAACCTCATGGAACATACATGTACTATTTGTTCAATCCATGGAATGAAATTATGTGTAAATAAATGTAAGCCATGAATATTCTATGTTAAGCTTGTTAGAAGGTTAATATATATTCATGAATGAGGTTTCTTTCAATTGCATAAGCTATCTGCTGTATTAATTTTGTATGTGAATGATGAATGGCTAAACTCCATTTATGTAATACATGTATGCTTATGCTGTCACAACCTCATTGATGGATGGATGCCTCCTGTATGTTCTTAGAATGATAGGCATAAGCCTAGTTATGAAGCTATTAATTAGATGCTTAATAACTTAACTTACCAAATTAGCTTAATATGATGATAAATCAAGCACAAAAATTTATATGTTTTATGATTTAACAATACAATTTAAGCAAAGTTACATTTTCGGAAACCAAACTCGACACTTTACAAGAATTATAATCACAACAAAATTGGACATACTAGTACAAACAATCATTCAAGTGTATTATTTAAAAAAATACTTCCATTTTTATTTTATTCACAATTGGTCTCACATCGCTCACGCCATCCAGGTGCAGCAAGCAAGGCCATAATCCATCTAACAAAAATGTGTCATTGACATCGTCAGAATTATAAGTTTTTGTTATAATACAGTTTCCTTCATCGTTAGAAACATGTTTTTCTCTGGAGTCATTGACAATCACAATATTTGTCCGATCCCAACCATGGTTCAAAGTGTCCCAAACTATACTTAAAGTCTTGCGATATACATTAGGATTTCCAACTCCCTTAAAACCCTCTCTGGGTACGGAAGAACAATTTTCCTGTTTTAAAATTAATCTAAATTGTTCCCTTTTCAATCCTGTTATTTGTAATAATCTAGGCAAAAACTCGTCAACGTTTTTTTGTTGAGCAGATGTTCATACCCCAACCTCAAAAATACGAAAGAATTTTTAAAAAAAATCCCTTAAGCCTGGGCGTATAAAATAATACTCTGTTGATGTTTCGATGTCTGGTGGTCGTCGCAATCCGAGTTTCTGTTTTCTATGTATTGCGTGTAACAAAACGCCATTGAAATAAAAAATGATCAATGGTTTTCTAGTATTATCTGCAAACAAAAGCACACACACACAAACCAATCAATAAAATATTATGGTTCAATGTTTCTAAGTATATTGCTTTCATGTTCAACAAATTTTTAAACACATTACTGGATACATGGTACGATGTCCATAAATAAGATGAGAACTGTGCAATAAAACTTACATCAATTAAATGTAGGAGTAACTGTAAAAAAATATACAAATCACTAAGTGAATTTGTTTTGTACAATATGACGGTTATCTCAAATTCAATGTGTTTAACCAATGCCCCATTTTTGAACGATGCCCGAGATAATTCAACAGAGCACACAACATTGTTTTTATAGTTATATCTCTCTCTTGTGAACCGTCAAATTTCCAACTAGTTGGCATTTTCAAGTAGTTTTCCTTGATATTATCTGCTAATTGATATTGCCCTTCATCTATAAACAACATGTCCGTTTGTTTATATATATCTCCATATTGGATAAGTACATCCTTGAAGGACTTTTTGTATATTATGTTCGGTACTTCACCAACATTATAGTATGCAAACATTGAGTGATTATAAATAGTACTAGGTTCTCATTGATCTCAACCCCAAATAAATACAAATTCTTCATTTTTCAACCATTCAAATACATCCAGGAAATTTTTAATTTCCATGTTGTCGAGCCAGGAAAACCACAGAGCAATGTCGAAATGCTCTCTGGCAACACTGATAATTTTGCGGCTGAACATGCATGTATAATAACGATAGCATTTATGGACAAAATGAGGTTGTTTGGAAGAATATTCAATGTTGGATAACATACGAACTCCAAAGAGCAATCCCTCTACTCCCAGGACCAATAGTTTCTTTTGCGGTTATAATATCATCACTGCATATAAGAACAATGACTATATATATAAAAACACTTTGTTCATGAAGTTAATGATCACAACAGATTCAATTGATTTAATAAAAGCATCATGCTGAACTAATAATATGTTACATTCAGACAAAAATAGCAACGTCTCCGGAAAAAACAGAAAACACATTGAATGGTTTAAAATAGGCAATGATAGATTACATCTAGAAAATTTAGGCAATGACAGGTTACACTTGATAGTTTCTGATATCAGCTGATTCTTGCATTTTACTCAAACGCTGCCAAAGCCCATGTACCAATTCAGTATCTGTCCAAAGGGACGATCCAATAAAGGGATTACACGAAATACAATTTTGAAATGGAACTGCTTTCTCAACATCACCCTCCAAAACAATCATTGATGTATTAATTTCTGAAGTTTGCATTGGGAACTCCTTCCACACACTCTCCATATTTTTTTGTGTATTTACTTCTTGATCAGAGGTACATCTATCTCGAAACCAAATAAATAAAAAATTTTGCTCATATGATTTATCTTTACTGCATGCCAACAAAAATTTTGTAAGCAGTACCTTCCCCTCATTGACACCACATTTAGATGACCAAATGCCAACATTGAATTTGGAAAAAAGTAAATCCAAAAATCGAATGGCATTTGTTCGTGACTCATATGAAGTTTTTCTATATTTAAATTCACCATTTATTAGAGTAGTATCTTCCCCCTTTTTTACTCTTTCCCCTTTTTTTTATCTCTTTTGGAGTCATTTTCTGTGACTTTCTTGCGAAATAGAAAACCTTCCATTTCTAATATCAATAACATTTTTGTATGGGGAGCTGCACAGAAATATTGTTTGTCATTATATATACTTCGAAATAAATTTGTTTTATCAATGTAAGTAGAAAATATTGTCTTTTACCTGTCAATGGCAGGCCAACATTTGATTGGTGAGTAAAATCACTGGAGACACCGCATTTTGACACCAAGGCCCCCTCTCCATGTTTAATACTATCCAAGCCATCTTCTTGTGCTGCATTGTTCAAGCTATCGACTTGTTCATTATTGTCCAAGCCCCCGCCTGGTCCCTTATTCTCCAATGTGACTTGCTGGCCAATCTCCAGGGACATCGTCGATGCCTGCTCTGGTTGTGGATGATCCACATATTGACCTGGAAATTTGCAGGTATACATGTTATATAATTTTTTGCAGGTCACTATCCCCTTTCATAATTTACTTAATTTAACCACGATCTGTGAAAAATAATTTTTACCTTCTTGTCCTATTTTGTAGTTCTTTGTAGATTGTCTATCACCTTCAGTTTCATCATCGGATATTGTAATTCGATTGGAGGATACCTGGGTATGCTCTTTATTTGAAGCTATAGTAGAATAGGAATTTAAAGAAGTTATTGAACATAACCGACCGAGAAAAGTAAAATAAAATCAAAGACATCTGAAAATGTTAATAGAAATACCTTGTTTGAGAAAAAAGCAAAATAAAATTCAAAAGTAAAATAAAATCAAAGACATCTAAAAATGTTAATCGAAATACCTTGTTTTATACCCAATTCATGGTAGAAATTGTTCCTGAACAGCTCTTGTTGTACCGTCTCCACAATAGAAATAACTATTCTTTATGGAGACCTGGTCAACAAACGAAGAAGCCTACCTCCTGCATATAGCGAAAGAACTGTGCCTTCATAAGAGACCTGTCTGGAAACTATGTGATCCCAGAATTCCTGTGTCCTTTCTTTTGGAAACACATGGCTCCTCACATTATCGTTGTTAACATTGGGTCGAGGTAAATCAAGCATTGGTAGGCCCTCTTCTTTCCAATCCATATCGATTTCAGAGGTAGATAAAATATCCTCATCATTTCCAATGCGGCAACATTGTATAATAGAGAATCCTCTAAACAGGTCCCCGGAGAATTCTCTATATACTCCCATTGTAGGATTCGCCGTAACATATTTTTTTGATTTCTTGCTCCAACTTGTGAAAGATTTAGAAACCATACAAGAGTTCTCCATATCAGCTAGAAAAATACAAGTACATTCCTCTTGATTTGTTTCAAGGTAGTACAAAAATGCTAGCATGTCTTCTTCTATCCATGGAATAGCACAATTACACATATCCACAACAAAAAATTCACAGCTGGCTGTCGCACCAAAAAATGGAATTGTTCTGAGTGTGGTGACCAAAGAATCAGGGGCAACAACATTGACAAGCAAACTGTGAACTATTTTCAATGTCTTCAATGGACATCCTCTCTTTATTGATATATAAATTCAATATTTTTTGAGCTTCAATTGGTATTTTGGTACCAATATCCACTTTAGATTCGTTCTTTCTCTTTTTACTCGGAGATTTTGGTTGCTTTCCCAAGCATAAAATACTACATAGTTGCTTGAGATGGTTTGGTGCAATTTTATATATTTCAATGACGTTATGGTCAGTGACATTCTGTGATTGTTCAGTTTGAACATCATTAACTTTGAAATATTCAACGATCGAATGCCTGGTTGACCTCTCGTCCTTTATTCGTTTGCAATATTGACTTAAAGTTTATGCACAAAACTTTTTATCGAATTATGTGCTCAACCAAACTGATCCGTTGATTATATTGTCTGCCATAACAGTCAATTCATCTTCATCAAGATCACGCAATGGTCTGAAAAAATTAGAGCCATAACTCTTTATTTTATTTAGAGAAAAATCATCCTGAGAGATGCTCTTCGGCAAGCAATCCAAGGTGCCACTTTTGTAAAGCTCGAATACAGATTTCCATTTGCTCCACAGTCGTTCCGATGTCAAAAGAAGAGTTATCTTGTCTTTAAGGCTCTCCCGGTTAACAAGAAAGATATCGATACATTGAGTTTGGAAAGACTGCAAACATATAAAATTGAATATTCCAGTTAATTTCCTAATTTCATAACACAGACAACAATCTAAAGAATTTGATTGATAAGAAGAAAATTTTTATACCGTCCAAACATCATTGGGAGCATTCCCTTTCCCAGGAAGGATGGACAACCGCACAATAACCATCTCTCCCTTGCTTTTTCAACTGAAGAAATGAATGCAGTGTTTGAAAATTCCTTGTTTGACAAGTTCTGCTATTTGCATAATTTGTTGATGATGTCCTGTGGAACGTCTCTATGTACAAGACGAGATGTTCGATGCCGATACCTTTTATGGATCTATTTATATTGATCATCTGCAATGATTATTTTCTAGGCAGAAATAGTATGCTGCCCATCCAATATAATTTTTTTTACTGATGGCAGATCAATTTCTTTTTCATTTTCAGGAAGAAAGGGAAATATGGTCTCCTTATTGAAAGGAAATAGAATAGCATCTCTCAATATTGTTGTAAATGTATGGACAAGTGATACCACCATATTTTGCACGACCTCCTCATCAACCTTTCGATATTGTATGTGCGGAGGCGCAACAACACATCTTGTTACGTCAATGGGAAAAACTTTCTCATTGAACAAAAAGTATTTGATCTGATGTTGTTGAACTTCTTTTGAAGTTTCGAAGCTCTTAGTCACTTTCCATAGCATCGCTTTAGAAGGACTTCCTTTGAGTTGTTTCAAGGTAGATTTCTGCACATCTTTTACAATATTTTGGAGAAATGCTCTTCTGTTGTACATTAGAATCTTTTCATGGAATACCGTTATCGGCCGCTTATTAATATTCATATAATGTAATAGAAAGGAAGTTTTCTTAGCCAACATTCTTTTCCTCCATATCGACAAAATTCCTTTCTTCAAGGATGTCGCGGTATCAATTCCGGAGCGATTAGAAACAACATATGAGGCAAAACCCACCCTTGCTTAGCACAGGAAATCGGATTTGGATCGGGACCATTTTTCATTAGATCTGGTCGATAATCAGAAACCAGAAGATCACACTGTACAAGGCAATAATTTTCACCAATCATCGCTTTAGCTTGAACTCGCAATTTTTTATCAGAATCGACGGGTTCCGCATATGTCAATATCCCAGCTCTAATCGGCTTTCCCTCGAAATCCAAGTAGAATAGATATATATCCGGGTACAAATTATCTGGTTCTTCCATCTCAACATACCATCCATTTGTGAATGGAGGAAGGTAGTGATCTTTTGTCAATTCAATGTTAAGATTGAATATGCTAAGACATAAAATATCAGCATTACATTTCATTTGACAACAATAGCATATACAGGATCACTGAAGAAACAACAAGCACATCATAAACACAAGAGACACAGATTTATCCTAGGAAAACCTCATGGGGTAGAAAACCCAGCAAAGCTTCCTCAATATAGATGACCAACAAATACAAAGATGTAAACTAAAGACATGAGCTCCTCCTCCTCCATAGCAGACCTCTCTCTCACAAGTGTGCTACTTTTCGAGTGATAGAAGTGTGTAATAAGTGAGGAACATCCTCCTCTACTTATAATAGTTTCCCGACTGACTTTTACACAAGCTAGGTCGGTCCCAACTTAATTACTGGGTTAAACACCCCATTACAACTAACTGGGCCGACCCCTCTAGGGTGGTCTAATAACCCTTTGACCCACATAACACATACAGAGCTGACCCCCACTAGGGAAGTCTAATAACCCAAGTTACCACATTCCGATGGAGGAATAAACATCTCCGGATATACAATAATATCTTCTCGAAGGAATGAAACATCTCCGGAATAATAAAGTACAAATATAATATTATTTGAAGTTACAATATTCAACATTCCCCCTTAATGAGAAGGATATTATAACAACATCTGCAGGAGCAAGGAGTCATTGACTACATCATACATGATACATCTATAAATCATTGGAAGCTTTCTTCAAATCATCATCAGTAACTGAAGCAGTTACTGGAACATAGTCAATACTGAAACATCAGCATCATCAGTATTGAGTCTTCATCTTCTGCAGTACCCGAACAACTACAGCATAATCATCATCATCTAGATCTACAACATCTGGATCATCATCTCGATCTACAGCATCTAGATCATCATCTCGATCTGCATCTTATGGATCATCATCTCGATCTGCAACATCTAGATCATCATCTCGATCTACAGCATCTGGATCATCATCTCAATCTACAACATCTGGATCATCATCTTGATCTACAGCATCTGGATCATCATCTCGATCTACAACATCTGGATCATCATCTCGATCTACAACATCTGGATCATCATCTCGATCTACAACATCTGGATCATCATCTCGATCTACAACATCTCTGCAATGCACACAATCCAATTACAGGATGATCAATCCTGCTCACTTTAGGACATAGGTCCATGGATGATACAATCCAAATCAAGTTCCAGGATGATCAATCCTTATCACTCTAAGACAAGTCTCATGTCTAGGGATGATGCAATCCCAATTACGTACCTTTTGAACCAATGTTCACAGACGATGTAGTCCTCTCACGTACCTTTTGAACCAAAGGTTCACGGACGATGCAGTCCTCTCACGTACCTTTTGAACCAATGTTCACTGACGATGCAGTCCTCTCACGTACCTTTTGAACCAAAGGTTCACGGACGATGCAGTCCTCTAATGTACCTTTTGAACCAAAGGTTCACGGACGATGCAGTCCTTTCATGTACCTTTTGAACCAAAGGTTCACGGATGATGCAGTCCTCTCACGTACCTTTTTAACCAAAGGTTCACGGATGATGTAGGCCTCTCACGTACCTTTTGAACCAAAGGTTCACGGACGATGCAGTCCTCTCACGTACCTTTTGAACCAAAGGTTCACGGACGATGCAGTCCTCTCACGTACCTTTTGAACCAAAGGTTCACGGACGATGCATTCCTCTCATGTACCTTTTGAACCAAAGGTTCACGGACGATGCAGTCCTCTCACGTACCTTTTGAACCAAAGGTTCACGGACGATGCAGTCCTCTCATGTACCTTTTGAACCAAAGGTTCACGAACGATGCAGTCCTCTCACGTACCTTTTGAATCGAAGTCCTGGGACGATGCAGTCTTATCATCAATTCTCGGAGACATTTGTCTACGAATCAATTTTGGGACCGAAGTCCGGGGAAGATACAATCCTCATATGTCCACTATGGAATTCATTCTCGGAGACATCTGTCTACAGATCAATTCAAGGGACTGAGGTCCGGGGATGATACAATCCCCACCTGTCCACTAAGGACTTCATTCTCGAAGACATCTGTCTACGGATCAATTCAAGGGACCAAAGTTTGGGGATGATACAATCCCCACCTGTCCACTAAGGACTTCATTCTCGAAGACATCTGTCTACGGATCAATTCAAGGGACCGAAGTCCAGGGATGATACAATCCCCACCTATCCACTAAGGACTTCATTTTCGAAGACATCTGTCTACGGATCCTTTTAGAACATGTTTTCAAGGATGATGCAATCCCCTTGTCAACTTAGACCCTTTCTAAGGACCATCCACCAATCTCTCTGTTGGCATCACCAATATAGGTATCCACATCATTGACCTCACTGTCGATGCAGGAAATCTCATCATAAGTGACCACATCACTCCCCCTTTCGAGGAGGGTCCTACCAAGCTTGTCTCAGAAATACTCAAACTTTACTTGAGGTAGAGGTTTGGTTAGTACATTGGTAACTTGTTCATCAGTGCCTACAAATTCGAGCTTTATAGTTCCTTTCTGCACCATATCTTGTATATAGAAATATCAGATCTCTATGTGCTTTGACTTATCATGGAACACTAGATTCTCTGCCATCTTGATACAACTCTGTTTGTCACACAGGATCATGGTTGGGTCTATCTCTATGTCAAACAATCCTGAAGCCATACCGCTTCACAACTAACAGAGCAAGAAGCCATATATTCCGCTTGTGATGAGAGACATGCTAGACTGCTTCCTGCTAAACCATGAGAACATGGCCGATAACATCCTCTCGATGTGCTCTTCCTGTCTTATACGCTTCCTGCCCAATCAACATCTGTGTAGCCATCTGAAGTCATGATCTCCAAGATAACATAGATCAAAGTCTATCGTACCCTTTAGATACCTCATCACATGCTTTGCAACTATCAGGTGAACGCATCTAGTTTTCACTAGATACTGACTCAAAGTGTTCACAGCAAGGCATATATCTGGCCTGGTATTCGTTAGATACATCAACGACCCAATAATATGTCTGTACAGAGTCACATCAACTAACTTTGAGGAGCATCAGCTAACAACTTCAAGTCGGAACCCATGAGAGTGGCCATGGTTGTACATTCAAACAAATCAATTCTTCTCAAGATTTTCACAACATACTTTCCTTGGTTGAGAAAGATTCATTCTGAGCCTTTTCATGCTTCCAGTCCTAGGAGGTAATGTATCAATCCAAGATCATTCATCTCGAACTCTGTAGCTAGCTTCTTCTTGCTTTTCATGATTTGTTTGTCATTCCCTGTCAGAAAGAGATCATCTACATACAATAATAGTATGATCCATAACCTTAAGGTAAAGGTTAGGAATATATTTACTTCTGGTAAAACCCAAGCTTGTCAAGAAACTGTCAATTCTCCCTCTATGATTGAACATCATTCACACTCTGCATTGAATGATCTTCTACATATCTATCTGTGCCATCTCTCGTCAGATGTGTCTACTGATATGAGCCTCGAGATCATTCAAACTCTGTGGTGAGTTCCTTCTTGCATCCATGTCATCTGTATATAGAAACCATATTCAACCTTGTAGCAAAGGTTGAGATCCACATCATCCATGGTGATCATTAAGCTCATTAATTTACTATCGATCCTGGGTACCCGAACAGAGATTTCTTCAATTGAATCCTTGATTAACAATTCTTCTTCAATTACATCATTAAGATAATGGTCTTATCTAGCCACTTGGAGCAAACATCTCGTCATGATTCTCTTCCTCTTTCTAAGAGAATCTTCTAGCCACGAGCCTTCTATATTATGTTTGATTTGTAAATCTTCTTGTTGAACATCCATCACTTGTTCGGTGTTCATCATTATTCATGATCTTTCCTACAAATAAAAATTAAGTACATGATTAGTAATACTTCATAATCATCAAATCATGTTGACATGATAACCTATTATGCATACAGATATGATTTACATAGTTATGCTACTATCTTGACCAATATTTTGGCACAACACTTTTCCATATCCTGTATGCATACAGTGGCTATCTAGATGCCTTCCATCTCTACCAGAACATACTATCGAGAGTGTGCATAGCTCTCAGCATGTCAGCAAAGAGGTTTGATTCTAGACAAGCAACAATGGAATGTTTGTCCAACTTACCAATCATATGCATATTAGTAGTATACTGTTCAATTCTATATGAATGTTTACACTCAGCATGATATATTTTAGGAATACAAATATGCATACAACTATTACAAGCAATATAATTTACTTTTTCAAATAACAATTCAAATACTTATCTTTTATGTGGTTGCCTCCCACTTGATCTTCTATATGTCTTTTGAACATCTATTCATTCTGTACCACTGTGCATGCTCAAGTGTGCACTAGTGTCATCCTCATGATATCATACACAAACATGCATTCATTAGTATAATATCAATATTATCAAACCATTATAATTCTAAATAATATTGAATATGTATGGTCATGATCATTCAATACATGGGTATACTAAGATCCTAGCACAAAGTAGGATTCTAACTTGACAAAGGAAAACATACCTGGATTAGTATACCTGCTTAGTTATGTCTAACATACCTAAACAATATCTTCTTTGTTCTCTTCAATGATTTAGAGATCCTGTGCTAGAACCTGCATATCTCATAGGTTAAGCACAATAGAACAAAGTCATACATACCTCATAAGTAGAACTTCTATGTGATCAAAGATTATGGAGGATTCTTTGTCTTCATGTTGTCATGGTCATGGAACTTGATTTTTCTTTCATGATGTGCCTGTATCTTGTTAGTAGACAACACCAACCTCATACAACACCACAGTGCATTAGTACAATCATATAGCCCTAATCAATGAATGTCTTCTATCATTCACATACTTTTACGAGGGTGATAAGACAATTCTAACATTAATCAAGATTGTACTATAATATGAAGACAAACATATTATGAACTTAATCAAGAATCAGATTTCAAGACATACCTGTATCTCCTTAAGTCATACCTGTCGAGACTTCTTGTAGTCTTCTTATGTAACGACTTAGCCTTATCTCCCCCTAAAACTAGATCTGGAGCTCGATTAGGGTTTGTGAGAGAAACCCTAAAAATTCAAACTTTGACTTTCACACTTCTGAATGTATGGAAGGATGTGTCTTGCTGAGCTGATCAAACTAGCATACTTCAATTTTGAAATCTCCAAAATTTGAGCCCTCAAAATTGCCTTCGAAACATCTGGATCTTCTGGACAGGATCCTGAACTAGGGTTTGATGAAACCCACCCTTCTGCCTAATCAAAAGGTTTGATCCAAGGCTCTAAACTCTTATTTTTCTAAGGAGCTTCCAGCTGTGGTCATAGACTTCAAAAATTCCAACTTTTGTTGAAGCCCTAATTTTCCATCTTTCCGATCAAAATCCCGAACTGGGGTTTGATCAAGCCCGGTCTTCTACCCAACCAAAAAATTTGATCTTGGTCTCTAAATTTCAATTTTCCTGAGTAGCATTCAGCCGTGGACTTCGATTCCAAAAATTCCAACTTTCTCCGAAACCGTAAATTCCGGAAGCCATGAATGAAGGTGCTAAAAATGATTCTGTTTTGACAGAAATATGTACTTGATTGTTTTTGCTATAACTCCAAAATTTTCAATCCATAGGGTCTGAAAACTTATTTTGTGGTAGCCTGACCTGTCATCTTTCCATCCCGATAGGTCTGACCTCAATTGGATTCTCTGAGAGAGATTTATTCCAAGTGTCGCAACATGACCTGTTTATGGGATAAAACAAGAGAGCAAACTTGTACAATGTGCCACATGTCACTGGTTCAACTTCGGCCTCTGAAAACATTTCCTGCGATAGTACAGTCTGTGCACTACCTGTCACTTTTTATGAAATTTCATTTGGAGCTTCCTATCCCAAGTTATGACCTTTTTTCCTAGGTCACCTGATTATGACTGAGATCTGGAAGAGGCAAAAACCCTAACTTGTACTGATCATAACTCACAAAGTACAACGAATATGAGGGTTTCCATTAGAAAAACGGTACATGGGGATGTTATATTCGACCTATAAACTTTTCAGATCCCGAACCTTCGCCAAAATGGATTTATAGCGAAAGTTCCATGATGACTGGTTTTTGCTATATAAAACCCTAACCTTCAAATTGTCGTAAGTGAAGTAAGTGTCGTAAGTGCCATACCTTGCCTTCCTTTAGGTTAGCTCTGATACAATGTTAAGATTCAATATGCTAACACAGAAAATATCAGCATTACATTTCATTTGACAACAATAGCATATATAGGATCACTAAAGAAACAACAAGCACAACATAAACACAAGAGACACTGATTTATCCTGGGAAACCCTCATGGGGTAGAAAACCCAACAAAGCTTCCTCAATATAGATGACCAGCAAATACAAAGATGTAAACCAAAGACATGAGCTCCTCCTCCTCCATAGAAGACCTCTCTCTCACAAGTGCGCTACTTTCCGAGTGATAGAAGTGTGTAATAAGTGAGGAACATCCTCCTCTACTTATACTAGTTTCTCGACTGAATTTTACACAAGCTAGGTCGGCCCCAACTTATTTACTGGGTTAAACACCCCATTACAACTGACTAGGCCGACCCCTCTAGGGTGGTCTAATAACCCTTTGACCCACATAACACATACAGGGCCGAACCTCACTAGGGAAGTCTAATAACCCAAGTTACCACATTCCGACGGAGGAATAAACATCTCCGGATATACAATAAGATCTTCTCGGAGGAATGAAACATCTACGGAATAATAAAGTACAAATATAATATTCTTTGAAGTTACAATATTCAACATTCAAAGCAAGGGATTTCCTGGTAGTTACTGAGGCTCAACAAATCAGCCATGCTTTATCTACAAAAGAGTCAATATTTAGTCAATGTAAGAATGCATACAATGTCTATAAATATAAATTAGTGTTTTAATATTAGATGTATACTTGCAAATGTTCCTGCTAATGATCGATGGTTAGGGAACGACCCCTCGTTTTCAAAATCAATTGATTGATTAAGATCAAATCTGCTAGCATTATCCATGAGAGATAGAATGCACATTTTATAGAGTCGTTTGGGATAAGGATCGATCATAGAACGAGCGAACATCATAGAAGGGGCGGCCGATCCTTCTTGTTTATGTGTATGAGTTTATCACATGTTTTTTATTCGAGTTTATGTTAGTTTTTGTGCTTAATTTATATGTATGTGAATGGTAATTGCACATTGATTAATTGGAATACAAGTGCGTGATTGTGAAGAAGAAGCACATAGTTTGACGAATTCGTAGCAAACTGGTGAATACATTAGAGATTCAGCGTAGTTCTGTATACTGCGATAGCTGCCAAGTGCGAAGTCATCTGGTTTTCTAATTGATGTTAAATAGAATGTTATGCAAATATGGTAATAACATCTGTGCATCGCCATGGTTAAGAGAATCTTGATTATGCAACCCCCATATTCGCTTCAGGTTAGACTTCAACCTATTTACAAGGTGATGCCGAAAGGTCGGCCGACTCTTATCTCAGTCTTCTTCCAGTGTTCACCATCCTTGATATACATGAATTGACACCCTCGCCTTCGGAGGTTGAATATTTTTACAATTCCCTCGTAAATGAAGGCTAGGCCGAAACGTCTTGTACCAAGGACTCATTTCGTAATAGTTCAATACAGCAAGAAGGGTAGGTCAATCCTTCTTCTGTTCACCATTCTGGATACGGGTGAATTCACAATTCTCTACTAAAGGAAGGGGCGACTGATCCTTCTTGCCAGATGTCAAGAGTCAGGATGCAGACAGGGGCCAGATCGACAGTTGATAATAACTACGCAGATCCAAGGTGTGAGGAAGGCAGCGTTTGAGAGATTGAAGATTGCGGAAGGCCGTGGGGCTAAGCATTGAAGGAGATAAATGGTACCAGATCGATCATGCAATATGGATGGCTCAGAGAAATTCCTTTATCCCTAGAGGTTCAAGAATGATAGGAAAGGATAGATAATATAAAAAATGGAATGCACGGGGATCTGAGTACTGTTTTATTCAGTTTCCCCCTTCCTCCCTTGGTCGAGTTCAAGGGGGAAAGTTAATTTAGATAGACTCAAATAGACTCTAGCACCTTGGTGAATACAAATTCTATCTGGGACCAAGTCCAACAAAACCGATGCAATAACTAAACAACTAGCTCAAAGAAAAATTGAAAGAATCAGGTAAGAGAGCTACAATGGAATGGCACATTACACATATGGAACAAAGTTGTATTCATTTTGAATCTTTGATCTAATATAAGAAAAATTAATCTAGCTAAGGGGTTTAATCTTGTTCCCATGCATATTGCAAGAAAATTTCACACTTCCATAGGTATGTTCTTCCTCCATGAGATCAAATGAGCTAAGCCTTAAAATTGGACAAAAGTATTTGCAGGCCACCCGATAATTTGAAAAGATTTATGGTATTAAGAATGGAATTTAGCTGTATTGAATAGATGGCAACCTTGATTAAGATTGGACAATTATTGGACAACAAGCTCTACAAATCATACAAAGATAAAAAAATAAAAATTATTAAGAGTATTGATTGGATTGTTTCTTATCTCTTCTTTCCCACTAGACCAAATCATTTTGACAGTAACTAAATGGCTACCTTGCCTTTGTTAAAAATTGCCATGCAATGAAGGGGCGGCCGTCCCTTCTTCTACCAAGTATTATTTTCATAATAGTTCTAGATTGCAAGAAGGGTTGGCCAATCTTTCTTGTCTTCAACATTCGGGATACAGGTGAACTCCTGGATATAGGTGTTCACAATTTTATACTAAACAAAGGGGTGACCGATCCTTCTTGTAGCCAATCTCCGTTCCCCACTATTTACACCGGATGTAGGGAGTCGAGAATTGTTGTCCCATCCTACAATCTGCATTCCGGGTTGCGGGATAGTGGTATTGATGGAACGCTTTAGGAAATCTAGGTATCCGCAATCCGCAACATATTTGTGTCTTCGGTAAAGGCGATGATATCCTCATGCGGGGTGCAAGAAGGGTCCGCCGACCTTTATTGTGCTGAGTATTCTGTTTAAAATAGTTCTAGGATGCAAGAAGGGTCGGTCAATCCTTCTTGTGTTCACCATTCCGGATATAGAAGAATTGTAACCTATAGGTGTCTATAGTTCTCTACTAAACAAAGGGGCGGTGGATTCTTCTTGTCGCGTGTTGGGACAAATATTGTTGATATGTTATAACTTAGACAATATACTGATCCCAACTATAATTTCATTGCGAAAGTCGGAAGTCTGGAATTGTTGTCCCAACCTAGGCAGGTTGAATATTTTTACAATTCACTCGTAAATGAAGTGTCGGTCGACCTTTCTTCTGCCGAGTATTCTGTTCAAAATAGTTCTGGACTGCAAGAAGGGTCGGTCGATCCTTCTAGTGTTCACTATTCTAGATACAGGTGAATGGTTGGATATAGTTGTTCACAATTTTATAATAAACGAAGGGGCGGCCGATCCTTCGTGTCGAATGTCGGAAGTCGGGATAAATATTGTTTATATTTTATAACTTAGCCAATCTCAGTTCTAGGATGAATTCTGCATTAATTTGGAAGAAAGAACATTGACAATATGTAAATGTGTGGATTAGAGGATATAAAATGAATTATAACCCATGTATTGTTAAGATTTAATATGCTAAGACAGAAAATAGCAGCATCACATTCCATTTCACAATAATTGCATATACAGGATCACTGAAGAAACAATAAGTACAACATAAACACAAGAGACACAGATTTATCCTGGGAAACCCTCATGGGGTAGAAAACCCAACAAAGCTTCCTCAATATAGATGACCAGCAATATACAAAGATGTAACCCTGAGCATAAGCTCCTCCTTCTCCATAGCAGACCTCTCTCTCATAAGTGCGCCACTCTCAAGTGAGTGAGTGTGTGTGTAAAATGAGGAATACACCTCCTCTATTTATACACTACTCTGACTTGTCTTTTACACAAGTCATGTAGGCTCGTATTTAACCATTGGGTTAAATACCCCATTACAACTGACTGGGCCGACCCCTTGACCCATATAACACATACAGGGCCGACCCCCACCAGGGTGGTCTAATAACCCTTTGACCCATATAACACATACAGGGCCGACCCCCACTAGGGAAGTCTAATAACCCAAGTTACCACATTCCGACGGAGGAATAAACATCTCTGGATATACAATAAGATCTTCACGGAGGAATGAAACATCTCCAGAATAATAAAGTACAAATATAATATTCTTTGAAGTTACAATATCTCAACATGTATTACAGTCAACTATGAGGCAAAGCGATAAGATGGTGTAACACGAAATACATCCACAAAAGAGAAATTAAAATACTGAAGAAAGTAAAAACATATGAATCTCTATTTCGGATATACTTTTACTTCTGTTCTTCATTAAAGTCTTCAAAAAATACTACGTCACTGTATTTTTTGCTCTCGGATCCAACCCCTATTACTCTATAAAATCAAAATTTATACAAAATGATCTTTGAAATCATCGCTAAAAAAAGAAATTTCAAAGAAATATCTCTGATCCAACCCCTATTATCTTGTTCAAGTTTGAATAAATTTTCCATTTATTTCAATCCTTCTACTATTTGATGATCAAAAGCGTTGTTTCCATTTAGATAACTCCTTTGCGATATAATTTGATGAGGATCATAATTCATCCTTTCAGCCTCTTGGAAAGCCATAATCTTCAGTAAATTTTTTACTATAGAGAGGGCTGCCTTATTCTTAATGATGAATGGACCAACTTTAAGGGGGAATTTCACATCAGAAGCTCCAGTAAAACCATACACCCTAATTATACTACGTTCTCTATATAAGAACCAATCACCTGTTTGGCCTTCTGGTGTAGGCTGCAAAGTTTCTTTTTCTTGCAACACTCGGGGCATTTCAACATTAAAAATAATTCTGTAAATTTCTGCCATGATTTTATGGGTGAACTCAAACATATTGACCTGTTTATTAAGGTCATGAGAAAAGTTGGTACCAAGAAACTTGGATTTCGAAATGTTTGAACAATAGGACTGATACATGAAATGGTTCAACTGGTTTAAATTCACTAACTGGACATGAATCACTTAAGCTAGGAATTCATCAAAATTAAAACAACACACCGGACTTGACTGTGACTCTAGTGAAATTACTTGGAGAAGGAAACCTAACATAACTTTCGTGATTCGACTTATCACTATCTAGACCTAAAATTTGACTCAACAAGGACAAAACTAACTGGGTATCTCACTGAAAGACATCAATACTCAATGCGAATGATAGGTTTTCATGTGACTGATGATAGGTTTTCTGCAGGACTACTATTTCTATAAAATTTGCCGAATTTTCTTTGTTAAATGACTCAGGGATTTTGGGAAATGTTTCAGGTAAACTTAGAACCTCACGGACAATTTGCGCATTTACTGGGCATAGAATTTTGGTCGTTTTTACATTAATGATTACCCTTTCGCCCTGCGAATAATTCTCTGCACACCAGCAAACAAATTCGGGGAAGTGTAGGGTTTGTTCGACACAAAAATAGTACAGAAAAGAACCAAAAACATCAAATACATCCTTTCCCTACGACTTAAACTCCATTAATTTCTCCTTAGACTGCGAAATACTACACAGAAAAAAATAGGGTCGAAAACAGGGTAAAATACAAGCTTCTCCTTAGACTGTGAAATACTACACATAGACAAAACAGGGTCAAATACAAGCTTCTGGTTTTCATCTGAACTTTCATTGAAGGGATGAAGGTCTTGGGTTTTTTCCATTTGGGACACAAAATCTAAACACTGAGGGTTTCGAGCTACCTACGAAGTGTGAAGTGAGCTTCTTGGATGTTGTTCCAGTTGACAAAGACAATGAAGTGTTTCCCGCGGACCGTTATTTTCCTCCAGGTAATAAGTAAGTGACAAAAACATTTTTTAAAACTTCAAACAAACCTTTTATAGAACATATGCTTAGGTGGTTTCCGAACTTGTGATGAGCGGTTTAAATTTAACCGCTTTTCATAGCGGACTCCACCAATGCCTGCCACGTGGTAAGCGATTTAATTTCCACTCTACCTTGTCCAAGTTTAACCACTGTGCACTTTCTAGCGCCGGAACCCATTTCTATCATCGATTATCTGGGTGTGTCTGCCACGTTGCTACACGTTTGCAACTTTGGTGTGAGTCGTCCAATTTTTTAGCGCCTTTTCCACCTCCGCCCTTGGAGTGAGATACCTTATGTAGAAACCTTAGAATAGTGACAATATTTTCATTGTTCCTCTCTATAAACATTAATCTCAAGAATCCATATAGAATAAAATTAAAAAACATAAAGACAAAAATGCTAACAATATGAAGAAATCCCTTGTTTGATGAATAATACCAATTCTAGACATTGTTTGTAGATGGGTTTGTAGAAGATCTAGTGTAACATGGGAAGAAGTCGATGAAGAAGAGGGAGAGATGACCATAAGAGATAAGATAAGTCTAAACAACAAGATCAATCTTCCAAGATGGCATTGATGGCATTGAGATGAAACATTAAATTAGGAAAAGAAGGAGATATCACATGTCGTAGCAATAACATCTAAGGTTGTGTTGTTTTTTTAAACAACCCATTTCATATTAGATCCATAATTATATTGTTCATGTTTGAATACTAATAACTCGAATGCTTCCAAATGGCTCCAAATGCTTCTGATTTGGGTCTCAAGGTGTTTGAAAGGTATTAGGACATAAAAAGTGACAAAATTTGCATTGTTCCTCTCTATGGATTTTAATAAGCAATGTCTAACCAAGATAAACCAAGAACCCATATAGAGGAAATTTTAGAAACATAAAAAATACCTAACAATTTGAAAAAAACATTTGAAAAATATTCATAACCGTTGAGATTGAATTGACAAGTAATCAAACTTCTAATAGAAAAACCAAGGTTGGATGCAAATGGAATACAATCTATGCAATTTCCAATGAATACAAAGATCGATAAACACAAAAGAGGGAGTGAATCTAAAAAATATGTTCATGAATACAAAAACTATTATCTTGAATCACGTCATTAACAAATGCCACTCCTTTGAAGCCCTTTGGCAACTTGAAAGTGGAGGACAAAGTGCAAAGGTAACATTAACCAAAGCTAAAACTATAGCCAATTCATGAGCCTTTAGACAGTTTAGAAAGTGCTTTTGACAACTACGGGGTTTTATGCTTTTAGTAAGCCTTACTTTCTTGTGTTTTTCAACTAGCCTTTAAGGCATTCTTTACGTTAAATTCTTGTGTAATGTCCCCAACTTGGAACTTTTCCTAATTCGGTCAATTTTCAAAACTTGGACTAGTGAAGCCTCAAAATGTCCCAAATGATCCCAAATGATTTTGAACTATGTCTAGAGTGGATTGAGGTGTAATATGACAAATTTATGCAGCTATTATAGGCATGGAAACTTCCAATAGACTTCAACCACTTGCATTTACAATTAGAGAATGAAAGGAAGAATCACTAGGAAAACCTATGTTGAATCCCCCAAGGGTAGATGGCTCCAAAAGACTCTTTAGAGGATTTCAAATTGGGTTTCAAGGTATATGGAGGGTATTAAGAAATAAAAATGAACCTCATCAGTGATTATAGACTAATATAAGAATAATTCTGCAACATCCGTTTAACTTCAGGAGAAGTTGGGGAATTTTACTGGTCAAATCGAGGTTCAAAACCCCCAAGGGTAGGGGACGAACATGGATTGTGATAGTGACATCAATACAATGATACATGGATAATGACACACAGGTACAAGGACATAGATACACGTATAGTTTGATGGCAACTGTGATACAATGACAGTGGAGTATTGTTCTTCTTATTCATATTAGGGTGAAAGGATCGAGCAAGGATAGGAGATTGAAGTCTCCTTTGGTTTGGTGTTTGTGATCTCAGGGAGTTGGGGATTCCATCCAGTTGGTGCTAGTAAAACTATTGAGTCGGAATTTACTGAGGTCTGGAGTCCTATCTATAGGTTGAAAATTATGAAAACCAAGGGGTTGTAGCCTCGTTTTGTTAGCTTTTCATCATTTAATTCAAATTAATATGAACTAGGATCTTAACTAAGAGAACAACATGTACATCATGTCAAACACAAGAGACAAGAGACACAAAGAATTTCACCTGGGATAAACATAAAGGTGAAAAACCCCACAACTTCCTCAGAGATAGAATAAGCACCAATACAAAAGATCACAAAAATGAAACCCCAAAAGATAGATTTCTCCAGCAGTTCTTCCTCCAGGATCCTCCACTTGTGCACACTTCTCTCTCTCAACTATGCGAGTTGGATGTGTGAGTGAATGAGAAAATATAGTGGTGCAACCACTCTATTTATACTTTAAATTAACTTGACCTTCCTTTTATCCTAACTGGGTCAACCCCCTAGGGGAGTCTAATAACCCTTCCACTTAACACATACTGGGCCGACCCCTCTAAGAAGGTCTAATAACCCATCAAATATAAGTTACGACACTTAGAATAAAACTTGTGACACTTGCAAATACAAATGACGACACCTCCGAATGGAGGAATAAGAACATCTCCGTCGGGGATACAATAGAGTACAAATGTAATACATACAATATAAAAGTGAATAGTATATTTTGAAGTTACAGATAGTACATTAAGAGTCCCTCTTAACTAGGAAGGTATTCTCTTGACACATGCATCAATACATATAGGAAAAAGTCTTCAATACTGGAGCTAGATCATCAACACTAGATCACTGGAGCATCATCGTAGGTCTTCATCATCTCCGCGAGCAAGCCATCAAGTAGGTACATCTCAGGACTGATTAAACTGTCTCTGCAAAATTTAGTGTACCCTAATGTCACCCCATAATCTTTAGATCGTACAAGGATTTATTCAGTTTGCACACATGAGTCTCCCTGTTGTGTGTCTCAAACCCGAGTGATTGCTCCACATATACTTCCGCTTCCAATACACCATAATGATTCAAGAATCCTGTCTTGACATCCATCTGGTGTATGATCTGTTAAAATTTAATATGCTAAGACAGAAAATAGCAGCATTACATTCCATTTCACAATAATAACATATACAGGATCACTTAAGAAACAACAAGCATAACATAAACACAAGAGACACAGATTTATCTTGGGAAACCCTCATGGGGTAGAAAACCCAGTAAAGCTTCCTCAATATAGATGACCAGCAATATACAAAGATGCAAACCAAAGACATGATCTCCTCCTCCACCATAGCAGACCTCTCCTCCACAACTGCGCCTCTCTCAAGTGTGTGTGTGTATCAAATGAGGAATACACCTCCTCTATTTATACACTACTCTGAAATATCTTTTACACAAGTACATGTAGGCTCGTATTTAACCAATGGGTTAAATACCCCACTACAATTGACTGGGCCGACCCCTCTAGGGTGGTCTAATAACCCTTTGACCCACATAACACATACAGGGCCGACCTCCACTAGGGAAGTCTAATAACCCGAGTTACCACATTCCGACGGAGGAATAAACATCTCCGGATATACAATAAGATCTTTACGGAGGAATGAAACATCTTCGTAATAATAAAGTACAATTATAATATTCTTTGAAGTTACAATATCTCAACACTCCCCCTTAACGAGAAGGATATTATAACAGCATCTGCACGAGCAAGGAGTCATCAACATCATACATGATACATCTATAAATCATCGGAATCTTTCTTTATACATCATCAGTAACTCAAGCAGTTACTGGAACATCTTCAAGATCTTCAATACTGGAATATCAACATCTTCAGTACTGAGTCTTCATCTTCTGCAGCACACGAACAGCTACATCGACATCACACGATCATCAGCATCGTCATCACACAATCATCAGCATCGTCATCACACAATCATCAGCATCGTCATCACACGATCATCAGCATCGTCATCACACGATCATCAGCATCGTCATCACACGATCATCAACATCGTCATCACATGATCATCAGCATCGTCATCATACGATCAATCAGCATCGTCATCATACGATCAATAGCATCGTCATCAGCATCGTCATCATACGATCAACATTTTCCAGGGTGATCAATCCTGCTCTCTTTAGGACATACGTCCATGGATGATGCAATCCAGTCATGTACCTTTTGAACCGAAGTCCAGGGACGATCCAGTCCTGTCATGTACCTTTTGAACTGAAGTCCAGGGACGATCCAGTCCTGTCATGTACCTTTTGAACCAAAGTCCAGGGACGATCCAGTCCTATCAATTCTCGGAGACCTCATGTCTACGGCTCAGTTCACAGGACCAAAGTCCAAGGATGATCCAATCCTTACCGTACATTTAGGACCACGTCCAAGGATGAATTAATCCTCAACTGTTCATTTAGGACTACGTCCAAGGATGACTTAATCCTCCACTGTACATTTAGGACCACGTCCAAGGATGACTTAATCCTCCACCGTACATTGAGGATCACGTCCAAGGATGACTTAATCCTCCACCGTACATTTAGGACCCCATCCAAGGATGACTTAATCCTCCACCGTACATTTAGGACCATGTCCAATGATGACTTAATCCTCCACCGTACATTTAGGACCACGTCCAAGGATGACTTAATCCTCCACCGTACATTTAGGACCACGTCCAAGGATGACTTAATCCTCAACCGTGCATTTAGGACCTACGTCCAAGGATGACTTAATCCTCAACCGTGCATTTAGGACCTACGTCCAAGGATGACTTAATCCTCAACCGTGCATTTAGGACCTATGTCCAAGGATGACTTAATCCTCAACCATTCATTTAGGACCTACGTCCAAGGATGACTTAATCCCTCACCGTCCACCAAGGAATTCATTCTCGAAGACTTACATCTACGGCTCTTCTTTAGGACTGAAGTCCAGGAATGATCCAATCCCTTCACATGTTCATCAAGAACTTCATTTTCGAAGACATACGTCTACGGCTCTTCTTTAGGACTGAAGTCCAGGAATGATCCAATCCCTTCACATGTTCATCAAGAACTTCATTTTCGAAGACATACGTCTACGGCTCTTCTTTAGGACTGAAGTCCAGAAATGATCCAATCCCTTCACAACATGTATAACAAAACATGTATCCTCATCATCAAAACATGTATAACCACAACATGTATCATCATCATCAAAACATGTATAACCACAACATGTATCATCATCATCAAAACATGTATAACCACAACATGTGTCATCATCATCAAAACATGTATAACCACAACATGTGTCATCATCATCAAAACATGTATAACCACAACATGTATCATCATCATCAAAACATGTATATCAAAAGCATGTATACATCTATCATCAAAAAACTAACATCAAAATCATGTATACATCCATCATCAAAAACATAACATCAAAAGCATGTATACATCTATCATCAAAAGAAAGAATATAAGAGTCCTAAATCTAAATAATTCTAGGTAACTAAGTGCAGTAAAAGGTAACCTCATCATTGATGAGATAGACTTGTTATCGGATACTGTGCTACTCCCCCTTTCGAGGAGGGTCCTTCTGAACTACACCAAGCTTGTCTCGGAAGTGTTCAAACTTTACTCGAGACAGAGGTTTGGTCAGGATATCAGCAATTTGATCCTCAGTGCTTATATACTCGAGCTTGATAGCTCGTATATAAAAGTATCGGATCTCTATGTGTTTTGACTTATCGTGGAACACAGGATTTTCAGTCATCTTAATGCAGCTTTGATTGTCACACATAATCACAGTGGGATCCATTTCTAAGTCAAACACTCCATATAATAGCTTCTGAAGCCACACTGCTTCACAGCTAGCAGAGCAGACAGCCATTTATTCTGCTTCAGCAGTACTGAGGGCCACACTAGATACGATGAGTCATTAACTAACAACTTCAAGTTGGAGTCCATGGGAGTGGCCATGGCTTTATACTCCAACATATCAAATCTTTTTAGAAACTTCACAGCATACTTACCTTGATTTAAAAGATTCCTTTTGGATCTTGCCATACTTCTAGACCTAAGAAGTAGTGCATTAATCCGAGATCTTTCATTTTCATTTCTGCAGCCATTTTTCATGACCTGTTTCTCATTCCTTGTCAGAAAGAGATCATTGTCATACAATAATGGTATGATAGGTTCATCATCCACAACCTTAAGGTAAAGGTTAGGAACATCTTTACTTCTGGTAAAGCCCAAGCTTTGTCATGAAGCTGTAAATTGTCCATTATTCACACTCAGCATTGAGTGATCTTCTGCATATCTATCTGTGCCATCTCTCGTCAGATGGGTCTACTAATATGAGCCTCAAAATCATTCGAACTCTGTGGTGAGTTCCTTCTTGCATCCATGTCATATGTGTATAGAACCCATATTCAACCTTGTAGCAAAGGTTGAGATCCACATCACCCATGATGATCATTAAGCTCATCAATTGACTACCGATCCTGGGAACCCATACAGAACCTGATTACATTATTAAGAGAATGGTCTTATCTAGTCCCTTGGAGTAAAACATATCATCATGATTCTCTTCCTCTTTCTAAGAGAATCTCTTAACCACAAGCTTTCTATAATGTGTTTGATTTGTAAATCTTTTATTGAACATCCATCGCTTGTTCAGAGTTCATCATTCATCATGATCTTTCCTACAAATCAAAATTAAGTACATGATTAGTAATACTTCATAATCATCAAATCATATTGACATGATAACCTATTATGCATACAGATATCATTTACATAGTTATGCAACTATTTTGACCAATACTTTGGCACAACACTTTCCCATATCCTGTATGCATACATTGGCTATCTAGATGCCTTCCATCTCTACCAGAACATACTATCGAGAGTGTGCACAGCTCTCAGCATGTCAGCAAAGAGGTTTCATTCTAGACAAGCAACAATGGAATGTTTGTCCAATTTACCAATCATATGCATATTAGTAGTATACTGTTCAATGCTTTATGAATGTTTACACTCAGCATGATATATTCTAGGAATACAAATATGCATACAAGCAATATCATTTACTATTTCTAATAACAACTCAAATACTTATCTTTTATGTTTGTGTGGTTGCCTCCCGCTTGATCTTCTGTATGACTTCTGAACTTCTATTCATTCTGTACCACTGTGCATGCTCAAGTGTACACTAGTGTCATCCTCATGATCTCATACACAAACATACATTCATTAGTATATTCTCAATATTATCAAAACATTCTAATTCTAAATAATCTTGAATATGTACAGTCATGATCATTAGTATTCAGGGTTTCAAGGAAGTCTTCTTTTACTCATGCATATTCTTGTTTGATCTAGTTAGTTAAATCATCAACCAAGATAAGAGACATAATATGCATAAACCCTTGATTACTAACCAGTCATACCAAGTATACTTACACAAGGTAATATTCTAACATGATATAGGAAAACATACCTGGATTAGTATACCTGCTTAGTTATGTACAACATACCTAAACAATCTCTTCAATGATTTAGAGATCCTGAGCTAGAACCTGCATGTCTCGTAGGTTAAACATAATATAACAAAGTCATACATACCTCGTGAGTCTTTTTCTTCATGTGGAACTTGATTTGTCTTTCGTGATGTACCTGAATCTTGTTAGCAGCCAACATCAACCTCACACAACACCATAATGCATTAGTACAATCATATAGCCCTAATCAATGAATGTCTTCGATCATTCACATGCATTCATACTGTTACTAGGGTGATAAGATAAGTCTAACATTAATCAAGATTGTACTAACAAATAATATGAAGACAAATACATTATGAATTTAATCAGGAATCAGATTTCAAAACATACCTGAACCTCCTTGAGTCATACCTGTTGAGACTTCTTGTAGTCTTCTTTTGTAAGGCCTTAGCCTCAACTCCCCCTGAAACCTGATCTGGAGCTTGATTAGGGTTTGCTAGAGAAACCCTAAAAATTCAATCTTTGGCTTTCACACTTCTGAATGAATGGAAGAATGTGTCTTGCTGAGCTGATCAAACTAGCATACTTCAATTTTGAAATCTCCAAAATTTGACCCCTCAAAATTGCCTTTGAAACTTCTGGATCTTCTGGACAGGATCCCGAGCTAGGGTTTGATGAAGCCCACCCTTCTGCTCAATCAAAAGGTTTGATCCAAGGCTCTAAACCCTTATTTTTCTGAGGAGATTCCAGCCGTGGTTACAGACTTAAAAAATTCCAACTTTTGCTGAAGCCCTAATTTTCCATCTTTCCGATCAAAATCCCGAGCTAGGGTTTAATCAAGCCCGGTCTTCTACCCAACCAAAAAATTTGATCTTGGTCTCTAAATTTCAATTTTCTTGAGTAGCATTCAGCTGTGGATTCCGATTCCAAAAATTCTAACTTTCTCCGAAACCCTAAATTCCGGAAGCCATGAATAAAGGTGCTCCAAAAATAATTCTGTTTTGACAGAAATATGTACCTGATTGTTTCTGCTATAACTCTGAAATTTTTGCTCCACAGGGTCTGAAATTTTTTTCTGCAGTAGCCTGACCTGTCATCTTTCCATCCTGACAGGTCTGACCTCAATTGGATTTTCTGAGAGAGATTTATGCCAAGTGTCGCAACGTGACCTGTTTATGGGATAAAACAGGAGAGCGAACTTGTACGGTGTTCCACGTGTCACTGTTTGAACTTCAGCCTCTGAAAACTTTTCCTGAGATAGCTCGCCCTGTTATCTTTCCATCCTGACAGGTCATACCTCAATTGGACTCTCTGAGAGAGAGTTATGCCAAGTGTCGCAATGTGACCTGTTTATGGGATACAACAGGAGAGTGAACTTGTACTGCATGCCACGTGTCACTGGTTCACCTTCGGCCTCTGAAAACGTGTCCTGAGATATTAAAGTCTGTGTACTACCTGTAACTTTTTACGAAATTTCATTTGGAGCTTCCTAGCCCAAGTTATGACCTTTTTTCCAAGGTCACCTGATTTTGACTGAGATCTGGAAGAGGCAGAAACCCTAACTTGTACTGATCATAACTCATAAAGTACAAGGAATATGAGGGTACCCTTTGGACAAAAGGTACCTGGGGATGTTATCTTCGACCTGTAAACTTTTCAGACCCTGAACCTTGGCATAAATGGATTAATAGCGAAAGTTCCACGATGACTAGTTTTTGCTATGTAAAACCCTAACCTTCAAATTGTCGTAAGTAAAGCAAGTGTCGTAAGTGCCATACCTTGTCTTCCTTTAGGTTAGATCTGATGCCATGTTAAAATTTAATATGCTAAGACATAAAATAGCAGCATTACATTCCATTTCACAATAATAGAATATACAGGATCACTGAAGAAACAACAAGCATAGCATAAACACAAGAGACATAGATTTATCCTGGGAAACCCTCATGGGGTAGAAAACCCAGTAAAGCTTCCTCAATATAGATGACCAGCAATATACAAATATGCAAACCAAAGACATGATCTCCTCCTCCACCATAGCAGACCTCTCCTCCACAAGTGCGCCTCTCTCAAGTGTGTGTGTGTATCAAATGAGGAATACACCTCCTCTATTTATACACTACTCTGACATATCTTTTACACAAGTACATGTAGGCTCGTATTTAACCAATGGGTTAAATACCCCACTACAACTGACTGGGCCGACCCCTCTAGGGTGGTCTAATAACCCTTTGACCCACATAACACATACAGGGCCGACCTCCACTAGGGAAGTCTAATAACCCGAGTTACCACATTCCGACGGAGGAATAAACATCTCTGGATATACAATAAGATCTTTACGGAGGAATGAAACATCTCCGTAATAATAAAGTACAATTATAATATTATTTGAAGTTACAATATCTCAACATGATCTTCCTTTTCACGATCTTCATTATCTTTTGGTTTTACTTCATTCATTGTTGCATATCGATTCCTGAGTACTTCTGGTTCTTCAAAGTCTTCTTCTTGACTTCATCAATCTTCTTGCTGAATCATCGTCACTTGTTCTTCAAAACAAGTCTCTCTTGTAGGTGATGGTACAAGGTCTTTCCTACAGGACAAGTTCAATTGCATGATTAGAAACATCTCATAGTATTCAAAACAAATTCTTACACATAAAGACATATGTCATACAGTCATGCAATTATCTTAGCCAATCATGCTTCAATACAACATTTATTAATCCCATAACTTTCTAGATGCCTTCCATCTCTACCAGAACATTGTTAAGAGTGTGCAAGTCTACTCCAACATGTCAGCAAAGAGGTTTCATTCTAGATAAGTAGCAATGGAATGTTGTACAGTACCATCGACCACTAATACCCATTACTTGCATATAAGTAGTATCTTGTTCATTAATGCAATTTTTTTCTAACATCCTAATAGACTCAGGGCCGACCCCACTAGGGAGTTTGATAACCATATCACATACAATGATGACCTTTCCGATCGGAGGAATGAAAACTCTCCATCGAAAGTACAATGCCATATGAATACAATATAAAATATACAAGTGAAATACATTCCGAAGTTACAAATACATCAACACTCCCTCTTAACTAGGAAGGTATTTCTCGACACAGTTCTTTAGAACAAGTCTTCATCATCGACTACACCATTCAAGAAAGTTGTCTTGACATCCATTTGGTGTAATTCTTCCACTTCATCATTGCAACCAGAGAAAGTACCGTTAATAATGATGGAAGTGTATTTGGCTACGGGTGCAAACGTTTCTTCATAATCTATCCCTTCTTTTTGGGAGAAGCCATGAGCCACAAACCTTGGCTTGTATTTCTCCTCCTCCACTTGTGCGCACTACTCACTTGAGAGAATGAGTGAGTGAATGAATGAATAAATAGAGAGTCTAATAACCCTACCTCCTCCACTTATTTATACTTGTCTTCCACTTGCCTTTTACTCTACCTGGGCCGACCTCTCTAGGAGGGCTACAGGTGAAATATGATGAATTAATAAAGCAGGTTAAAGGTGAGACCTCCTTGCAGGAAGCGAACCAAGTCATTTGGGATGACATTATTGTGGAGGTAGAGAAATTGAGGCCATATCTCGATTTCATTCTGGACAAAAAGGGTGTAATAAAGTTAGCTAGGAAAAGCCTAACAACAGTCAAGGAAAAGTTCAACAAGAAGCCCATGGACTATGCAAAAAAGACCATAGAATTTATGAATGGGATGACAAGGGATGAGGTGAAAACAACTAGCATAAAATTAGGATAGAGTGTCTAGTATTATTTGGGCAAAGAAGGTGGTGAATAAGTATCACCAGATGAACACGATTCAGGCAAGGATAGACATTTTAGCAAATCAAGTAAAACTCTTCAAAGAAATGTTTGATCCATTATTCAAGAAGGGACTTCCTATCTTTTGGGAGGAGGATGGCACCACGAGGACACAGGAAGAAGAATATCAGGGCAAGTTGTGGGGATGTCGATTCAATTTGGATTATGTATAATTTAGGTAAATTTATTCTAATGTTTATGTATTGATTCATTGTAATTTTTTGCATAATTAATGAAATTCAGTCGGTTTCTCTTGCCATCTTTTTTGGATATTAATTTGTCAAATTTATTTGAACTATGTTTTATGTTGCCAATTTAATGAATACATCAATATGTAGGTTGGATTTCTATTACTATACGATTCATGTGTTATTATGTGTTAAATGAATTTCTTCGTTAAATTAACTTATTTTATCTATAATTTTCTGCAACTGATAAACAACCACACATTTATATTGATGCTAGCTAGTAAGTGGAAAAGCGCTCTTACAAAGCCAATTGCTTGGATATGCGTTGGATAAAGATAAGTAATCCTATGCGTTTGATTCTGATGCATTTTTATTTCATTCTTGAATGTTGTGATTGTGTAATTGAAAGGTTTTTAATTATGTTGTGATTGTGTTATTGAAAGGTGTTTTCCACTGTGCATGTGCAGGTTGACGTGGAGAAGCCACATGGGCAGGAAGTCTGGCGCAAAGGAGACACATTGGCAGAAGCCCTGACGTGGAGGATTTGTGTGGGAAGAAGGTGTGATGTGGACTGGCCACATCATATCCACACGTGCCAGCGACCGTGAAGGATGGGCGAAGGTGGTTTCACAAATGGAGGACGCTGGTTTTCCTTACCGCCCTTCCAACTTGCAAAATCATGTGGTGCTGCCACGTGGAGAGTGGTTTCATATTTCACAACCACCCATCCCCTTGTCCTAGCATCCATGTTGGGGATGCGGAATGAAAGTGGGACTCTTGATCTTCCACCGCCCAATTGATCTTTTCCTTAATTTAAAATGGTTTGTATGTTGGCATGGAGGTTATCTTTTCCTTCATTTAAAATGGTTTGTACGTTGGCATGGAGGTGATCTTTTCAGCCATTTAAAATGGTTTGTACGTTCGCACGGAGGTGATCTTTTCGAACATTTAAAATGGTTTGTACGTTGGAATGGAGTTGATATTTTCCGCCATTTAAAATGGTTTCTACAGCGATAATGGTAAATGGTGGATTGTATCACTCGTGTGAATAATCTCATCACGTTTATGAGGCACCCGTTTATGATGGATTGTGTTTATGTGTCACGACGTACAGATGATATCCCTCCACACTGTGATAATAAATGTCACAAACTTTTCTACATTGATATCCCGCCACATGGCTCTTCCCGCCCACACTTCTCTTCCCGCCCACTGCCTACATTGAAACTTAAAGTTCAAACTCTCTGTGTTTGACAGTTTGGAGCTCTGTTTTCTCTCAGGATCGAGGTTTTCTTTTGTTGAGGTGGAACCGAGAAGAATGTTGGGTGGGTAGAGCAGTAAGATTGTTTTGAAGAATCGACTACTAGTTTTTCAATTGGCAGGTATTTATATTATTCAAACCATAAATCTAAATCTGTAACAGAGCATGCTTATTCAGCCTCCGGGCTAAAAATCCATATCTTCCATAGTTATAAAAAATCAATGCAATGACAGTTTGAAGTTTACAGTAATTTAAAGTCGCTGAACGTTTTAGATTCTTCAGATTTCCTTCCACCATTCAATTCTGGGTAGTTATCTTCTTACAGTCCATTAATATGAATTCACAACGTTATATTTGCAAAATCATGCGTTACTCATTACTGGGCTAAATTAATGGGATTAATAGGTTTAATGTCGATTCCTGCCAGCTTGCATTTGTTTTTTGTCTGGTGATGTAGCGTATTATTTTCATATATTCCATATTGTTTTCTGCAAATCCTCTAGCATTTGGCTAGGTTTGTTGGAAAAGATAACGAGAAATGAACTCGGAAAATTGAAACATGTTTTTTCTTTTTAATATCATTTTGCAGTTAATATTCACTATAGTATACCGATCTATGTAAACGTTAATACTTTATTTGAAATATTTGAAATTGATAATTTATGTCTTAATTTATAGAATATTGATTACATTTCTTTTAATATAAGTATATATAATTTAAGTATTTAATTTAATTGAATAAAATTAAGCAATCAAATACTAGCTTTAAACAATATTAAGGTATAATTGTTTGCCAATACAGTATCTTGGCTAGAAAAGTCCCATGTATTGTGTAGTTGGACGCGGTGTATGACTCAAATTGTTGGATGCAATGAGAACACATGTGAGTCTTGCATACGATACCAAGGAATTTAGTTTTAGAGATAAAGCTGATAAAAATGTTCTTAAAATTTAGGCAAGAGACCGTGTTGGAAAATGAATTTAACAGTGACGACAATGCAGATAGTGATGCCATTAGTTGGAAAGATTCTGATTGCGATTTAATAACTAGACAAACATTCTTTCATACTTTTGGGCCGAGACTGTGGTGAATGAAATAGCAGCTTCTACTTCGCCGAGTGTAGCACAGATCAATTCTGGAATAATCAAATCCACGTGGCACAATCTGAATGTTCCACGTGTCACCCTAAAGACTAGATTTCGACATTTGAACGAAAAAATTTACAGACGTTTTGCTACAAAGAGTTTGCCGTCAAGTCAAAAAAAATTTCAATGAAAGCGAGGTCACTCTATCGTAAGGTTGTTCGATTTTGGGGTGTTGGAAGTAGATGCCGAAGAAAAAGAGCGTCCGCACCTTCCTCCAGGGATGAGTTTTCAGAGTGGCTAAAGTAGATATCGACACTCTAAACACATATTTCATAGATTAGAGGAAATTTGAGGTCTAAAATGGGCCTTATAAGAAAGCGTGTATGGATGAGAAGGATTATTTTTTATTAAAATTAATTTGAGTTGGATTTCTCCAACCAATAGAATTTCAATAATTTTGGTCAACGACTATAGTTGAGTTGGACATTTAGAAATCAATTATGCTTATGTGTCATATTTTTATTGAATATAGCTAACCCCATATGAAACTCACATTGGTTAAGCTTGTGAAAAGTTATCTCGAAATACGATAAATATACTTGAAATATTAAAAAGGTAGTGGAGTCTTTTTGAAATACTAAAAAGATAGTGGAGCCTTTTTGAAATACTAAAAACATTTATACAATTAATTTTAAAAAAACATTAAGGTATTAATTAAAAAGATAGTGGAATCTTTTTGGAATACTAAAAACATTTATAGAATTAATCTTTAAAAAACATTAATTTTAAATAGATTTTTTTTTAAATACTAACCTCTTTTTAAAATTGGTATAGTTTTTAAATATTACATTCTTGATTAATTAAATTAAAACTTTAGTAATATAAAATAAAAATTTATATTATTATTTAAATATATATATTATTATTTAAAAATATATTATTATAAAATATCTAAATATACTTAATTACTGTGACTAAAACATTTAAATACTAATGTAAAATAAAATAAAATAAAAATTAATATTACTAAATAATATCTAATAAATTCTATATAAAAATTAAAATAAGAAAAATAAGAAAAATTAAATTTGTTTTATAAGTTTTATATAAAATTTTAATTAAATTAAATTATAGAGTCCCTCATGGACTCTTCATTTGTTCCTAATGCAACGGTTGATCCAATTTCATCCACTATTTATAAGAGAACATTTGTCAATCTTATTTCTTTAAATAATGTTAATTTGATGCAACTCCCACCTTTTTAACCTAGTGAATTTTGGTTTAGCCAACATTTAACTAGGCTCCTAATAAATTAAATAATAAAAAATAAGGACTCAAATAGGTTGTCTAACCAACCCACAAATACCTATTTTCTGTGATTTTTTGTCCTATAAACAAGGGCATCATTTGCACAAACTGTCAAAGTATTTCCTCGTGCCATATACTGAAGGAGACATTTGTCAAAAACAAATAGCTAAACCTAAACGATACAAATGCATATTTCTTGTGCATTTTTTATCATTGCAACAAGGGCATCATTTGCACAAGCTGTCAAAGTATTTCATGGTTCCATATACTGGATACATTTGGCAAAAACAAACTGTTGAAGCGTGGAGTTGTTTGCAGGGTGTGAAAAAATCGTGGACTTCATTATGCAGCTTAAATATTGTATTTTTGCCCAATGATAATCCCCCTTCACTTATGGGAGTGACTGCTGAAGTGTGAAGGCGTGAAGCTATTTGCAGGGTGTTCCTTCACTACTCATGGGCCAAAAAGAAAAGGGGACTCATATCAGAATGCTTTCCAACTTACCTTCCCTCATAGGATCACAGGGCTCTCAGGGCTCAACTTCAGAGGCCTTCGGCTGCTTCAGAGGCTCAGAATGATTCTCACATCTCCATATTCCACAGTTTTGGGACGCAGACTCTGAGGAGAGGTTTGTAGATATTGATCTATTACTCTAACTAAGGAACTAGTATTAAACAGGGGGCTCTCAAGGAAAGGATGCTAGAAAAAGTGATAACCTGCACTTGTTGAAGCCCAGTTGGAAACAACAGAGCGAGCTACGATCCCATCATTATTTACAGAGGGCCGCGTACTGGTCCACAATTTTCTTGTAAAGCTTCAAACCACTTATAGTTGTTGTTTTAAAAAAAAGACATACATTACTTGGATTGCAACTGCATTTGGTGTAAATGCTGCTCCAATAAATTCATACTTTTGCTCTATTTCATTATAGCCTCAGACTCGAGAGAGGTTTTAATCTGAAATATTTCAGCTGTGTGCATGTGAACAAGTCTAAATATGGAAGAAGACACTGATCGTATTTCATTGGCTATTGTAATCTTTGGCTGTCATGAATTCATTCAAAACAGATTGCTCTCGCTGGGGTTAGGATTCAAATTTTGATATTAATCTTTCAATAAATTCATCTGCACTGGTTGCACTGGTTATTTGATGGTTTAGTTGGATTTCCCATTATGTAACTAGTGTTTCACTCAAATATTTCTACATGTATCTACCCGCCACATGGATTAAGGGGATGGTCACATAGAAAAAAGGAGCTTAAACTTGTACATTTGGGAATGTTATTCACTGTTTAAACTTTAAAGGCATAAAGTTGCACATCTGAAAAGTTTATTTGTAGATATGAAGTTTTTCTTGCTGACTGAGGTTCAAAAACATGTATTTGAAGATATCTTATCAACAAATTTCGATAGGGATAACCCCATAGAATCGGCAATCACTGAACTGGAGCAAGAGTGAATGTGCCAGTGACAGAGGCACCTTCCCTAAACTATCCATTTGGAACCCCTTAAGAAATTTCTAGCAGATTTTTCAATGGACAATATCAGGCGATAACAATCTGAAATTAGAATCTTAGGAGTGTTACCTGCCAAACCTACACTTTAGAGTGTTACCTGCCAAACCTGCACTTTAGACTCTAAATTGTTACTAAGGTGAGACAGTGGGGTAAGGGCTCTAGTAACTTTACCTATTGTTGCAATTCTATGCCAATGCCTTTGTTAGGATCCTTTATATTTTTGTGTTGCTCATTAAGTTATTTATGCATTCTAATATAAATTTCTGAGTTAAGCATATTACAGCCTTCAGCTGGAGCAAATTCCTTTATTTGAATTTGTAGTAAGACAACCATCTCTATGACTTGTAATAGGGAAATGAGTCTTGACTGCTTGGGGCTTCCACATCACAACTCGCTATGTCCACCAAATTAGAATTGGTTGTATGGAGGATGTCTTCAGCACACCATCAATACCATATAGAGTATGAGAAACAATGCTTGCATGGGTTTCAATCTTGCTATTATATAGCTACTGTGATAACCAATTCACTGTACGCTGGTGTGTACTATATTGAAGTATGAGCATAGTCGTTACTTCATACAAGTCTGCAAGTTGCGCTAGGAGTGTTCTTCTCAACCCTTTAATTTCTGCCTCAATACTTTTCCCAGTTGACAGTAGTTTAAGCTGATCACTATTCCGTCAAGTTGTCGATACAGAGCACCAGTCAAAGTTGTTAGTATAACATCTCAAATCTTAAGCACGTATGACCTGCTCAATTCTCTGCCTGTCATTGTATCTCTTCTTTTCTTTCAACTTTAGTGAATTATCAACAACCAGTAGCATGGAGTCACATAATATCTTGCAGGTTCTTACTGCAGGTAGAAGCAACTCCTCTTCCTGGTCAATATCTTTTTGGCTTGTAGCAAACTCTTCTTAGTTGAAGATCCAGTATTTTCCAGCAATAGAGTTAATGCTTGAGAAAGTTCATCATCTTCTTTAAGGGCTCCTCTGGACAAGTGAATAACCATTCCATTTCCATCTCTACAATGTTTGAGGTGGTCCAAACATTGTATGATCGAATTATTGCTTCCAATAGTTTTCACCACTCCAGAATACACATGCTTCATGATATAGCAATTTCAAGTGATGAATTCCACACAACGCTGGGGAAATGAGAGATGATTGCAGAGAAGGCGAACTACCAAAGACTCCAAACCAGTCTCTTTCAATTATTCATAGGCCTCCAACCTAGGCAAACTATTAGTTTAACTTCCAGCTCTTGTATTTTGAAGATCAAATATCATGTCCTCTACTGTTTTCTTCAACACTGGTTTTTTTTCATTTTAGAAGTAAACACAACTACCTTTCTATTGAACAACATATGCCTTAGGATTTTCATGCAGATTGTCAATAGATATGGAGCTTGTCACCATGATGGGATTCAATTTCGAATACTCAAACTTTGAATAAGATTCTCAAATGTGCCTTCAAAGTCTGTTGCTTCTCCATGGTTGCATTCTCTTTCACACTTTACTCTGAAGATTATAGCAGTCTCACTATTTTCTTCATCAATTGCAACAACAATATTGTTGCTTCTTCCTTCACCTATGATTGTGCATTCATAGACATGGGCATGGCCTCCATGAATTTTTAATCATCAGATACAAATAATTATTTCTACACCACCCTCCTCCTCAAACTTTGGAAGGTATACAGTGACCCTTGCTCCTCATTTTCTCTCGTCTCTAGTGCTTGGGAATCTGCCTTCACTTCATATATAGAATTGTCAAGTATGGCTTCAAACTCATTGTCAAGATATTTCTCAATATCATTTCCAGATTCCCTCCTGTGTGCATCACATGTAAGTTCTGTGCTGGAATACTCCACAGTTGTTTTTCTTGATTATTTTTTGGATGTAGCTTGATGCAATGAGGAAGATTATTGTACAAAATTGTTTCCACTAGTCTGATGTATGAGTGTTTCTTCTGGAATTTTGGTTTCATTGTTTTGAGCAATCTGATCTTCTTTTTGTATATATTTTTCATGTCTTTTGTTTCTTGGCCCATTAGACTTATTTCTCCAAATTTTTGTGCACTCTTCTGCAAGCTGCCCATGTTTATGACAATTGTAGCACTCAACATTATGAACTTCTTTCCTTCTCCAATCCTTTGCATACTTTTGATCAGGAGTTTTGGTTATATGGCTTATGCAATTTTGGGATATTTGTCCAAAATTGTGACATTTGTAGCATTCAATTGAGTTATGATTTATGCTATCATAACCATTAGGAATTCTAGCTTTTCTGCCTTCATACTTGCCTCTAGAGGTTTGATAGGGACCTACATGATCATTCCTAATATATGCTTTGCAATCTCTTGCTCTATACCCAAAACCGGTGCATGAAAAACAATAACCATGGAATATACTGAAGTACCTAGATGAGTAGGGTTCCCTTAATGAAGTTGATCTCCTGAATATATTTTGTCTTGGAGGAGGATTAGTCCCTCGTTGTTCCTTTTCCTCGATTACATTAATGTGATCCTCATGGTGGGGATTCTTGAGAACATTGGTATAGCTAGTAGCAAGACTATCAACCTTCATTTAGCTTTCACAGTGATTTGGTCTTTGAAGAATACTAACTTGGATTTCAGGCTTTTCTTCAATTTTAGACTTTGGAGACTTGGAGCTTGTGTCCTCTTTGAATGGAGATAGACCTACATAACCAAGGCCTGATTTGTCGCATGGTGATCTTTGGTAACAAAGTGTCGATGATCATTCCTAATATATGCTTTGCAATCTCTTGCTCTATACCCAAAACTGGTGCATGAAAAACAATAACCATGGAATATACTGAAGTACCTGGATGAGTAGGGTTCCCTTAATGAATTTGATCTCTTGAATATATTTTGTCTTGGAGGAGGATTAGTCCCTCGTTGCTCCTTTTCCTCGATTACATTACTGTGATCCTCATGGTGGGGATTCTTGAGAACATTGGTATAGCTAGTAGCAAGACTATCAACCTTCATCTAGCTTTCACCGTGATTTGGTCTTTGAAGAGTACTAACTTGGATTCCAGGATTTTCTTCAATTTTAGACTTTGGAGACTTGGAGTTTGTGTCCTCTTTGCATGGAGATAGACCTGCATAACCAAGGCCTGATTTGTCGCATGGTGATCTATGGTAACAAAGTGTCGATTGTACTCTCTCCATTTTTCTGTTTTCCACATGATGTGGCTTTACACTCTATCATGCTTACTAATGGGATTATAGCTCTCGTTTTCTTATAAGCAAACCAAATTCTATCAAAATTAAGTTCTAAACAGTTCTTGAAGAGTGTGTTAGAAATCAGTCCATAGCTTTGAGCCTTTCAGCAGTCCCTAACTGTATGTTTTATAGAAACCGTCAACAGTACAGTACAAATTGCTTTGGATATAGGTAGAAAGTTTAATCTTTTCACATTTTTATGTATCACTTGTTAGTATTCAGTGGATTTGTATAATTATACAACATTTAACTTATCATCACTACATTGTATGTAGGCCACTTTCATGAAAAAATGTCAAATCGACGTCCAAATAATAAATTGAGTTCGGTTGTAATCTACAACAAAAAAGACAATGAAGGGATTTGGATTCCTTTGAATTTGTCTATTGGAAATTGGGTTACAATGCAACCATCTAGAAAAGGTGATCCTTGACAGTGGAAGAAAATTGGACGTTATTTGATGTGAGACAACAATTGGAGTTGAAAGATGTCAATGATTTGAAGTTTTTTCACAATGGGAAAAAGGTAGTAACTTACGTTACATGAATATATTACTTGTCATTGATGTCACTAATATTTATTATGTTAATTAAATATATTGATTTTTTATCTTTATATGTTTTCTTACTTCCTACATTGTGCTTCATAGGTGGGAAAGCGACGAGAGAGTCTTGTTGGCTGCAAGGATTGTCTTACCATCTAAGCTGGAGATTGAAGAGTGTTAGTACAATGAAGATATTGCAAGTGCACATTATCTGTTTGCAAGTTTGATCATGGAAACTATTCATCTCATAGTACTTGTTGTACAAGTTAACTATGATAATTGCAAAATGGTTTTGTCTTTTTTTCCGTGAGGAATATGAGTATGATGGCGAATTATGTGGAGCTCAATCATGATATAGAACTATCATATGGGATACATTAAGATATGGATTCACCAAGAAAACGATACATTTTCGAGAATTTTTGTGATTATCCGATGAACAATGTTTATTCTGTTCAATGTATTTTATTTCAGACCTCAGTGAACAATGTTTATTTTGCTCATTTCAATGATTATCAATAAAACGCAACTTTTTCAATGATATATCTCTATTTTGTATTATTTTTATTATGCGTTTCATGTTATCTTCTTATGAAATATCTACTTCTAGGATTTATGTTTATCCATCTTTATTTTTACATTTTAGTAGGGGTACTATTACTTAAGCTGGTCTCGTTGGCTTGGAAATCCCATTGATGTATGGGAGGTCTAGTTATTTGCATAATATCTGCAGATCAATAAATGGATTAATAACAAAAGGAAAACCTCTCCAATCTGAATCTGCTTATGAATATCAAAAAGAAAATACAGTAACAAGTCACAAAGTCAAGGGCAAAAATTCCCATGAATTTTAGAATCTCAAATATAAAAGTGTTTACAGTTAACGAATAATTGGAAAAATGTTGGTGTGGTTATGTAGAGCTTTGGCATGAACAACACAGGGGAAGCAACATACCATCAACAACCATTCTATTAGAAGTTATTTTTTTCAAGGAAAAATGCATAATTTTATTATATATAACAAAATTATATTCTGCATAATGCATCAAGCATGCATTTAATGTCTTTGGCCCTATGAGCCACAGATATCCAAACTGACAGGCGATAAGACCTATCCCGTGAGGAAAAAACATACATATATCTGCCTGTTAAGTTTATACAAAATTACAATTCAGTCTCACACACTGCATGCATGATCATATATATATCCAAATCCATCAAAAATGATTTTTGTTATCAGTGTTTATGGCCCGTTGCTTCCACTTGCTCTTGCTGCATTTAGATTTTCCACAAAAGGCCTGTGATAGGATTCATAGTGGTCTTCATTATGTTCATAGGCTATCTTCATTTGTCCAATGTTTAGCTGGAGTCCTTCCTTTGAAAGAGTGTCCGCAATGGTATTCCTCTCCCTGAAAACATGCCTGCAAGAGAAAGAATCAAAATTATCCTTGAGCTAGAAAATATCAAGTCATATGAAGCTGTCAACCTCATGTTCTAACGAACCAATTTAACAAGTGGCGGGCCGGCCCAAAGCATGCAAACAATATTCGCACTACCTTCAGTCATGTCTCCAATCTTTGGAATGTGTAAGACATTTATGAAGAATAACCTAAAAGTACACCTTGCATGTGATAGTATTACAAGACTGTGATGGGTTCGTCATTAAGTTCATTGATTCAATTCATCATAGCATGGGAGAATGGAGAACTGTATCCCCTGGAAACATAATAGAAATGCTAATTTAGTCTATCTGGTGTAGTGGCTAGTCTTTCTAGCAGTATAGCGGAGAGGACATTGTTTCAAGGGGTATTTTCTTCTATTGGTCGTTTAGAGGATACAAGAAATTCATTCCATAGTGTGTCAAGGAGTTAGACAGGTCTTATTAACAGTTGGACAAAGTCGAAGGTTAGTGAATTTTGTATCCTTGACAAACAGGAGTGGGAGCTCTTATTGATTCTTAATAGTGAAGGGAAAGGTACTGAGAAACATTGTGTCTATGAGGAAGAGTGTAAGTTGCTTTCCTTATCTGAATTTCCCATAATCGCCATGCAAGAAGGGATTATGTGTCTACATTGCATCACGAAGAAGAAATCACACTCTAGATTGGCGTGGAATTGTCTAAAAGTAAGTGGAAATCTATCATGTCTAGAAAAATACTTATTATTATTGGTTATTACACCTGTCATTGTCGAAAATTCTGATACCTACGATGAGGGGTTGGACTTATCTGAGTTTCTCTCCATTGCCAAGCAAGAATAGGATTTTGTCTTGGTTTTAAACAAGGTGAATGGATATGCTTATAAATCTATGTAAAAGTGATTTTTCTTGACTTAATTCATACCATTCATGAGTTTGGAATTTGAAAAGAAAGTCATTCCCAAAATATATAAGTGTGGTCAACCAATGACTAGGTTAAAACAGAGTTGGACTGGGATAGAATGGCCAGCTCTTTTGAAAACATAGAGCAATCAGTTAGAAGATGTAAGCGTCTACATGATGAAACACACGAGGCATTGGCTCAAGCAATGCAGAAGATGGAGAATTGGCACAAAAATTGCGAAATTAGTTATGCATGTGATTTAACTGTTTCATTAAGGAAATACGAAGTAATTAAATCTCAAGAGAACAAACTTAAGAGTAAACTAGTTATGACAGAAATTGAAGTTGAATGTCTAAAAGACAAAAATGAGGAAATCTACCGACATAGAAACTTGTGAAAATTTCCAAATCTACCAAGTTGTTCTAACATTAAGCAAATGAATGATGCGGTCCATAAACCTATTACTTTATGTGTTTAATTCAAATACAAAGATGAATGGTGGAAAACGGAGTCCAATGGAAGTGTTACAATGTGGACAGCATGAATTTGAAGGGTAAGCACATATACAATGATGAACTTGGATATGTGACTGCATTGATTATACATTATGTAAATAATTTTAATTTACATAACCCTGTGGTAGTTTCTGTTTTCTTCCATGACACGACACAAAAATTCAATATCGGATTTCTGATAAAGAAGGGTGGAGTAACTACACCAAATACACAAAGTGCCCACCAACAAAAGAAAAAACTACTGGGGGATAATGACAAACAAATATTGATCAGTGGAGACACAAGTCATTGATGGAGTAAAATATGTTGTGCCTACTCATAGCAGGTGAAAAGGTCCATCATCTCTAGCAGTGATGAGGAAAAGGAATCCATCAAAGAAGAACCAATCCATTGAGAAAGGAGAACAATATGTCAGTCATATGTTGTGGCTATCTTGACATACCCCATGATCATAGCTTTGAAGAATGCCTCCTTTATATTTTCAACTGCCTTCAGATGCTTGATCTAGGATGAATTCAATGTACCTTATCTGTAGCTTTGGAAATCTTTATTTGTGGTTGCCTTCACCAAGAGTAACACTATGCTTCTGACATACTCCTTGAAGTTCTTCAAAAATGACAAGCACAGAACTAGAACCTTCCTACCTGCGAATAGATCATGTACCTTCGAAAATGTTGTGAATTCATCTCCCGGCGATGTTGTTACTCGATCTGCAAACAATCATCTTCCGTATGAATCAAGTGAATTGCAACTTGTTGTTACTGTGGTGATTCAACAACTATACTAAATTGGGTATGATTTTCTCCTGTTTATGAATGTCACGAAAATTTTAGCCACATCTCTTGTAGTGTCATGAAATTCAATCCTTCTAAATTTACAGCTGAGCACTTAGTTCAATGAAGGACAGAGGAAGTTGGCGGATGACAAGTGGGAATTGGCTTCTAAGCTCAAAGATGCAAACAGTAAATGTGAAGAATAGGAGAGGAGGATGAAGCAATTTGTGCATGAGATTGAGAATTTGAAGTCTACAATTGCTAGAGTGCAGAAAAAATGCAGCATCAACTAATTGTTCTAACATTAAGCAAATGAATGATGCGGTCGATAAACCTATTACTTTATGTGTTTAATTCAAATACAAAGATGAATGGTGGAAAACGGATTCCAATGGAAGTGTTACAATGTGGACAGCATGAATTTGAAGGGTAAGCACATATACAATGATGAACTTGGATATGTGACTGCATTGATTATATATTATGTAAATAATTTTAATTTACATAACCCTGTGGTAGTTTCTGTTTTCTTCCTTGACACGGCACAAAAATTCAATATTGGATTTCTGATAAAGAAGGGTGGAGTAACTACACCAAATACACAAAGTGCCCACCAACAAAAGAAAAACCTACTGGGGGATAATGACAAACAAATATTGATCAGTGGAGACACAAGTCATTGATGGAGTAAAATATGTTGTGCCTACTCATAGCAGGTGAAAAGGTCCATCATCTCTAGCAGTGATGAGGAAAATGAATCCATCAAAGAAGAACCAATCCATTGAGAAAGGAGAACAATATGTCAGTCATATGTTGTGGCTATCTTGACATACCCCATGATCATAGCTTTGAAGAATGCCTCCTTTATATTTTCAACTTCCTTCAGATGCTTGATCTAGGATGAATTCAATGTACCTTATCTGTAGCTTTGGAAATCTTTATTTGTGGTTGTCTTCACCAAGAATAACACTATGCTTCTGACATACTCCTTGAAGTTCTTCAAAAATGACAAGCACGGAACTAGAACCTTCCTACCTGCGAATAGATCATGTACCTTCGAAAATGTTGTGAATTCATCTCCTGACGATGTTGTTACTCGATCTGCAAACAATCATCTTCCGTATGAATCAAGTGAATTGCAACTTGTTGTTACTGTGGTGATTCAACAACTATACTAAATTGGGTATGATTTTCTCCTGTTTAGGAATTTCACGAAAATTTTAGCCACATCTCTTGTAGTGTCATGAAATTCAATCCTTCTAAATTTACAGCTCAGCACTTAGTTCAATGAAGGACAGAGGAAGTTGGCGGATGACAAGTAGGAATTGGCTTCTAAGCTCAAATATCCAAACATTAAATGTGAAGAATAGGAGAGGAGGATGAAGCAATTTGTGCGTGATATTGAGAATTTGAAGTCTACAATTGCTAGAGTGCAGAAAAAATGCAGCATCAACTAATTGTTCTAACATTAAGCAAATGAATGATGTGGTCCATGAACCTATTACTTTATGTGTTTAATTCAAATACAAAGATGAATGGTGGAAAATGGAGTCCAATGGAAGTGTTACAATGTGGACAACATGAATTTGAAGGGTAAGCACATATACAATGATGAACTTGGATATGTGACTGCATTGATTATACATTATGTAAATAATTTTAATTTACATAACCCTGTGGTAGTTTCTGTTTTCTTCCTTGACACGACACAAAAATTCAATATCGGATTTCTGATAAAGAAGGGTGGAGTAACTACACCAAATACACAAAGTGCCCACCAACAAAAGAAAAACCTACTGGGGGATAATGACAAACAAATATTGATCAGTGGAGACACAAGTCATTGATGGAGTAAAATATGTTGTGCCTACTCATAGCAGGTGAAAAGGTCCATCATCTCTAGCAGTGATGAGGAAAAGGAATCCATCAAAGAAGAACCAATCCATTGAGAAAGGAGAACAATATGTCAGTCATATGTTGTGGCTATCTTGACATACCCCATGATCATAGCTTTGAAGAATGCCTCCTTTATATTTTCAACTACCTTCAGATGCTTGATCTAGGATGAATTCAATGTACCTTATCTGTAGCTTTGGAAATCTTTATTTGTGGTTGCCTTCACCAAGAGTAACACTATGCTTCTGACATACTCCTTGAAGTTCTTCAAAAATGACAAGCACAGAACTAGAACCTTCCTACCTGCGAATAGATCATGTACCTTCGAAAATGTTGTGAATTCATCTCCCGGCGATGTTGTTACTCGATATGCAAACAATCATCTTCCATCTGGGTCAAGTGAATTGCAAATTGTTGTTACTGTGGTGATTCAACAACTATACTAAATTGGGTATGATTTTCTCCTGTTTATGAATTTCACGAAAATTTTAGCCACATCTCTTGTAGTGTCATGAAATTCAATCCTTCTAAATTTACAACTGAGCACTTAGTTCAATGAAAGACAGAGGAAGTTAGCGGATGACAAGTGGGAATTGGCTTCTAAGCTCAAAGATGCAAACAGTAAATGTGAAGAATAGGAGAGGAGGATGAAGCAATTTGTGTGTGAGATTGAGAATTTGAAGTCTACAATTGCTAGAGTGCAGAAAAAATGCAGCGTCAACTAATTGTGGCATCACATGAATAAGGTAAGAATAACCACTCTTGTGCATACGATCATGAAATGTGGGTTGAGGATGCAACATAGTTATATTTAGCTTGCTACGAATACATATGCCACTAATTTTGGGTAGTGGATGTGAGATGCCCAAATGGGTAAGAAGTTCTTAAAATACAGTAATGAGTAAGAAGTTCATAAAATTATGTGGTTGTTTTGAACTACTAATCCACAATGGTTCACAGTGTTTTGAGTGAACTTATGACTTCAAATTCATCTCTAACCATGGATTCATAAGTGAAGTGGGTTATTTAGAAGGGGTATGTAGTTTAGATGTTAATAATTTAATATTTTGATCTGCAATACTTAGTGGGTAAAATTGTTAAAGAATCAGTTCTCACATCCTATACCTCAGTGAGCTTGATCCTTTCTTGAGGGACAACACCAGGGTTCTTGTAGTTGCATTTGAATTGGTGGAAAGATGCCCCCTAGACATGATTTCCACCTTGATTAAAAAGTCTAATTGTGGAGAATTGATCTAGAGTTTAGAGTCTGAGATCTGATGTTCTTTATTTTTAACATGGAAGGATTGGCAACCCCTATTAAAAAGGCCCCTTGAAAATCCTCTTTTCAAATCCTAGACAGAACCATCAGTTACAGCAGAATTGACAGTGGCCCTATATTTGACGAACAAGTATATTTTTTAGAATAAATTCCATTTTTCTAATTCAAAACTAAATTTCTTCCAGATCATGAATTTCAAACAACCTAGAATGCTTCTCCTTTAACAAGTCAGTGTTGTAGTATCCTCCTAAGCTATGTAATAAAGCTGCTATTGGTGAACTACTAATAAATCAGAAAATACAGGCAAGGAAAAACACCATTATATCGTTGATGTGCCAAGTATTTATCCTCTTGGTTGGGTGTAATACTTCATTAAAACTACATATTTGACAAAGATAACTTTTTTGAAACTAGCAAACACTAGTGTATCCAACAACATTGTCATTTCCATTGGCATGTCCTCAAAATGTGTGTAAGTGTCAAACAAGTGTAGAGCACTCCTCTATGCACATTCTTCTTTCCTTATGTGAATTTGTAGAAGGTCCCCATCTTCAATACTCCTGCAGGTGTTGTTACAAGGTTCTATCTCTAATGCCACTCAGATGTCCAAGTTGACTCAATATGTCCAAAGTGAAAAAAGGTGGAGATAACTCCGAGCTTCTTTGCACTTTTCTCATCTCAAGTTATTTTCAGACAGTGAAGGTCAAATGTTTCTAATCTACAACTATGACTAATAATATGTGTAAGCAAGCCCCAAGGTTAATAATCTAAATTTTTTCCAAGAACAATAGAATCAAAGTACTCATCAAGACATCAACTAATAGAAGAGGATTGTGACAAACTTTAGGACAAAATGCAAGGAATCATCACCATAAATGATGTTGCGCTGATAACTTCAAAATCCTTCAATGATATGGTGAAGATAATCTTTTGGGAGAATTTACAATTTACAGAGTAGCTAAAGTTGTTTATTTCTAACATAAGCATGTAACAATGTGGTTCATATGACATTGAAATTGACCACCTTCTAAAGATATAACCAATATTTTTTCATCATTTTATTATGAAGATTTATAGGGAGGTTTATGAATTTCCGTGCATCTATCAATACATTTCACAATGCCTCTATCAATGCATGAATAGTGAAGCAATCTAGAGCCTATATTCAGATCATTCATGCCAAATAAGGAATGCCTAAAGCATCTCGAATCTGAATATGCTTATGAATATCAAAAGGAAAATACAGTAGATGAGTCACAAAATCAAGGGCAAAAATTCCCATGAATTTTAGAATCTCAAAGATAAAAGTGTTTACAATCAACAAAAAATTGGCAAAAAATTGGTGTGGTTATGTAGAGCTTTGGCATGGACAACATAGGGGAAGCAACTATTGGACACACCAAGCACACTGAGAGGTGGGGGGTGATTAATTTGGTTGTCTTCATAAGATTAGAGATTGATCATTTGTCAGTCATATGCTGTGGCTATCTTGACATACCCCATGATCAGGGCTTTGAAGAATCCCTCCTTTATATTTTCAACTGCCTTCATATGCTTGATCTAGGATGAATTCAATGTACCTTATCTATAGCTTTGGAAATATTTATCTATGGCTACCTTCACCAAGAGTAACACTATGCTTCTGACAGACTCCTCGAAGTTCTTCAAATATGACAAGCACATAACTAGATCCTTCCTAGCTGTGAATAGATCAGAAGTACCTTCAAAAATGTTGTGAATTCATCTCCTGGTAATGTTGTTACTCAATTTGCAAACAATCATCTTTGGTCTGAATCAAGTGAATTGCAACTTGTTGTTACTGTGGTGAGATTCAACAACTATACTAAATTGGGTATGCTTTTCTCCTTTTTATGAATTTCACGACAATTTTAGCCACATATCTTGTAGTGTCATGAAATTCAATCCTTCTAAATTTGCACACATCCTTAGGCATGTTAATGCTCAATCACTTTCTGCTCTTGTGCCAATGTTGTTAGAGACATTGCTGAAACGGGAAGAGGACTGTTAGTGGCAAAATCTGCTCTAAGACTGCTTAAGAGCTTCGTCTAGCACATATTCAAAATATTTCTATGTTAAGGGTTTAAATTGGATTATAAGATATTTGGTTTGAGATTATAGATAGGAAATAGTTCATTTTGTTTTTGTATGCTCTGTCAAGAAGGTCATTTGAGTGCAATGACCAGTTTAAGTGCTTGAAATTGAGAAGCGAAAAGCTTAAGGTTTCTGGTTACACCATTAATCCACCCTGAACAGATAATACTTCCAGCATAATAATGAATTTCTATGAATTGGAAGATCCTCTTACTAATCCTTAGAATATAATTTTGAATGCGGATTATGATCACAGGTTTATGGTGCTTTATATATCCTGGCCCAAGGGTATGAAGATCACAAGAAATCTGATTTGAAACCATAAGGGATATCTGCTAGAATTTTTGGACACGTGTAGTTTGGAGTGACCACAACCTGCACACATCATCCAAGTGTCAATGTTAATAAATCCTAAATAGACTTGGTTTCTATGCTTCTTCTATAGTTCACAAATCTACTGTCATTGAATTATTTTTATCAGTAGCATCCACATAACTATTGGTAGTAATGATAGAATGCAAATATTTATGATAGGGCATGGTGGAATCGAACCACCAATTTTCTGCATTATAATGCAGATGCTCTACCATTGAGCTAGTACCCTGCAACTTCATATAAAAAGAAGAATATTTGTATTTTTTAGAGTTTTTTTAAAGCAATGAGCACAAGAAGAATGAAATACTTAGTGTATTTCACTCATTCATATGTAGTTATCATAGAGATTGCAGTTATTATTTTTGTTCCAATAATTCTTTATCTCATTAAATAAGTCAATTGATAATCCAAAGGAAGAAAAGGAACCAAAGTGCAACACCACAAGAAGATAGGGCATGACGAATCGCACCATGTGAAGTGACCGAGAAAGGAACTGTAGGTACAAGTCATAGAAAATCAAATGGACCTGCAAGTTAACAATAACATGAGGCTGGCACTTGCAGTTAAGAACGTTTTCATAAGTTAACAAACATGACTACAAACAAACCTGAAGGAGTGGTTGTTCAAAATTTTGATAAAACTTCAAGTTGGATGTAGAGAGGACCATTATGTCATACCTTTAGATTTATGGAACAACAAGATATAATGGTATGACTCATGAGAATATTATTTCATGGTAGAAGGATATAGATGAAATCTATGAAATGGAAATAGAGGATGTAGAGAATCCAATTCCTCACATATACGAGGACTTAGTGCCTAATGTTGACGAAGGCAATGAGGGAAATCCATTAATAGTTGTTGAATATGGGTTCTTTGATGTTTTGAATCAAAAACATAATTTGACGTCAGCCCTTTAGGACTCCTAGATCATGATATTCTCTTTATTGAATTAGTATCAGAATCCATATTACTTGTTTTGCTGCCATGTTTCATGCACATTCAAAACTCTTAGATGAGTGTGGTCCTAAAATTGTATTGATTTTGTTTCACATGCAAAATATCATAAGTTCTTTAGTCTTTAACTCATGGCAGGTCCTCACCTATGTTCCTCTGGGCTACCTGTCTCGTCAAATTGACACAAATCACACTATGAGAGAAGTTGTGGTAGACTGGATTGTTAAGGTCTTCCCTCAACTCTTTCATTAATTTTATGAATGACAGGTCGTTGATATTTATCCTTATAAAAACTTGAATTCCATTGAAATTACTGATGCCATTTTCTTCTTGTTTCTAAAGGTGCATTGGAAACATGGCCTCATGCCTGAAACTTTGTTTCTGGTAGTCAATCTTATGGATAGATATCTTTCATCTCAAAGAGACATAACACAATGAAACAAGATGCAACTTTTTGGGATAATTGACATGCTCCTGGAATCCAAATATGAGGATCCTGATTCTCCTTGTGTTTAGGATATTTAATTAATTTGAATCCTTTGTACACAGGAAATGATATTTTGTAAATGGTATGTAAAATTTATTAATGCATTTCCCTAAATTCCATTGAATACTTTGTGTTTGCTCTAAAGCTGGATAATCAATAATAACATTCCCTTGATTGAAGGAGAGTTGAATGCCCAAGACCTTGCAATTTAATATCTCTGTCTCGAATCCTTATGTTTTCTTGAATAGATTCCTCAATAGAGATGAAGTTGATAAGCATGTAAGTCTTACCTTGTTCATGTTTATAAGGCAGTATCTTGGTTCATTCAATCCTCTCTTTTTTGTGATCTCTAGAATATGTACAGCTCTAACTGAATTAGTTTTGATTGCATATGTACCTCCTCATTTGAAAAAGCTTAGAACCACATTGTTTTTCAAGGAAAAGGAAGTGGATAAACACCTAACATCTATTAAATCAATAGGGCCTTTGTATTGTTTCTAAAGGATGGACAGATACAACAAAACATCCCCTCACAAATTTCATGGTGTCATGAAATACTGGACCGATCTTCATGAAGGTGAATGCTCTTGGAAATTACAAGGATACATAGTATATGGTTGATTGGTTCAGTAATTTCTTTGAAAAGTATGTGTTGAATATGTTGCGCAAAACATTTCCAGCATAACTGTCTAAGATGCTCCTTGGCCCTGTCCAAAGTATCATGCTCCACCATGCGCTCCTCAGACAGGGAGTGCACTTCCCCCGTGCTCCTGAAACACTATGGATGATCCTCAATCATCCCAAACACTCCCACAAAAACTTGTTTTCCTCTTAAATGTGGGACCTAGGTTTGGGTTAGGTTTCAGGGTAATGTAAAGGAAGAAACAAAATTACTTCTTCACTATTTTCCTCACTACATTCAACTTTGAAAGCCTTAGCTTGGAGTGGGTAACTTAGTCTTATTGCTAGGTTTTGAGAAAGGCACATTAGTGTGAGCTTGGAGAAGAGAAAAAATGCCAACATAGTCACATTCTACCATTGCAAATAGATATAGAGCTAAAAAACCAATACCAAAGCCCATTATTTGTTGTTTGTATATCCTTGTGTTATTTCTTTGTGGATTTTTCCTCTTCTCCTAAGAGTTGCTCCACACAGGCTACAATCTAAAACTGCTGATGCAAGATTGTATCGACATCCAGACGTGGGAATCTTTTTTTGGTGATGTCTCTCTTTTAGGTTGTATTGACCTTGAAAACAACAGTATGCATGGTCTTGGATCACGTGTTGGATGAAATTCACCTTGACATGGACCAATAGAGCATGTGTTTCATACTGACTGAATTTAATGCTTTTCATAGTCTACCACATTTGGCAGCAATTGAGGTTCCCACCCACATAACCTTATCAGTCTCTAAGCCTGATGATGCATCAAATGTTTCATCTTGAACACTTAAGTAAAAAGAACAAGAATCCAACCACAAATGAAACATGAGAAATCAAATTCAAACTACAATGAAAATAGAGCAACCCTGATAGTAAATGCTTGAGACCTCTTCTCGAGAAAATTCTACTGCAGGCATATTATCTGCTCTACCACTACACTCGCTAATAATAATTGATTGTTTTTGGGCCAGTATACGATCTATCTATGGACCCTAGCAAAGATTCATCTTGACAATAGAAGAAACAGATATCACACAAAGGGTCGGCAACTGTAGAAGTGCTTCACATCGATCATTATAACCTCCATTTAATGTGGATGGAGGGGTGGGATGGAAATGTGCCAAGCTTTCAGAACAACTATTACCTTTCCAGGGACACATAAATTTATGGCCACTGTCCAGTTGCATAGCAAAATCTTCACTGACACTTTGAGCTTCATAAGAAAATAAGCAGAAACATCATCAATTCAGTCTATATAGCATCAATTTTGTTTTTTAAGCAAAGTGAGATTATGGGAGTCAACCATTTACACAATCATAAAAATCAAATAAAATCAGGTCATTCTGCATTAGAAAGACCACTAAAACTATTTTTAGAAAAAAGATGGGCTATGAGCACAACCATAAATTTCCCAATTCTAGGGCAAGCTTGTAGCATCCCACCTTTATGAACAGTTAGTTCAATAATCTTATGAATCCTCTCCTGAAACAGTGAAAGCACATTCCCAAATTCACAGTCATCATCACCACTATACAACACTATAAAGCTTAAAACAAATGGCTCTTACTTTTTAACAAATGTCTAAAAGAATGTGAGGCAGTATTTGAATTAAATATTAATGGAATATAAAACATAAATTCCAAGTCAAGAGTCCATCCAAATGATATTAACCATTCTTCATAAAGTAGTCCGCTTCAATAGTCAACAATTCCCAGAACAATATATAAGATATTGATGCAAGACGATGAAGTAGGAAGCTTGATTATTGATATTATCACCGAGCAATAGGGGAATCTAGATCAAGTGGAAGCCTCAAGAATACAATATGAACATGATAGTGCTAGTAACATAATGTGCCCTTTCAGAATGTTGTTATGAGGCTTAAAAATAGTCCTAGTAACATGCAATATCAAATGATTTTAAATATCCATAACATTAGATGATTCGGTAAAATATCAGTTTAAGTAACTTAGGTTACAGCCAGTAGTATGAGCAGACTTTGCAACCAACTTGTAGTTAAAGAAAAATTGGAACCAACTTGAAACCAACTTTAACTTTAACTTGCAGTGTAGAAGATTGATTAGTTTGAACTTGAGTTGATATTGATGAAGCTTCATGTTGGTGGGAATTCTCATGATTTTGTTCTTTCTCTTTTGCAACAGGTTTTGGGACATACCCCTCCATTTCAACCCTTATATTTTTCACAGCTTTTACGAGAAGGGTTTTGTTCCAAAATGGATGTGCATTCTGTTCGAATAGTATAAGTGTTGGTTATGTGTAGCGCACTAGTCATTTTGTGGATGTGCACTAATCATTTTGTAGATGTCCATTATTCCACTAAATATTTACTAGTTATGCATAGCAAATCATAACACTATAAATTTCACTATGTTTCATGAATAATAGATCATATTCATGATCTTGGGTGAGTCCGTCTCAATATAGCCAAGCTCACTAATAAACAACAATTTATTAGATTAAAAACATGTAAGAATTGACAACAAAATAAATACAAAACATATGCCTCATATACCTATTGAATTATTTCTATGATTTGATTAATGTTGTCAGTTACATGAGGTTCTACAGAAGGAGGAAAACAATTCAATTTACCTCAGCCATGTCAACTTGGAACTCCTTGCAAAATTTATTGCTCAAACTTAATGGATTTTCTCCCAAATCATTTGCTCTAGCAATTATCTGGCAGAGGTTCAGAACTCCACAAATCAGGTCAACTTTAATTGCTGACTCTTCTGAAAAGAAAAAACACAGTAATCATAGAATGACATATATAATAAAAGGAGAAATAACTTTCATTTGGAGTTAAAGCAAATGAATTTCAACACAACTATCCCTTGTATTCAGTGCATATTTTGTCTATGATATGTCAATGACCTAGGAGAATAGAAAATACCCTAATGCATTAGTTGTCAACGCCAATATTACAAAAATAATCAACCATCTAAATAAAATAACTTGTAATGGAATAGAGGACCATAAGGTCATCTGCCATTCAATAGTGCCATTTTCTGTTTCCTCAAAAAATGGCTTAAATTTTAATAAAATTCAGGTATGAAAAATTAATGACAAAAATAATCAACCTTGCATTGTATACAATATAAATCCATTTGCTAATAGGAATCAACTAGATGCCTAAAACATTGTACACAACTACTTCAAAAAATTGATTATCATTAGGTCAACACTGCATCTTTCTTAATTGTTTATAGACTCAAAATGTCCTTTAGAATAGAATTTACAAATTCATGTTAAGAAATATAACCTTTTATTTGGACTAGTGGATTTAACATTATTGATTTTCAAAGTCAGAAGCTTCAATTTCCTCCCTTTCCTTGGGAAATGAAGCTGAACTATGGAAAAACACAGTTCTTATTAACATGCATCAAAATTGCAAGCTTTATAATTTTCTGTTCATAGAGTTTTATGGGATTTGGAATATTAAAAAACTTTACGTATGGACTACTAACCAAAAACACCATAATTATGGAGAAGCAATCACCATTTTTTCCTGCAAAGTCCCACGGTTGGTTATCTCAAAAAAATCTTTATTTTATGAACTTGTTGCTTTACTTTTTTTAATACCTTTATTACCATCATCTTTGCTCATAATCATGTCAAAATATGAACTAGTTTCCCATTTTCATTTATCTAGTTCACAACCATCCTCTTTTTTCAGAATCATGTCAAAAGATTGAACTAGTTTCCCCATTTTCATTTACCTAGTTCACAGATGTGGGACAATACTTGTCAGTTATATACTCATAAACAATGCATTCTTTTAATATACCAGTGAGCTTAAAAAAATATCTATTCGACAAACCACTGGTGGACGATGTAGCAACAGTATTCCTTACACTTATTTGTATTATATCCTGTCTGTGCTAGAGGCACCCAAACATGATGGAGAATAATTTCGCTCCCAAAAGTTGGCATGCAACATCAAAATTCACAAAACCCATATTAAAACGTTTACAATCAAAAACAAATTTGAGCCCTAAGCTTTGTTATTTTATGTAAAATAAGCATGCAATCCATGTTTTACTCATGGTAGTGGCCACCATAACCGACATTGAATTAGAAATTAAACCCCCAAAACCCTAAGATAACATTTCAAAAAACATAGATAAAAAAATAAAAAACAGAGGATATCCATAGATGGTGCACTGCAATCCATGTTCTACTCATGGTAGTGGCCACATAACCGAAATTGAACCATAAATTAACCCCCAAAAAACCCTAAGATAACATTTTCAAAAGCATAAGATAAAAATATAAAATACATGGGAGATTTATAGACGGTGGTACCTCAGGTACTTGAAGGTCGTGCTCTTGATCTTGCTCTTGTAGGTGAGCCCTTTCCGTTGATATCAAACACTCCAGAAACCAAAACCCCCATGAATATGTTGAGTATATTCTGAAGAAGGACTTATTAAAGAACTTGGCTACAATAAAATGCAAGAAAAATCAGGATTAAAAACCCCCACTATTATGAATATAGAAGTTCTCCCTTTGCCACAAAAAACAATGGAAGATTGAAGATATTCACCTCCATAAACTGTAAAAAAGAAAAAGGATTTAAACATGGACCACAACAAAACCTGTTCAATGTCTCAAAAGATGCAACAAAATGTGATCATTTAAATAAGAGATTGGGAAAAACTTAACTGCATTCTAGGATGCTAGCACCATTCAGCTACTGGATACCCAAAACAGAGCACCCATTCCAACTTTGTCAAGTTGTCAAATACAACAGTAATGGAGCAATACTAAGAGCGCATGATTGATATGATAAAAATATGAGAATTGATCTATGGAAGTTGGATTGTGGTTCATTCAATACAGCTGGACAGATCATCCATGAATTGACAACATTGCTCAGATGTGAGAAGGAAAATGCAATTATGTGGTCAATCAATCCCCCCTTGCGCTTAAATTTCTCCTTGCTGGCACCTGAAAGTCCATTATTTCTTCAACCCCTAAAATTGTGTGCTCACTCTTGACATCTAAAAAAATGCTTCAATCCCTCGGAAGGTGTGCTTGCAACCAATAAAACCCCAATACTTGGGTTTAAATCCCCTATATAGTATCCAATAAGAAACATCCTCCACCAGCATTCAACCAAAACCCTCTAAAGCTGGACTAGGATCCATAAGACAACTCCAAAGCAAATGTATGCCCACCAAACTCATGGAAATAGAGAATGGCCTGTCAAACGAAGGCATAGATCAGCCTTCAAGATGAAATGAACTTCACAAAGTATGTAATGAACTCACTCCAATATAAATATGTCGACGAGCAAAAAAAGCATCTAGATCTAGGGTTTTATCACTCGACATCCTTCAAATGAGATACGTCCTCCTCAAAATGGGCACTAACAGCTCCAAACGTTGAGCACCTCCTGAAATGTGCGTAACCACTTATTTAAAAGGTAGACGCTAGATGCAAAATAGGCTCCAAAAGGGACACTCATCCAAAGGTTGAGTGCTAAAAAGAATTGTCAAAGATCAGATTTCCTGTGTGCAGGTGGATGAAGCATGGTATCTGTTGAAGTTAATGTTGATTTATGTCTACAACAGTTCTATCAAATCCCCTTATTCTGATGGCTGAAATAGTCCTCAAAATGTTCTTTTCTGGGTTTGATTTACATTCTTGTCATATTATATCTACTTATTCTAAAATAGGTCAGGGATGACCTAAATCATGAATATAGAAGCAAGGCCAAACTTCTCATTAAATGATGTGATAGCTGCTTCTTTATAGTCAAAATAATGAAGGATTTCATATTATAGGTCTGCTTGTTTGAAATTTAATATTGTCCTCTGCACTCTAACCATATGCTGCCATTAGTCCACAAAATTTATGAGTTTTGTCTGTAGAATTGAATATGTTGAGGCATGAACAAGATGCTCATTGTGCAACCATCATTCATTCTTTAATCATAATACTGTTAAGTCATATCTAAAGGATATATTCATTTAATATACCAACAGGTATATCCCATAAAAATACCAAAATTCTTGCCCACGTTTTGCTGCTACATGCTGTAAATACATTGTTGGCTACTTGTTGATTAAGAACAGGCCCAATCTAGGCTTTTCCACCCAATAATTCCAACATACTCATCATTCTGGGTTATACTTCTAGTTGCCAAAAGTGTGCCCAAAGAAAAATGCACTCTTCATTTTATGGAAATGACACAAATTTCAACTGACAATATAAAAATAAATAGGGTAAAAGAAAACTAAGGTTAATCCTCCAGATTAAGGTACCAAACTTCAAGCAATACACAAGCGAGGTGTCAATTGTCATTGTGAAGCCAATTTGTTGATTTTGCAAGAGAGTGACCAGCAGCCAAGGAAGAGGAAGAAGGTGTATTTTGTTGCCAATCTGCCAACGAGGAGGCACTAGAAGCTACATCCAAACCGCCATACTTAAGTTAGAACCTACAACCAAGCTGTCAAAGAGATTCATCATTCATATTTTGGAAGTTGCTGGGAAAGCCTAGGTTTAACTGTTAACAGCCAAGTGTGCATTGTTTAAGTGGTTAAAAGACAAGGTGCATCTCACAGTCAAGTGTTTAACAGCCATGGAAATAGCTACAACTATTTATCAATGATTTTTTATATCCATCAGTGTGGAGGTAGGGTCGAACCATGACTATCTTTTAACATTTTGCAAATTTTTTTATTTTATTACATGTTTATCATTTTTCTCCTTTAAACACAACCTTTGGGAAAATCATCAACCATGAAAATTCAAAGACAAATGCATTGAGTAAATTATAATTAGAAACCCTAGATGTAGGTTTCCAACAATTAAAACTCTGCCCATAAAACTTCAAACCCAACAACATGAGTCACCTACCAATAACAGTAGCAGTGACTGAGATTATGATATTAAAGCAGGTCATGTTGGGACAGAGATTAGAAGTGGGAGTGGAACTTCCAGATAATCAAGGGTTAATGTATGTGTGAAATTAACCATGTCCTGATGCTCACCTGGGGCCACATATGAGGGTCCTGATACTAGAATTGCATGGACCATCTCCTTATAATAAGGAGATCAAGTAACATGGAAAGGAATGCTATTGACAAAAAGAAATTTTCCAATGGCATCATTTCCATCATCATGTTGCAGTGCATTACTCATCCTTATACTAGGTGGCACCTATTGCACAAGAACAAGAACCCTTCTTTCTGGATGAAGAAGTTCCAATAGGTGCTGGTGGGAGGCATAAAGGTGAATGGGTCAGCTTATCCTTTATTGTAAAATAGCCATGTAATTATTGAATATTTTATGTTATTAATGAAAGGTATTTTCATTTTGAGTGGGGATGACAGAGTTGACGAGACATGTCTCAACCCTCTAAGAATCTCTTTCTACTAGAAGAGGATGACTTTTTTCCACGCTAATGTAGAGAGCGAAACACGACAAGTAAGAGGTTCCCTTCGAGAGAGGGTGTGAATGTTCCATGAGCTCAAACAGAGGGGACCGAGTGTGAGGTTTCATGTCGAAAGTAAATGCCTTTGCACTACAATTTTACTCTATCTACAGGATTCTATGGGAAAAGCTTGTAGCCTTGTGGAGTCTCCTTGAGGTGGCAATTTGGATTTACACTTCAGTCCATGGTGTAGTAAAATTGTTTGAAATGTTGAAGAAGCTAAAATATTGGAGGACAACATCTTAGTAAGTCACTACTAAATAGGACAAGTAAAAGTGTGGTGTGCCACAAATATAGCAAAGCCTAAGAAAAGAATATCAAATATGTATTGATGTAAAGCACTAGCTTTGCACTTCAAAATCAGGTATGTCTGCTATGTTAATTTGTGTCATAAAAGGCTAGGTTTGTCTGCTATGTTAATTTGTGTCATAAAATGCTTCTAGCTATGAATGCTTTAGATCTGCAACACTGCAGCTCCTCCAAGATAACCATAAATCCTCAGAGGAGGTGAGCACTGGTTTTGATCATTAGGTCTGGGTGCATCGTCATGAAGCTTGAGATCTGCAAATGAAATCAGAGTGAAGGCGCTATTGTTTGGAGGTGAACTATGCTCATATCATGCCCAAAATGTGTCTAGACCTGTAGATGATGCCTCTTACTGCTTTTTTGGTATGCTGCCACAAAGAATCATCATATAACATTCTCAGGATTGAGAATATTAGTGCTTTTTACTGCTGATTGATGGTTGTTACAATCTCTAAATTGCCCAGAAGTGACTAAAAGTCCTCACTGCTGCTGCTTTATGGCTCTTAGGAAGCCAAAACTGGGCTGCTTGTGCCCAGATCTGCCTATGTTATGCCCAGAATTGGTGCAGAACTGAACATTACCTTAAGATGCACCCAAAGGGCTGAATTAAGGCTGATCCATGCCCTTTTTGACTGTCAAACAAGGTTGTTTATGCCCATATTGGAATATGCCTCTGTTTATTGCTGATTCAAGGTGTTTTAATACTTGCTACGACCTTCACACTGCTCATAAGTGCTCCCAAAGTGCCCAGAATCTTTTCACACTTTAACACGGTGACCATTTGGTAGTAAGTTGAAAGAGATGAAAATTATGTTTTACTGCTGTACTATTTTATTTTTTGGTACTAGTTAAATTTAACAGTGATTTTGCATTAAAGTACATTGATTGTTTATTTTCTGCATTAAACCCTAACTCTATCGAAAATTTAACACTCCTTGATCTTCCTATGGTCAATCTTTCTCCCCTCCCTACATTTTGGGATCCTACTGGTCATTTTCACGGCCCAATATTTGACATACCATGGGAAGAAAGAAATAGAAGAAAGCGTGCATAGCTTGTCAACATAATAACTTCTCAAGCAAAATAAACATGTCACAACATATTTTGATGAGCTACATCATAGTTCCTTTTGGAAAAGATAAACCGATACTATAAGTATAGATACCTATTTCAAAACCTCTTTTCATCATAAATATGCAACTCCAATTAGAATCATTGTACTAAACAAAATCAAATACAATTGATATCTAAAAGGATAATCTCTAAATATCAATTGGATTTCCTGATCGGTGCTCCTTGGACAAGGCCCAATACCACGACATTAGCTGATTTATATCCCTTCCATCACTAGGTGACTATGCAATATGTATTTGAGGGTGCATTTGTTTTGGTGATTCAGAGCTAGTATTGGGGCTTGCATAAGAAATTTTAGATGGGACTTTTGATTATTGTTGATATTGATAATAAGTAGGTTGGAGGTATATTTTTTTAGGAGATCCTAAAGATAATCCCAACTCAACAATGGAAGTAGATAAGTTATTGCATACTTCAACTGCATCCTTGGGATTTGAAAATTCCAATGAGATATTAGCACATGTGGTTGATGGCTTCCCCAAGACTTTACTATCTACTTTTGAAGCTTCAATATTTCTCTCTCTGAATTTACTTCTCTATATCTAAACTTTTCCATTAAGCCAGACATTCTTGTCTGTAAACATGAATTGGCCATACTCTTTGTATGACCACCTTCAAAGGAAAATAATAAAATATCTTTTGCACTATTTCCTCTCTACCAGATTTAGATTCATTCATCTCTTCCACTACTTCTAGAATAGCATTAATTTCACCAGAATCATCCTGTTCTAATTGGTAAATTCCTTTTCTCTTGAAAACAGAAAAATCCATCTTGTTCAATTTCGAAGGAGACAATTCCTCCCATTTAGTATTATCTACTAAATCAATGCCATTTGACCTATCCATCATAGTAATTTGTTGAAACAAAGAAATTTTATCTTGGCCAGTTGAAGGCTGTACTAAATCAATGCCATTTGACCTATCCATCATAGTAATTTGTTGAAACAAAGAAATTTTATCTTTTCCAGTTGAAGGCTATTGTGGATTAGGATGTTGTTTCCATTTCCCAAGACCACTAAAACTGTACGGGGAAATTCTTGCTCCCATGTTTTCATTCCAAGTTTTGATGGGGAGATCTGGTAGTGTATGAGATGAAAAAAAGAAAGGAAGCATGTTGTCGAATCTGATTTGATGACTAACACGAAGAATGACAAAGCTAAGTAAGTATGAATAATGTCTACTTTATAGAAAGTATCAAAAAACATAACTAGATAGGACATTCAATTTCCACAAGCAACATTTCAAGCATTGATAAACCTAGTATTTGTGAAGATCATGTAACTGGATGCCAAGTGAGAAATCCATCTGGCATATAGCCTCTTGTTCAAATATACAAATCTAAGAAACCCATAGAAATACATAACATTATATCTATAACCAATATGGCATCAATTTCAAATATGCAACATTATAAGTGTTGATAAACCTAGAGCATTTGTGAATATTGAATATCTTAATACCAAATGTGAAAGCCATAAGCATCATGTTCAAACACACACATTTATAGGAAAATGTAGAATTGCATAAAATTGCATGTATAACTAGTAAGGAATAAACATCATGAATTACACACACTTTCATCACCACAGAGCATCAATAAGCAATCCTATACAAATGAGACATTAAGTTGATACGTAAAGCCAATGTTGCATAAACAAACATTTAGGATAGAATTGAATGACATTCATCATTATTCTAATTGTTGACTTGGGAATTATACACTATAGGGTTTTATGGAATTTGAATGAAAACATCCCATCAATTAAATAAAATGCCAAAAAATTAAATGAAATGAAACCAAGCCACAAAATAGCAAGCACAAAAATTAATACTGGAAATAATGCAAGATTCTGAGTGTCTGCGTATGAATTAAAAAAAACAAAGACTGTATGACTTACCTTGGTCTGAAAACTTGCTCTGTCTCTGCTACCGGTGTATCAACAAACGCTACCTATAATTCTGGAATTTGAATGAAAACATCCCATCAATTAAAGAAAATGCCAAAAAAATAAATAAAATGAAACCAAGGCACAAAATAGCGAGCACAAAAGTTAATCCTGGAAAGAATGCAAGATTCTGAATGTCTGCATATGAATTAATAAAAACAAAGACTATAAGACTTACCTTGGTCTGAAAACTTGCTCTGTCTCTGCTACCGGTGTATCAACAGATGCTACCTATAATTCTGGAATCTCAATGAAAACATCCCATCAATTAAAGAAAAATTATGCCAAAAAATTAAATAAAATGAAACCAAGCCACAAAATAGAGAGCACAAAAATTAATGCTGGAAAGAATGCAAGATTCTGAGTGTCTGCGTATGAATTAAAAAAAACAAAGACTGTATGACTTACCTTGGTCTGAAAACTTGCTCTGTCTCTACTACCGGTGTATCAACAGATGCTACCTATAATGCCACTAGCGCTGCTGGTGGATATGCCATTGATGTGGCTTACTTTTTGTCGGGTACTGGATATGCTCAAAGCATGGATCAATACATGAAAGACCTGGCTTAGATGTAGGATATCCCGGGCAGGAGGTGTCAATTTATGGTTGCCAATAGATTGATTACCAGTTGACAATACCCCGCAATAACCTCATTTTCAACCATCAGTCACTGCTGGCCAAGAAAAAATCCATTCGCCACCGGAACAGAAGGAGGGCGGGTGAAAACTTGCTCTGAAATCGCTTGGAAGTATACCAAAGCCAACTCTTACACCATGAATTTCATTTTATGGATGCAGGAATCACAGTTAGGGTTACGATTTCAGCATTCTCCCTCCAATTTTCCATTTTTTCTTGAAGCAATTGTTGAATTTGTTCCTCCAAATTCGTCCCTCCTATTTCCCTTCTCGTTTTCTATGGTTTGAGACCAGATCGTGGGCACATTTTCATATAAATTTAACCTGTATCCAATTATTCTCACAAAAAATTCCGATTCAATTAAAACTCGAAACAATTAATTGTTGGGTTGAACAAAATTCCTCCTTCCCCCTAAAATATTCGTTGGAATTCCATAAATTCCTCTCGCAAATTTTCCACCTACCTGCTGCGAGCACACCCGTAGAATAATTACAGGGGTAAAGCTCGCAGCAAACCTCCCGGGATAAAACTCTGTTCCCATAAATAATGGTTTGTTGTTAGAAAAAATTAAAACATTAAATGTAAAAGTGTAATTAAAATTATATTATAAAATAATGATTATAGTATAAATGATAAAAAGTATAAAAAGCTATGTTATAATTATATTAAGGATTAAAGTATAACATTTTAATTAGAAATTATTTAATATAAAATAAAATAACAATCCTATAATAAAAAAATATAATATAATAAACATAAAATAAAAAAATAAAATATGAAATACTAAAGATAATATATGATTTTTGATCAAATACAATAATCGTTATTATATTATTTTTCATAAAATAAAATGATGTGATTATAGGAATGTTTTTTAATTTTTTATGATTTACCATTTTTATATATTTATTATTAAATATAAAATAAAATATTATATTTTAAAAATATAACAATAAAAAACTTATTATATGATTTTTAATAAAACAAAATAATTATATATATATATATATATATATATATATATTCTACGGTTTAATATCTTTATATATTTATTATAAATTATATATGTATAATTAAAAAAAATCAACATATTTCAAATATTTAATTTTTTATATTAAATAATAATAGTGATTTTTTTTTAATATTATAATTTTATTAGTTAGTTTTTGAGTTTTACATTTTATTACATGTTTTATAAAAATAGCGGTAAATTTTAAAAAATAATAATGAATAAACAATAATATAAATTTCATATTTTTATCACTATATCATTTATTGTGTGTGCACAGGAATCCAAGTCATTCATTAATATTTTCAACCATAATATCTTAACTCTCAGCTAACCCATTTATTGAACAGTGTGTGCACGAGAATCCAAGCCATTCATTAATATTTTCAACCATAATCTCTTAACTATTCTCTAACCCAACATACTTGGTCAATTACCATTAATGAGACAATATAGGTTGACCATCACTAATAACAACTTTAAATTAATGTGACATGGCTTTTTTTATTATTTTCTTAGTGTGATGTGGCTTTTTTTATTATTTTCCTTAGGAGGCCCGTTTTAGACCTCAAATTTCCTCTAATCGGAACATTGCTTCGCACATTTTGCTGGAGAGTGGAAATATCCAAAGAGAAAGATCGGCTGCTCTTTCTCCAAGTTCTATTTTTAGAATTCCCTCATAAAAGAAGGGGCGGATGATCCTTCTTCTTCCCAATATTCTTTTCGTTATAGCTTGAGACTGCAAGAAGGTCAGTCGATCCTTCTTTGTCTTCACCATTCTGGATATCTTTCAATTTCTAGATAAAGGTTTTGACAATTATCTACTAAACGAAGGAGCGTCTGATCCTTCTTCTCAAAAAACAGAAGTCGGGGCAAACAATTTTATATGTTATAACATAGCCGTGCTCAGTATTATTCCGGTGTTCACCATTTTAGATATAGATGAATTGGCGTACTAGCCTTCGTAGGTTGAATAATTTTACAATTCCCTCATAAATGAATGCGCGACCGACCCTTCTTCTGCCCAGTATTGTATTCATAATAGTTCTAGAATGCAAGAAGGGTCGGTCGATCCTTCTTTCTTTCGCCATTCTGGATATAGGTGAATTGTTGGATATCGTTGTTCAGAATTATCTCCTAAACGAAGGGGTGGCCAATCCTTCTCTTCAGAAAATGGAAGCCGGGACAAACATTTTTATATGTTAGAACTTAGATGATGTCCGAGTCCCTACTATTTACAGCAGAAGTTGGAAGCCGAGAATTGTCGACATAGCCTTCATAGAATAAACATATTTAAATTTATTTCATAAATGAAGTGTCGACCGACCCTTGTTGTGCTCAGTATTCTTCCCTTGTTCACAATTTTGGAAATACATGTATTGACGGCTTAGCATTCGTAGGTTGAACATTTTTAATATTCCGTCATAAATGAATGGGCAGGAGACGCTTCTTCTACCCAGAATTCTTTTCGTAATATTTCTAGACTGCAAGAAGGGTCATTCGATCCTTCTTGTGTTCGCTTCTTCTACAAGAAGGGGCGGTCGATCCTACCATTCGGAAAATTGAAAGTCCGGACAACCATTTTTTATATATTATAATCTATGTTATATCTTTGTTTAAAATAAATATGATTGTTAATGTGCTCCTGTTATTTTATATTTTATAAAACGCTTTTGAACTGGATTTTCGTTGTGAACAATGTGTGCTGTTATTTTATATTTCAGATATTATTTATGAAATGGATTTTTGTACTCAACAATGTGTGGACCTACTTTTGAATGGATTGAAAGTTGCTGAAGGAATCTCGTTTCCAAAAAGAAAATTTTTGCATAATATCAGCATTAATGAAGGATGTATCATTGTAAATGTTACCAAGTCTTTGAATGCAAGTCTTCCATTGCCCTATCGATTAGAAGGTGCAGATACATTGTCAGAGGTTGTTGGTGGTTATATTCAATGGCCTGTATCTGAGATTGTTAACCAGATTGAGTCCGCTCTTCGTGAGAACGAGGTGAATGATATACCAGCTTCTTCTTCGACGAGTGTAGCACATATCATAACAACTGAGAATGAGGTGAATGATATACCAACTTCTACTTCAATGAGTGTAGCACATATCACAACAACTGAGAATAAAAATTATTTTATTATGAGAAAAGTTAAGTTGTTACATAAGTGTTCAGAAAGAAAGGATTGCATTTCCATAGGTTTTGTAACAAATGTGAGTGAGACTGATTTTGTTGGGGGAACATTTTTGGGTGACTTCTCCTTTGGTATTCTGGTTGATGAAGTAGTGTTTTCTTGTATGGAATGTTGTCCAGGGGTGAGCAGTGGATCTTTTGTTGTATGGCCGATTAAAAGAATCATCGATTTTAATACAAAACATTGCTTTCTGTTCCAAGCGCTTTTAACAATAATCAATCTGAATCTACTTGTTAATTTGATACATCAATGTTCTTTAAAGCCATAGTATGTTGCTTGGGGATTAGTGTCAATTGCTTTTAAGGGAGACATTGTACAATTCAAAGTACTATATGCTGGTGAGTTTGGTATTTTAGTTCATAAAGTCTTCCGCAATTGCGAGGATTGTGGTGTATTTGAAGGCTCTATTATAAGATGGCCTACAAACACTATGCTTGACCTCGATAATGTTCCTTTGGATGTTATACATTTGGAATGTTTTTGAAGAATTTCCTTTACAGATGGTCCTTCCAGGTACTCCCCATTGTGAATATACACATGTTAAAGGTAATCGAACAAGGCCATACAATTCCGTAAATGAGGTAGCACATATCATAACAACTGAAAATGAGATGAATGATATACCATCTTCTACTTCGACGAGTGTAGCACATATCACAACAACTGAGAATAAATCTTCTTTTATTATGAGAAAATTTAAGTTGTTACATAAGTGTTCATAAAGAAAGGATTGCATTTCCATAGGTTTTGTAACAAATGTGAGTGAGACTGATTTTGTTGGGAGAACAATTTTGGGTGACATCTCCTTTGGTATTCTGATCGATGAAGTGGTGTTTTCTTGTATGGCATGTTGTCCAGGGGTGAGCAGTGGATATACCAGCTTCTTCTAAAATTTTCGAATGAAATTTAAGATCGTTACCTTACAGGCCTGTAATAAATCAGGGTGCACACCTTTCAAATATTGGCACCGAACATTGTTGCTCAAATTTTTGTATATCAAAAATTCCACTTCGATCAATAGTTGAATGTGCTAAGAAATTTGATAATTGAATGTTATAAATTCTATGGGATCAAATGCTCCTGTGGCCAATGAAGGAGACGACAGAAAAAGAAGCTTGTTTACAATGAGATTAGACACAATAGACGTCTGTCAAAATGCATGGTATAAATGCCATCAGATAAAAAAGAGCACTTTGGGTAAGGCGATTGGTGATATTTATCAGGATTCAGATGTTAGTACTGTCATATTCGAACCGTCATGTTAAACTGTCACTTTTTTTCCAAAATGTATTTTTGATGGGCACTTTATTCTCTAAACCGTCATTAATTTTTGTGGGTCACTCTTAGCAGAATTTGGATTTACATTTTACAGCTAACCTTTCTAATTTCTTTTATTTTTTTTTTCCATGATCATTAATTTGTTTGATAAGTTAACATAAACAACTTGGCATTAAAATAGAAAACTCCAAATTGTTAACTTGACATGTAACCATTGGACCTTTCTATGCATATCATACCCGGAAATAAACGTACACATTGAAAATATTTTCAGCCATGAGCATTTGCTATATAGTTAAAAAATTTATTTTCTATGTAAATGTGAAATTTTAAAATATATATTAATAAAAAATTTACTATGGACAGGTAATTATTTTATCTGCTGAAGGGAAAAATTTAAACCAGACCGTTTTTGGATAGGGAATATATATACTTAAAAAATGCTTAGATAGACAACAACAATGGGTTGTTGGTGCAGAAGAAAACATGAAGATCGATGTAAATAGCATCATATGGGCATGGTCACCAAGAAGGGCCTTGCAGTAGAAAAAAATTAGAATAAACGAGAAGGACCTTGCAGCAGTCAAGGCACAACGAGAAAATATGGGGAATAGTGTTCAGAGTGGTGGATGTTCTCAAGGGTTGATAGTAGACAAAATTGGTTTCGAAAAAAATTTCTCTATGTGGAAATTTTAAGAAACAAAATTGTTGTGTTTCTAAATTTCCACTTGGTCAACAAAAAGTTGTATTTTCTCATTTTCATTAAAGTTTTATAAAAGGAAACTAATACAACTTATAGCCATTGGGATTGATAATGGATGGTTATTTGTTAAAAAATTGGATTTGTGATAAGTGTTGTAATTTGTGCACTAACTGTCGTTAAGTGTTGTAATTGTGCTTAAGAATAATTGGCCCTTAGAAGTGGTTTATCCGCTACACTTAAAATCAAGTAATTATCCTCAGAGCAACTACCTAAATACTAAAATATGATCCGCTATACTCAAACTGCCTAATTCAGTGGTGCTCATAGGAAAAAATATTCTATATGAGCCAATATTCTATGCGAGCCAACTATATTTCTAATACTGAATGTGCCAAATCAAATATGCCACGTGTCACAATATGATCGTTCCGCATGTTACTCCGGGATATTAGATATCAACATTTAAAAAACAAAATTTATAGATGTTTTGCTTCAAAGACTATGCTGGCAAGTGGAAGTATTCTCAGAGAAAGAGCGGCCGCTCTTTCCCAAAGGTGTTCTATTGTTACGATTCCCTCGTAAATGTAGGGTCCGCCGACCCTTCTTATTCCAAATATTCTTTTCATTATAGTTTGATACTGCAAGAAGGGTCGGTCGATCCTTCTTGTGTTCTCTATTATGGATATAGCCAAATTGTTGGATAAAGGTTTTCACAATTAACTACGAAAAGAAGGGGCGGTCGATCCTTCTTGTCGAAAAATGGAAGTCAGGAGAAACCATTTTTTATAGGTTAAAACTTCCAAGGTGTTCTATTTTTTAAATTGCCTCGGAATTGAAAGGTCAGCCGACCCTTCGTATTTCCAATATTATTTTCATAATAGTTTGACACTGTAAGAAGGGTCGCTCGACCCTTCTTATTCCAAATATTCTTTTCATAATAATTCACCACTGTAAAAAGGGTCGGTCGATCCTTCTTGTGTATTCCATTATGGATATAACTGAATTGATGGATAAATGTTTTCACATTTCACTATGAAAAGAAGGGGTGGCCGATCCCTCTTGTCGGAAAACAGAAGTCGGGACAAATGATTTTTATATTCTATAACTTAGCCGATTGACTAGCTATTCAAAAAACAGAAATCGGGACAAACGATTTTTATATGTTATAACTTAGCCGATTGTGGAATCTTGGTTTTCGGTTTTGATATATTTTCTTTCTGGAACCTGCAACCCACAATTGCGGATTGAGGATTGCAGAAAGAATGTATATATTTATGAAATAAAACCCCGCAACCCTTCTTTTCCTTCTGGCATGTTTACGTTTTAACCGTTGATTTGTCTTGATCCTGCGGATGAGATTACACTGGGTGATTAAAATGAAGTTTAGCTTTCCCATTTAGCTTGTCAGTGTTAGCACTAGTGTTTTCCTAGATAAAAATGGGAGGCTCAATTTCTAAAAAGAACGTAGAAAGCCTCGATGGTTTGAGCAAAATAGAATCATCTGGGTAGGTATTGACGGCCTCAAGGGTGAACTGATCAAATCCCAAGCCTAAAAATTTGCAAGGAGAATTAAATTGCTGAGGTCCACCTACAATTACATATCTGCGCAAATAAATGGTCTAGATCGGCGGTGGTGGTGAAGATCTACAATCATGAGCACGCTTCGCGCAAAAAGGGTGAGGTGTTCTAGATGGAGGCAGAAGGTTTAGCCCACAAGCATCTTAAGTAGCAGATCAACGGCCAATGGAGAAAATCGATGGTCAGGAACTACTTCTTCGATACGACATGTGCAGAGCAAACAAACTTTCGGATCCACAAAATTTTGGTAAAGGCCCGCGGGTTTGGACAGCGCAGATCTGAGGAGGCCGAGATCTATGGACGAGGTTTTGTTTGCAGATCTAACTTGCATGAAACATCAACGCAAGCCAAATCCATGAAGTTGGTAAAAGTCGCAGCATTTGACAGCCAGGATTCGAGGCGACATGTGACAGGATTCGAGGCCACCATGGATCAGGAAAATGGACGGCCATGGAAGCTTCCATGCCAGAGGAGATGTAGGGGTGATAGCAAAGGATAAATAATATAAAAAACTCACCTACATAGAGAGCTAGATTCCTATTTTGCATTCGAAAGCGACATGAGCAAGCAGTGAAGAAATAGACAGGTCAACCAGGGTCCCAAGCCAACCTCAAAAAAATAGGTAGGTTATCTGCTAGGTTATCTGCTCTACAATAAACTATTTAATGGATGAATTGAGTGATAGAGAACCCATATAAACACTATTTACAGACAGAGACGCAGAGGTCTACGACACTATGATGACCGATGACCCCATGGAAACTGTAAAAAACAAGCTGAAACTAGTTAGCGAGTGAGGTATAGACGTGCACCATGTCCACCAGTCTTATTTCCATCTGTTTACAGTCAACCAAACCCCTGATTTTCCTGAATTTGTTGAATGGTGCGCCTCTAACTACTCTTCTACCGAGAGGGAAATCATGGACGCTTCCAAGTCCAATATCCTTTGCGAAATCAATACCCAAACCCTTAGAAAATCCCTGTCAGTCCCAAAAGAGTTTTGCCAGAAAGCTATAGGGTATACCGGGGAAGCCCTAATCCAGTTTTTTAGACAATCCCCTGTTGAAGTAAAACATAATTTCTACAGGTACTGTCTGAATCCTACTTTCCAAATACAAGAGCAGGATTTCCCAGCTGAAGCTAGACTATTCATGGAAGAATCCAGAGGTGTTATCGCCATGATGAGCCAATACCTAGGTCTAGACTCTGATATGTATGTCACAGAACCTCTCATAAGTTTTCTTTTTTTCCTAGGCACAAGGATTTTCATATTTTAGTCCTACTTACTAAAAATGTTCCTGGCATTCAATGAGGAAAACTTGCAAATGCCTGAGGTACTACTTACTCAGGATATGTACACTGATTACACCAAGTTCCATGATGAGCTCATGTCTGAGGTTTATTAGGTCATTTTCCAAAAGAAGTTGCCTCGAGTATTGCCAGAAATGCAGGAGTTACTACATCTTTCTCCTGAGAAGAGGGTCGGAGATTGGTTCCTTTCATAGCATGGCACAATCATCAGGGTTTATGGGTTTGCTTATGCACCCTACGTGCTACCAGTTTTCCTGACCCCGAGAATGTTTGCATTAGAATTCATCAGACAAAAATTGAAGGAAGAAGCTGAGCACTTTATAGATCATAGAAAGGGATCTGATATTGTGTTTCCATGGACTGTAGGTCCATTCTTAATAAAAATCCAAGGATCTCTTACAGCCATTGAATGCAAGATAAAGGAGATGGGTTTCAAAACAGAAGCAGCCTTAAACTATGATCCCCACCACATCATTTCCAACAGGAGGAAGGAAAGCAACAGGAAGGATTTTGTGCATTTCAAAATTCCAGGCATGGCAGAAGCTACAAATTTATTGGAATGTCCTAGCAGGAGCCAGATGGAAATAGACACACCTGAGAGCTCCTCCCTACTGACACAAGGGAACACACCCACAGTTCCTGGCTCTTCTAGCTTAGTCCTATCAGTGCCAGCAGCCATGCCTATGGCCATCAACTTAATAAAATCATCAAGGAAGCTGACAGTGTCCCTATGGACACAGAAGGAGAAGCTGAGAGAGCCCCAAAGAGGAAAAAAATTGACGAATCTGAGCAGTAGCTAGTAATAGCGGGGACTCGTAAAGGAAAAAAGAAACAAGTGGATAAGCTACCAGCATTTGAGATCAAAGATTATGTGTTTAACCCAGCAGCCACTCAGCCTGCTGCCTTAAGCAAGACTAGAGATGAGTTGATACATGAATACAAGGTGGACTCACAGGAAGCCTCAGAGGAGTCCAATTTATATACTGAACTAAGGCAAATTTCAAGCAAAGAAGTGTCTCTAGTGACTAGCAGGAGCTATGCTCAGAACACCCTGAGTTTGGCCTTGGCCACCAAGAGTAAGGCCACTGAGCTAAGGATGAATTTAGATGACATCCTTGTCCCAAATGTAATAAAATTGTATAAAGAAACCGTGGATGTTATTTATACTAAACTGTTGAGGACAGCTTTGGAGCTATCAGAGGTATAGGTCAGTAAGAGTAAGGTTTCCAGCCAGCTAAAGCAGGAAAAGATGGAAAACAAATCTCATAAGGCAAAGATCAAAAAATTGTAGGGTGACATAGTGGCCACTGAGGGCCAGCCTAATAAAAGAGCCATTATTCAAAACCTACTCATCGAAAAAGACAACATCATCCGATCTCTAAAAAAGGGGCTGAAAATCCCCTCTACCCAGTTAGTAGCAGTCTTTGAGCTAACATAACTGGAGGAAAAGAAGGAGAAGTTGCAGACTGACTTGACAGATTGTAGGGCCAAGATATTGAAGCTTGAAGTGAAGGAAAAACAATGGCAGATAGATATAGCCACTGTGGTGGAAAGTGAGAAAATCTCAAAGGCCAGAGTGGAAGAACTTGAGAAGAGACTGCAGCAGAAAGAGAAAGAAGTAGAAAGCATGGCCACTCCATCCATAGAGGCTGGTGATTTCTCCCTGGTAGGGGCTATAACCGAAGATAGTCTGGAAGACGTGGAAATAACAAGATTAAAAAAGTAGAATGTGAATCTGAAAACCCTGAAGGATAATGCAGAAAGAGAAAAGGAGGCTTGGGAAGCCAAGCACCAGGAGTTGCAGGGTAAATATGATGAGTTGGCAAGACAAGCTACAGGGCATACTTCCTTTTTAGAGGCTAGGCAGGTCATCTAGGATGGCATTGTTGAAGAAGCAGGGAAATTGAGGCCCTTCCTCGATTTTGTCTTGGACAAGGAAACAGTGATAAAATTAGCCAAGAGTAGTGTGACATCAGCAAATGAGAAATTGAACAAAAAACCTGTAGAGTATACTAAGAATGCCATCGAATTCATGAACGGCTTGTCTGAGGAGCAGTTCAAGACAACTGGTGTAACAGATAGGGTTTCCATCATCATTGGAGCCAAAAAAGTGATGCACAAGCACCAGCAGGTAAAGTCTATTCAAGATAAAATAGATGTCATGGCATAGCAGATCAAGTATTTCAAAGACATGTTTGACCCTTTGTTCAAGAAAGGGTTACCTCTCTTTTGGGAGGAGGATGGAACAATGCTCACAGAAGAAGAATATCAGAAGAAATTGGCAGGATGTAAAGTGCATTTCAATGATTTTGCAGGTATGGATCAGTTGCTATCAGGGAAGACAGTGGTGGAGAAAATGGATAAGGATTTTGAGTTAAGCATGATGTTCAAGGAGGCTAGTGCACATCTGCGAAGCTACTCTTATAGGGACCACACTGAGATCTGAGTCTTAATGAAGGAGTTGGCCACCTCAGAGATTCCAGCTGCCGAGCTATGGAAGCTCGTTGAGAAATATGGGAAGGGAAAGCTGATATTGAACCGCTAAAGATTCGATGATCATGGGATAGCAGCATGGAGGAAATATTCGTTGAAGCATTTTGTTTATTTTGTTAGATTCTGTTGTCTTTCGGTAAAAATGCTCAGTAATTTTGTAAAAGGCAATTGATCCAGTTTTACCAACATTGTCATTTTATTGTAACTAATTCCTGACGATGGCGAACCTTTTTGAATAGGTGTCACCTACATTATAACAACTTCCTATTGAGGTAGCTCGAGCCGGAAGGCTCTGAGCATCTATGTAAGCAATGTAATAGAAGGAGAAAGGGTTGGAAACTTTTGTTGGACTCGTGAATTCCCTGTGTTATTAAGCACTCTGAGATATATTTTAATAAAATCTGGCTAGGCCGAGCAAGGTTTTCTATCAGAGATTCCTGTGTTATTCATCTTACAGTCTGTTTACTTCTTCTCTTATGTGAATGTTTCTCTCACTGTTTAATTCATACTGTTATGCTTTTTCATGCTTGGATAAGTGTTTTATCGTGACAGAAGTCATAGTTTGGATTTGTCTTTACTCATGATCTGTGTGTGTTTTATGTTTTAAGTGAATTTATTTAATTAGAACATTTATCTATTTCTGCAAATGATTAACATAAATTAATAAATTCATGTTAATTTTTCAATTATCATTCCAGCTACAGGGTAATCATGCATGTGCCTAATCCTTAAAACTACTGAGTGAATTTTCATTTCCTGATTGTGTTGTGGTTAAACCTGCATTAGTAACTTCGCTATACTCAATGTGCCAAATCAAATAAAAAATAGTAACCTCCCTATACTCAGTGTGCCAAATCAAATATGCCATGTGTCACAATATGATCATTCCACGTGTCACCCTAGGATACTAGATATCAACATTTTAACAACAAAATTTATAGACGTTTTGCTTTAAAGACTTTGCTGGCAAGTGGAAACATTCTCAGAGAAAGAGCGGCCGCTCTTTCTCCAAGGTGTTCTACTGTTACAATTCCATCCTAAATGAAGGGTCGACCGACCCTTCTTATTCTAAATATTCTTTTCATAATAGTTCGACACTCCAATAAGGGTCGGTCGATCCTTATTGTATTATCCATTATGGCTATAGCTGAATTCCTGGATAAAGGTTTTGACAATTAACAACAAAAAGAAGGGGTGGCCAATCCTCTTGTCATAAAATGGAAGTCAGGACAAACCATTTTTATATGATAAAAATTCCAAGGTGTTCTATTTTTACAATTCCCTCGTAATTGAAGGGTCGTCCGACCCTTCTTCTTCCCCATATTATTTTCATAATAGTTGGACACTACAAGAAGTGTTTGTTGACCCTTATTACCAATATTCTTTTCATAATATTTTGACACTGCAAGAAGGGTCAGTCGATCCTTCTTGTGTTCTCCATTATGGATATAGCTAAATTGTTGGATACAAGTTTTCATAATTAACTACAAAAAGAAGGGGCATCTGATCCTTGTTGTCAGGAAAAACTATTTTTATATGTTATAGCTTTTCACCTTAAAATTTTGAACAATTACAAATGAAAATTGCAATTTTGAACACTTTTCAAATCAGAAATTGCATTTTTTTATTTTAAATTCACATTTGAAGGTTATATATTCATACCTCCCTTCTAGCATGAAGGGATTTAATTAAAAAATAATAATAACTAACAACACTTTTCATTATTTTTATGAGATTTCATTCTATTTAGAAAAAGAAAAAAAGAAATAATGCTTCGATTTAAAAAAACTAAATTAAAGAATGTTTCTATTAAAAAAAAGAAAAAGAAAGAATAGAATAGCTTTCGTATAATGCTACTATGATGATACTAATGTAAATGTGTAAAGTTACTTATTTACAATTACTTCCACAAGTAAACTTCAGTTCAAGGAGCATTATCCCCCGGATACGGATGTCAACATGATCTACGGGGCCATCCCCTCAGCACGTGGAGAACACGAGGGGAGGGATCCTGATCTAAGTTAGAATCTATTCTAAGGAAGACTTGTTGTTGTGCAAATCGGTCTTGATGTGAAAGAAACAAGCATGTTTTCCAACTCCAACGGAAATGTAAAAGATGCATTTTACTTGTTTACTTAAATCATCACCAATTAATGAAAATTAAAAGAGAATAATTCAAGTCATTTAAACCTATTCAAGATCAATCTGTGATCACTGTGTCAATTGAAAAATTAACATTGATCAAATAACATGTGAATCTTTTGCAGAAATCGATAAAGAAAAATATCTTAATTAACAAAATTCAACAAGATATTTTATACATAGATCAGCCATAAGAGAAATCAGTACAACAGACTTGTGCATTAATTCATACATGCAAAAGGGATCACATACTGTAGATGACAATTTGAGATACGAAATCAGGCATTGTCAAAGAAACTTGAACAAATAAACAGGAAAAGATTCAATGATATTAATTTACTGTATTAATGAGTTCTGCAAACAAAATTACAAAGCTCCAGTAAGATAGAGAATCCCCAGTCGTCTCCTGCTGATTCCCAATCCCAAAATTATCCACCCCTTTTCAAAAGAGGCATCTGTCCAATAAGAACTACAACAGGGTACAAAAGTGGAGATCCACAAAAAATAGGGATTACAAAATAACAAATAACCTAATGTCCTAGGACATCTTGCCATTTGCCCCAAATCTCTAACAGCTCATCTATCATAGGATAATTTGCTGACTCAAGTCCCAACTAGGAATTGCATTCGAACGTCTCCATCTCATTATTTGCCATCTTATGCCATATATGGATGTAGACTTGGATCTTACGTTCCATGGAAACCAGATTCCTAATCAACTGCTCCACATCATCAACCTTGACTTCTTCTAGAAGCTGAATTTGCTGCTGAACTTCATCAAACTTACGATCAACTTCCTCAATCTTCAATTTAGGTAGACAAGCATCTTCGATGAGTTCCATGGCAGGCAACTAGAGAGCCAACATAACATTATCTGCTGCATACCATCGCCTTTTACAGATGGCTCGAGATTTTTTAAGAATATCTTCAACTGATTCGTTTATTTCCAACCAAGTATTCAATGCACCTCTGATCTTCTTAAATTGAAAACTGCTAAGCATGGGAAATCCTTCTGGAATGTCTTTGGTGTACTTCTTCCATTCAACAATGTTATTATATGCCTTAGAAGCCTCAAGCCTTTTACCTTCCTGCCTTTCAAAGGCACTAAGCATCTTGCCAAAAGTGATATGAGTTTCTCTAAATTCATCCAATGTGCAAAACAGCTTTTCCAGGTATTCGTGATACTCTTTATTGACTTGAGAAGCCAAGTCCTTGAATTCATGAGATGTCATCTTGAAGAAAGTAGAAGAGGCTGCACTTGCAGTTGCATCCTCACAGTGTTTTTGCAATAAAGCAATTTGCTGAGCATTGGCAGAATTCTCAGCTTGTAACCTTTGAAGTTCAACCTACAAAGATTGGCTCTTGCGCTCCTCATCTCCCAACTTATCTTCCCAAATCCTTCTAAGATCATCAACATAAATTTGATGTTCCTCATTAGCCTTTGCTAGCTCTTCTTGAAGCTTCTCCACTTCTTCCCTCTTCTTATCAATTTCTCTATTGAGAACCTATATTGAATCAAGGTTTGCTCCTGCAAATTCCCCTAGGGCTATAGCTATCTCAATTGCCCCTGTCTCAGGGTTACTGGCTTGTTGAGCCCAAACTATCTGGTTAGGAACAGACACTTCTAATCCTTTTTTATCAATGCTTCTCTTCTTAGCCCTCTTTACCACTACCTTATTATCCTTACTGTAGAAGTAATGTCTAAGAGGGACTATTTCATCATCCTCCCATTCAGTTATTACTTCAGAAGTGACTGAAATAACATTTTCTGTTGAAACCAATGAGGAAGTTTGAGTGGCCGTGGCATCGGGCATAGGCATGGTAACTTGAGGAACAATCATAGGGGTAGAAACAATTTGAGGAATTGATGAGAGAATAGTAGGAGAAGGGATTGAAGTGATAGCTTCAGAAAGGAGAACTTGGTCACCATTAGCAGTTGATGGTAATGAAGAAGTAGTTGTGACTGAATCTATGTCAGTGGGTAATGATGAAGTAGATGTGAGTAATTGCAGGAGGCCAGTCGAAGACTGGGCTTCTACAAGTATAGAGGAAGGAATGGAAAAAGAAACTGAGTTACTAAGAAAAGGGGTGGTCCTATGAGTCAAAGTGTGAAAAAACTATGAAATAGAGAGTGGTGGGATTTCCCCTGCAAACAAAATAGAAAGATCCTGGATAGGTGGTAACAAAAGTGATGGAACTGTGATGTCAGGGTTAGTAGAGGTAAGTTCCAAAATTGGTTGATCAAGATCAGAATGGTCCATTTCAATATTGTCCAACAAGTCTGTAAGTGACTGTGAGTTGTCTGTCACTTCCCTAGTGACTTCTTCCACAACTTTGTCAGTTACCTTTTCAGGTACTTCTTCAGTCACTTGAACTGCAGCCTATGGCTCATCTTCTACATCACTATTAGTGAGATGAACAGTAGGAACTTCAAATGTGGAAACCTGAACTTTTTGTCTCTTAGGAGGATTATCTTCAATCATTATCGAGTCATCAACCAGCTGCGAAGATGCAGCAGTTACTTGAACACTCATAGCAACCTTGGGCGATTCAGCTGTCTTGGTACCCAACACTGAAGTCAATTTTTCCAAATGTTGCTGAAAATTCTAAGATGTCTACAACAAGGCTTTAACCTGCTCAGTGGTTTTAATCTGAGGAGGTTCCTCCACGGGATTTTTACCTTTGTCTCCATTTGTATAATTAAGCATTAAGGGAGCATTGGCTAGCTGAATTTGCTTTTGTTCTCTGCTCCTTCTAACCTATTCAGTGATATTCAACTCCAAGGTTCTTTTCCCATATACCTGATATTTTATTTATTTCTGAAATTCCATAATCTGTTGCTGCTCATCCAAGCTCTTGGCTCTTATTAACACTTTAGGGAAGGTGTTCACCCCTCGATAGATAGAGTCATCTGGCAAATATTCATGGACATAGTCCATTTTCCTGTGATATTGCTTGAAGTGTGCATCTAAGAATTTCTTGGGATCATGCTTTCATTTGGGTACTTTTCCCAACTTCAAAGGAGCCAACTGATCACAAAGTACAGCAGCCCAGGTTGAAGTAGGAATAACTAGTGGGCCAAGATTTAGAGAGAACTTATGCTAGCCTCTCTTTTTAGGAACAGTAAGTTTCTTGTAGACTCCAGCAGTGACAATCTGATAGGAAACTTCTTAAATAACCAACCTGTTAGGTACAATTCTGGGCAACAGGTGAATAATGTCACTTCCCCAAACTCTGATATATGCAAAGGACTCATAAACATACTAGTCCCCAATGGTGTTGATGAAGGTTCTGGCATCTGCTGAGAAGGTAGGAGCTTCCTGGTGAAATAATTTAAAATAAATGGTACCCATGAAGTGGTCACAAATTTCATAAAGCAAGTGTAGATAATTGCTTTCCCATAATGCAGAATGATATATATGAACTAGTGGAACCTCAGGGGTCCAATTCCACCCCAAGTTAGGATATTGAAAGTCAGCGCAGAAGACATCAAGGATGTAGGCTGATAGATAAAAATGTGGCTTCTTTGAGGCGGGTGCCTTTTGATAGTTTTGGATTTGTGTCTTAATTTTTGATGAAAGGATGGATGCCTAGGGAAAGGATTCACCTGTTTTTAACACATGATGGGCTATGGGAGCCCATTCAGCCTTGAAAACTGAACAATTGGGAAGACCAAAAAGCCTACAAAGCATGGCGGCGAGAAAGAGTAAGGTTCCTTGAACCAAATAATAGGATAGAGATCATCCACCTTGGGCACGAAACTATTAGGTTTCATCATCTAACATTTCATCATCGCATCAAAATTATTTCTGGTCTTGGAGGATTAAATAAAGTCAGAAATCTGTTCGGATATCCACATCATCTTTTTCAGGATCTTGCATGCAATTAGGGTTTGCATGCAAATTCTAGGGTTTGCATGCACTTTGCATGCATCCCAGTCACCAGTTTGATGCCTCCAGCACCTTAGCCACCTTATTCTAGCACCCGGGAGCCACTTACCTCAGATTTTTAGCCCTCCTAGGCTGAAAGGCGCTCACTTCTCACCTACTGCTAGAGAAGGGCGCACTTGTTCACCTACCACTGCAGTTCCACTTCAGTTACACTCAGTTAGCTCCGATTCTCCCTGATTTGAGGCTAGTTTCACTCCCGACTGACTGTTTCACTTCCGTTGGACCTCCAGATTGACTAGATGACTTGTTCTGACTTCAGTTAGCCTCCCATGCGCCCCCCACTGAGCCTCCTTCCCTTAATCAGTGCTACACACTTCAGTTACACATGACACACTCAGTTAGACTCAGATTGACACCTGGATGATTGGTTCTTGTGCATTGATGACCACCACCAATTGATGATGAGGACTCCTAGTTGGAGTCAAGCTACTCCATTCAATGATTCGAATGACCTACTTAGGCAATTCGAATTGCTTAGTCATTGAGACAGTTTATATTGTAAACATTCACCCTTATTGGGACATTGAGCACTGCTGCATGTTTTGCACAGTTTTGCACCATATTTTCTATGTTCATCTGTTGTGATTGATTTACTTGTTCATTAGATCTGCTGTGACTAATTTTACATGGTATCAGAGCCATTGCAGGGACAAGATCTCTTTTCTACAGGTGCTTTTACAAGAAGATTTGACTGAATTGCTCAAATTGCAAAAAGTTTTGGCATGAGATATCTCAAGGGCATTCGCTCCTGTGCATGCAAAGCTTGAAAATAATTCCAATACCACTCCAGAAGCTTGAGTTTCCACATAATTCCTGGATCTGATACATTGGACCCATTCAACATTGTTTGATCTCCAATCCCAGGTCTGATGCAACTCTAAAAGGGTGGATTGTTCGACCTTATTGTTCTTGGTTTATTGTGATTTGCAGGTTTATTGTCTCCATCAATTGCATTCGCTACATTGTGCATGCAAGCTCCTCTACAGCAATTGCATTCGCTACACTGTGCATGCAAGCTCCTTCTACATCAGTTTGACTCGCTCCTAGCAATGGAATACTCTTCTTCAAAGCCTATCCTCACCCCATTCAATTATTTTGATTGGAAAGATGATATGGAGATCATATTACGTTCAAAAGGTTACTACCAAGTCACTCTTGGTCTTGAATTGGAGCCAAACAATGTGTCAGATCGAACCAAACACTACAACAAGCTTGATGAAGCTTATGGTCTTCTTTGTCTCTCCATCTCCAAATATCTTCACTTCCATCTCAGCGGATTGAAGACCCCAAAAGCTATATGGGAGCAACTTGAAACACTATTTGGCAAGCAGGACGAGCTTAGGGCTTTTCAATTAGAGAATGATTTGATTGGCCTTAGTCCTGAGAATTTCGAGACCATTAATGAATTCTTCACAAAATTCAAGAACTTGAACATGCAATTGAAGAACAGTAGAGTTATCAAAGAGGATAAGCAATTGATCCTCTCCATTCTCAGCAAGCTTGGTAAAGATTATTTGGTATTTGTCTCTACTTTCAATTCCGGTCGGCTAACTACCCCGAATTGGAAGATGCCTACCTTGAATGCCTTCATTGAGTCCGTCACAAAAGAGCATGACAAGTTGATTCAAATGGGGTCCATAAGCTCCAAAGATTCAGCCCTATATGTTCAAGGACCCAAGATCCCGAATGGTAAAGGAAAGCAGAAGAAGGAGAAGCCCAAATTCGAGCCTCACAAGCAAAAAGAGAAAGGCAAACAAACGGATGCACCATCCAGTTCGAAATCCAAGCAAAAGGGCAAAGAAGGTAACCAAAAATCTAAATGTACTTATTGTAACCGTGGCTTTCATCCCGAAAGTTCATGTATGAAAAAGACCATAGATCAAATGGCCCTCCTTTTGGAAAAGAACAACATAACTCTTCCCGACGGTGCAAGGAAGAAGGATAGGAATGATGATCATGAAAGAGGACAAGCACTCATGGCAACGGTTTCGAAGCCCACTACTCTCTTGATAGATTCGGGTGCATCAAATCATATGGCTGCAAATATTGATTCTTTTTCCTCATTCGATCCAAATAGCTCCATCCCCATCCATTTGGGAGATGACTCAAAAATTTCTTCAAAGGGCAAAGGTACGATTCATGTAGATCATGGAAGCTTTCAGAATGTTCTCTATGTACCTTCCTTGGCTTCAAATCTTCTTTCTGTGTATCAAATGACACACACGGGTGAACCGAAGCAAGTTACATTCAGCCCTAATACAGTTGAAATTTCTGATATAAAAAGTGGAAGACTAGTTGCAGTCGGAAAGGCAAATCACACTGCAAAATGCTATGAGTTTTCACACTTTATTCCGCTTGCAAAGCCCACTGCTCTTCGCACACATGGTAATGAGGTTAGTAGGCTTTGGCATGAAATATTTGGACATCTTAATTATAAATATTTTCTGCTGCTATCAAATAAATCCATGGTAGATGGGCTTCCACAACTCCGTTCCTCGAAAGGAATATGCACTGGTTGCATCATTGGGAAGCACCCCGAGCACAGATTCGACCGCGGCAAAGCTAGCAGAGCTTCTACTATTTTGGGATTGATCCATTCTGATATCAGTAGTCCGCTGCCCCATATGTCATTAAATGGTTCAAGGTATGTTTTGACATTTATTGATGATTTTTCCCGCTTTACATGGGTATTCTTTCTCAAAAACAAGTCAGAAGTGCTTGGAAAATTCAAGGATTTTAAGGCTTCTGTTGAGACCGCCACTGAGAGCAAGATCAAAGCTCTTAGATATGATAATGGTGGAGAATATATTAAATCCTATTTGCTGCAACTTTGTGCCCAAAGCAGAATTAAGATCCAACATACAGTTCCCTACACACCCCAGCAGAACGGTGTAGCGGAAAGGAAAAATCGGTCACTGAAAGAGATGGCTACATGCATGATTGAATCAAAAGGTTTGGCTGCAAATCTTTGGGCTGAAGCAATCAATGTTTCTGCATATATACAAAACCGTGTTCCACATTCATCCGTGAAAGGTATGACTCCTTTCGAAGCATTCTTTGGTCACAAACCGGATGTGTCGAATTTGAGAGTTTTTGGCTCTACTGCATGGGCTAGAATTCCTTCCGAGAAGAGACGAGCTTTGGATCCACAAAGTACCGAGTGCATATTGATAGGATATGGGGAAGAATCAAAATCATATAAACTCATGGATATCAGATCTAAAAAGATATTCATAGAGCGCAGTGTGCAATTTGAAGAACCGCTTCAAGAATTGCAACTAGTCGAGGAGAAGACTGCTGATTCACCGCCTTCACCAGAAGAAGATCCGTGCAGCGATAATGAAGGTATGAGTTCTGATATTTCTAATATTATAGCAGCATATGATGATCATGACATATTAGGTTCGGAATCCGACCATTATGATCCCCCTCAGTTACCAAAGTGGGCCCAAAACACTCTACAATCTGCTGGTTCGAACCTTGGAAATCCTGCTGATCCGAGACGAACAAGAGCAGACTTTCAAAGAGCAGGTATGGCTCTTTCTATTGCTGATCCATTTCTTCCTGAGATTTGTTATTTGATGGCTGGTTCAGATCCTACATCATACTATTCTGCTCATCGAGATCCGAGATGGAAAAGTGCCATGGATGAAGAGTACAGTTCTCTTCAAAAGAACAACACATGGGAGCTAGTTTCTCTTCCACCTGGAAGAAAATTAGTGAAGTGTAAATGGGTCTACCGTACTAAAGTTGCTGCTGATGGCACTATCAGCAAATATAAAGCAAGGTTGGTGGCAAAAGGTTTCTCCCAAGTCCAAGGAGTGGACTACACTGAGACTTTTGCACCGATTGCAAAGATGGATTCCATCCGCCTTGTTTTAGCTATTTCCGCATCCAAGCATTGGGAGGTGCACCACATGGATGTGAAGAGTGCATTTTTACATGGAGACCTTGCTGAAGAGGTATATATGCAGCAACAAGAGGGTTATACATCAGATCCATCATTGGTTTGTATATTGAAGAAATCTTTGTACGGGTTAAAACAGGCCCCAAGAGCTTGGTACGCAAAGATGGACTCCTTCCTTCTTTCTCAGAATTTCCAAAGATGCAAATCTGATCCGAATGTGTATCTTTAGCGAGTTAAAGGTAATTTGTTGGTTATTGTACTTTATGTTGATGATCTTCTCATTACTGGTAGCACACTTACTTCAATAAACAAGCTAAAATCTGCCTTAAATCTAGCTTTTGACATGAGCGATTTGGGCTTGCTGAGTCACTTTTTGGGCTTGGAGATAGCTCAAAATTTTGATGGGATCACTATATCTCAGCAAAAATATGCTTCCGACCTGTTATTCAAGTTTAATATGGCTGAATGTAAGGCAGCCCCATTCCCATTCCTCTCAGGAATCAGTCTTGAGGAGGGAGATTCTACACCGCTTGCAGATTGCAGTATGTATAGACAGTTGATTGGTTCACTACTTTATTTGACACACTCAAGGCCTAATATCTCATATGCCGTGAGTGCCGTGTCAAGATATATGCAGCAGCCACATGAGCTTCATTGGCGAGCAGCCAAGCGGATCTTGCAGTATGTGCAAGGTACGAGACATTTTGGCATCCATTATGCTGCAGATTCTGAGCTTGATTTCATTGGTTTTACTGATTCAGATTGGGCAGGTGATACCATTGATCGGAAGTCCACTTCCGGTTATGTTTTCATGATTGGTCATGGTGCTATTTGCTGGTCCAGCAAAAAGCAAGCAGCCATTGCACTTTCTTCAGCAGAGGCAGAGTATCGAGGGGCAGTCAATGCCTGCATTCAGGCAGTTTGGTTGCAGGGTATTCTTTCCGAGTTTGGTTTTGGTGGCACTACTTCAACTGTCCTATTTTGTGACAATCAAAGTTCTATCAAGATCTCCACAGATCCAGTTCAGCGGCAGAGGACCAAACACATTGAGATTCATATGCATTACATTCAACAGTTGGTGCATGACCGCACCATCATTCTGCAATATTGCCCTACTGATGAGCAGATTGCAGACATCTTCACCAAGAGCTTCACTGAGAAGAAGTTCTCTTACCTCCGTTCACTGTTGGGGGTGAGTTCCATCATGGTGGAGACAGATTGATTCATTATTATGCTTTAGCTTGAGGGGGGGGCTTTCTTCCCACTGGGTTTTCCCTCTTTCCTCACTTAGTTTATTTTCAGCATTTTTTGGATTATTGTATTGGGGTGACCTTTGGTCTTAGTTACCAGGGCCCCACATTATTTTTTGCACATCATAGTCTAGCTTGAGGGGGGGTGTTCGGATATCCACATCATCTTTTTCAGGATCTTGCATGCAATTAGGGTTTGCATGCAAATTCTAGGGTTTGCATGCACTTGCATGCACTTTGCATGCATCCCAGTCACCAGTTTGATGCCTCCAGCACCTTAGCCACCTTATTCTAGCACCCGAAAGCCACTTACCTCAGAGTTTTAGCCCTCCTAGGCTGAAAGGCGCCCACTTCTCACCTACTGCTAGAGAAGGGCGCACTTGTTCACCTACCACTGCAGTTCCACTTCAGTTACACTCAGTTAGCTCCGATTCTCCCTGATTTGAGGCTAGTTTCACTCCCGACTGACTGTTTCACTTCCGTTGGACCTCTAGATTGACTAGATGACTTGTTCTGACTTCAGTTAGCCTCCCATGCGCCCCCCACTGAGCCTCCTTCCCTTAATCAGTGCTACACACTTCAGTTACACATGACACACTCAGTTAGACTCAGATTGACACCTGGATGACTGGTTCTTGTGCATTGATGACCACCACCGATTGATGATGAGGACTCCTAGTTGGAGTCAAGCTACTCCATTCAGTGATTCGAATGACCTACTTAGGAAATTCGAATTGCTTAGTCATTGAGACAGTTTATATTGTAAACATTCACCCTTATTGGGACATTGAGCACTGCTGCATGTTTTGCACAGTTTTGCACCATATTTTCTATGTTCATCTGTTGTGATTGATTTACTTGTTCATTAGATCTGCTGTGACTGATTTTACAAAATCAGGGTTTATATAGCTGGCTTGAGAGCGAAAGCTCTAATAAAAAACCTCTGGGCGAAAGGTAGTCAATTGCGAACCTGCGCAATCATTGAATGACCGGTCTTTGGTATTGGCATTTTCAACAATCCATTTTACAGGGCCTATATAAGGTAAGATGGAAGGGCGAGCAACAATGGCATGAATTTGGGAAGCCCTAATTTTTTCATAGGCTAGCCGGTCTTGTTTGATGCCTGAAAGGTCATGGTTGTCAAAGATTGAATAAATTTTCGCCCAGTCCATTTGATAATCCTCAGTCACCCTCTCACTGGTGTTTGATAAAATGTCGAAATTGGGATCCTTGGTCAGTGAATCCCTATATAGTGTCTTGGATTGGGTAGTTTGAGACATTCTGATGAACATCGGGAAATTCTGATAAGTAAACAAACGAGAGTCAAAATCAACGCATAAACAGTAAAAGTGCGAAAAGAAGATGCAAAATTCACGACAAAACAACCTGATTTCAGCTAAAAACCGTGCAGGTGACCCTGGTAAAAACTCCACAGTAAAATCCACATAGGAGCATAAAAATCGATAGTAAAAATGATAGTGAAAAATCAGAAAAAAAAAATCGTTTATTTAAGGTTTTTTCGACCGGATGAGATCTGGACCGTAGACCTAGGAAGAAACGACGGCCGAGATTACTCCTACGGGATGCAGGATTCGGGGTAAAGTTTCAAAATCTTGCTTTATTCAACGTTCCTGAAATCCGCAATCCAAAAATGCGGGTTGTGGGTTTCGGGTTCTCGAAACTTTACCAAATAAGCAATCAATAATCCACACTGTCTATGAACACTGTTTAATTTTTGCAATCAATAATCCACACTGTCTATGAACACTGTTTAATTTTTGCAATCAATAATCCACACTATTTATGAACACTGTTTAATTTTTGCAATCAATAATCCATACATTGATCTACAGTTTGGATTTGTCTTTACTAATGATCTGTGTGTCTTTTATGTTTGAAGTGAATTTATTTAATTAAAACATTTATCCATTTCTGCAAATGATTAACATAAATTAATAAATTCATGTTAATTTTTCAATTAGCATTTCCAACTACAAGGTAATCCTGCATGTGCCTAATCCTTAAAACTACTATCAGTGAATTTTCATTTCCTGATTGTGTTGTGGTTAAACCAGCATTAGTAACCTCGCTATACTCAATGTGCCAAATCAAATATGCCACGTGTCTCAATAAGATCGTTCCACGTGTCACCCTAGGATAACAGATATCAACATTTTAACAACAAAATTTATACAATTTTTGCTTTAAAGACTTTGCTGGAAAGTAGAAATATTCTCAAAGAAAGAGCGGCCTCTCTTTCTCCAAGGTTTTCTATGGTTACAATTCCCTCCTAAATGAAGGGTCGGCCAACCCTTCTTATTCGCAATATTCATTTCATAATAGTTCGACACTGCAAGAAGGGTCGGTCGATCCTTCTTGCATTCTCCATTATGGCTATAGATGAATTGTTGGATAAAGGTTTTCACAATTAACTACAAAAAGAAGGGGCGGCCAATCCTTCTTGTCGTAAAATGGAAGTCGGGACAAACCATTTTTATATGATATAACTTCCAAGGTGTTCTATTTTTACAATTCCCTCATAATTGAAGGGTCGGCCGACCCTTCTTATTCCCAATATTATTTTCACAATAGTTCGACACTGCAAGAAGGGTCGGTCGACCCTTCTTATTCCCAATATTATTTCCATAATATTTCGACACAACAAGAAGGGTTGGTCAATCCTTCTTGTGTTCTCCATTATCCATATAGCTGAATTGCTGGATAAATGTTTTCACAATTAACTACGAAAAGAAGGGGCGGCCAATCCTTCTTGTCAGAAAACGGAAGTCAGGACAAACAATTTTATATGTTATAACTTCCAAGGTGCTCTATTTTTACAATTCCCTCGAAATTGAATGCTCGAATGACCCTTCTTATTCCCAATATTGTTTTCATAATAGTTCAACACTGCAAGAAGGGTCGGTCGATCCTTCTTGTGTTGTCCATTATGGATATAGTTGAATTGTTGGATAGAGGTTTTCACAATTAACTATGAAAAGAAGGGGCGGCCGATTCTTCTTGTCGAAAAACAAGGATCGAAGACAAAAGTCGTCATAAACCATTTTTATATGTTATAACTTACAAGGTCTATTTTTACAATTCCCTCATAATTGAAGGGTCGACTGCCCCATCTTATTCCCAATATTATTTTTATAATAGTTCGACACTCTCAAAATGGTCGACCGACCCTTCTTATTCCCAATATTATTTTCATATTAGTTCAAAACTGCAAGAAGGGTCGCTCGATCCTTGTGTTATCCATTATGGATATAGCTGAATTGCTAGATAAATGTTTTCACAACTAACTACGAAAAGAAGGGGTGGCCGATCATTCATATCGGAAAACGGAAGTTGGGACAACTATTTTTATAACTTTTCGCCTTACATTTTGAACATTAACAAATGCAAATTGCAATTTTCAAATAAAAAATTGAATTTTCTAATTTGAAATCCACACATTTCAAATCAGAAATTGCATTTTTTAATTTTAAATTGACAGTTTCCAAATGAAAATTGTCATTTTTTTATTTGAAATTCACCCTTTTCAAATCAAATTTTTCATTTTTTATTTGAAATTCACACTTTTCAAATCAAAATTTGCATTTTTTGATTTGAAATTCACACTTTCTAAATTGAAATTCATAGTTTTTAAACAAAAAACTGTAATTTTAAGGTTCATAGGTAGTCGAAAAACACACTATTTGAATTGAAAAACACACTTTTCAAAGACAATATTGCCACTTTCAGAACCTGTTTTTGCACTTTAGAAAGGTTGATATTGACACTTTCAAAGGCTAAAGTTGCTCAACGTTTTATATTGTCCTTGTCAGTCGCTGAACATTAGCGGCATCTTTTATTCAGATAGATGCAGGCTCGTTTGAAGGGACGGTAGTGGAGCTACTGCATTTAATACTCTGCAGCTCAATGCTTAGCTTTCGCCGTCTACACCTCTATCAAACATCATGACAGTACTATGAACCATCATGATAGTACTATTCAGACAGATGCAGGCTGATTTGAAGGGACAGTAGTGGAGGATGACATGGGGCAGAGGTCAGCCAGACGCCCTGTAACGTCATGCCTCCAATAAATTACGCCCTCAATCATTATGCTGATGCCAGTTTACACAATTCGTTTCTACCATTGCTTCCTTACGTATAACTGCCTCCGTGCTGAAGGCAGTAATTCTAGTTGTACCGTGCTGCTAAGCAAGTACTGCAAATTGATTTTCAATTGTATGAGATGGACTTTTACGTGGATTTTGAGTCATTCAATCTCTACAAAGCCATTAATGGCAATCCTGTCGTATGTGTGGGCTTCTGTGAAAATATATGGGAGTCAAGTCGGCTCTCCGCCCTGCTTTCCATAGAAATTCCTATAAATATTTTCAATGGAGTAGGAGACCTCCATTCGAGAGACCTGCAATTTAAAGCTTGGCTGAACTTCTGGGTGGATTTCTGGTGGTTCAGTTTTTTTAATTGGTATATCATGGCTGCCTGTATGAGGGCGTGTAGACGCAGGGGATCCAGCAGGGGTGTAGGGTCTTCACGACCTTGGGGGGGAAGTTTCTCTCAGGGAGAAGGCTCGTCTCAACAGCACACCATGGGGATGGAAGAGTCTGCCTCGCAGACCTTCAATTGGGGGGCTCAGTATCTAGCAGAGACACCTACTCTGATAGAGGCACAGATAGCACACTGTGAATTATGCCTTCTCCGGGAATACAAATCCCACTTGGGCCAAAAATTAATCGTCAACCCATACTAAGCGGTGAGGATCTTGTTCGCTCGCGAAATTCAAGTGAGGAACCAGCTCTGTCACGGCCTCCGTGAAGCCCTCCAAATTATAAAATGCGGCCAACAGACTCATTTGGCCGATGTTCGCTTGCTCAAGTCAGCTCTGAAATATTACATGGATAGTACCTCGAGGGACTTCCCTCATGAAGAACAAGTTTCCCCACGGGGGGAGCACCCTGCTCCCTGATTAGTCTTCCCGTTCTTCGTTCATGCCGGTCTTGGTGGTCAGCGTTCAGCTCGCTGGTGGCTCGCTGTTTTTTCTGTGGATTTTTCCCTGGTGGCTCACTTTTTTTTCTGTGTATTTTGCCATGTCTTTGGAAGTTCAGTCTCAGTGCAGACTCTGGATGTTAGCGTGATTTTGTTATGGGGGCTTCTCGGTCAATATTCAATTGTTAGAATTAGTCAATATGGACCATTGAATAGCATATAAATAGAAGTGAACTGTAAGCCTAAGGGAAGATTAGAAGAGAGAGACATAGTGGAGAAATCCTCTTTTTGGTCTAATTTGGATCCGCAACATTATGTTTTGACTGTTCCTGCAACAGGTTTACCGCAAAGTTTAATGAATGCATGAAGATGTCCGATTATTGTTCTAATTTTGTGTCTGTGCGGTGGTGAATGTTGCATTATGTCTATTATGCTGTGGATTGAATGGTAGTGGTTCATGCGATTAAGTAGAATGGATATGTTATTGTGAATGTTTACTTTATGTTGAATCTGCGAATTGCTTACATAATATGCGAATGATTAGTAAATAGTATGCTATCAAGTTGGTGATATCTGGTTAACTTTCTGCGATAAGAGATTTGTGGGTAAAGCATATTCTCAACGCCATTGCGGAAACTTGGTTCCTGCAGCACCCTCTACAAGTGTTGCTGGGAAGGGTAACTCCTTTCCGGGCCAGTGTATAAGGGATTGTTGGTGCTTGTTGACGACAGTGAGAACCCCTGTCAAGAAGAGTTGAGTCAACACGGGTTTTATCTGCAGTTAGCCTGGTTGTATGCTCCTCAATTTGATCTACTATGGATTTTTGACCATACTCAGTATGGCATGAGCTGCTGGGCACTCGTTTGTAATTGTATTCAGTAATTGTGTCTTCCATTTTGATTCTAGGTGCTCGTTTGTAATTGTATTCAGTAATTAAAATTTAAGTAGGATACTATGTTGGAGGACATTCCCAGACGACAATCCAGATAGTGATGCCATTAGTTGGAATGATTCTGACTGCGATTAACCAGACATAAACATTCTTTCTTTTTGTTTTTTTTAAATAGAAACAATATACTTTTGGGTCTGCTCAAAGTTCCAAATCAAATATGCCACGTGTCATATTATGATCATTCCACGTGTCATCCTAGGATACTAGATATCAAAATTTTAACAACAAAATTTATATAATTTTTGCTTCAAAGACTTTGCTGGCAAGCGGAAATATTCTCATAGAAAGAGCGGCCGCTCTTTCTCCAAGGTTTTCTATTGTTACAATTCCCTCCTAAATGAAGGGTCGGCTGACCCTTCTTATTCCCAACATTCGTTTCATAATAGTTCGACACTGCAAGAAGGGTTGGCCGATCCTTCTTGTATTCTCCGTTATGGATATAGATGAATTGTTGGATAAATCTTTTCACAATTAACTACGAAAGAAGGGGCAACCGATCCTTCTTTTCGGAAAATGGAAGTTGGGACAAACAATTTTTATATGTTATAACTTTTCACCTTAAAACTTTGAACATTTAGAAATGGAAATTTCAATTTACAAATAAAAAATTCCCCGTATTATTTTCATAATATTTTGACACTGCAAGAAGGGTCGGTCGACCCTTCTTATTACCAATATTTTGTTCATAATATTTCGACAATGTAAGAAGGGTCGGTCGATCCTTCTTGTGTTCTCCATTATGGATATAACTGAATTGTTGGATAAAGGTTTTCACAGTTAACTACGAAAAGAAGGGGCGGCTGATCCTTCTTGTCGGAAAATGGAAGTCGGGACAAACTATTTTTATATGTTCAACCGACCCTGGTTATTCCCAGTATTGTTTTTATAATAGTTTAACACTGCAAGAAGGGTCAGTCGATCCTTCTTGTGTTCTCCATTAATATTGGGCATTGGTCATAAATGAATCCAATATCAATTTTAGCATAAGGTTGGTGAATACTTAGATGCGGTAAACCAGAGTATAAACATATGAATTCTGATTTAATATTACTTTCATCCAAGCATGAAGAATAACATAATGGAAAATATCTACTGGAAATAACAATTAATAGAGAAAGGAAGGAAATTTACAGACACACATAATTTACTACAAATAACAATTAACAAAGAAAGGAAAGAAATTTACAGATTGTCATTACGGGAAATAAAAATTAGCAGAGAAAGGAAGGAAATTTACAGCCTGTCATTACTAAATAGTTTTTTCATTAGTGGTACAATTATATTCAACACATTCCATGTATAATTTCAAAAACAAGCAACTCATGCATGCCTTCCCAGACACACTATAATGCTAATTACAATTTAACATTGATCGACATGACGGTTAGACATGCTCTCTGAAGTGGTCGAACAGAGGACCTAGTCGGGCGGCCGACCTAAGATCCTCCAACATCTCCCCCATGAACAATCCGTTTCTTCATCTCAAAGAAATTAGAAAATAATTGGATTTGAATGAACAGAAGGTTGCTGACTATGAAAGCACAATCCTTCTACCTTCTACTTGGCACAGTAAGAAGAACTTGACAACATGGTCTGGTACTAAAACAACATTCGACGACTGCTGCAATTGTTGACGACCGCATGTGACGACGGCTCCATCCCATCCTTACATCCATCTATCGCAGATCTATCTCACCGGTCACAGTTTCAGGTTGAATTATTGCGTGTCATCACATGTATTGTTCCATAGTTGCATATTCTTGCTGGATTTCAGTGATTATAATTTTTGCGGGCGAATTCAGATCCTCTATTAGAAAATGACGGCTCCATTCCATCCATATATCCATCAATGGCAAACCTACCAATCTCTTTCGGTCATGTTGTCAGATGGCTAACATTCCAAGATCAGCATTTCTGTGTACAAATGATGGTTCTTAACAGAGATGAAATGGGTTGCTTCACAACTACGTTAAGCTTTTCATTTAATGACAAATCCATGTATTGGGACTTGGCTCGAAATGCCCATATATCAACTACGGGCAATAAAATAAATGAAAAGATTAATGTAGTTGTGAAGCAACCCATTGCATCTATGTTAGGAACCATCATTTGTACACAGAACTGCTCATCTTGGAATGTTAGGCATCTGACAACATGACCGGAAGAGATTCGTAGGTCTGCCATTGATGGATATATGGACGGAATGGAGCCATCGTTTTCTAATAGAGGTCCAACAAATGCTCCATCATTCACGGGAAAAAGTTATAATCAACTATGGGCAATAAGAACAATGCATGTGACCAATACAAGTGACGACGCGCACTAATTCGACCTGACAACGTGACCGGTGAGATAGATCTGCGATAGATGGATGTAAGGATGGGATGGAGCCGTTGTCACATGCGGTTGTCAACAGTTACATCAGTCATCGAGATAGATAATTAAACGAAATGCTCCATCGTTCGAGGGAAAACTTATAATCAACTACGGGCAATAATTAAATGAAAAGGTTCGCGGGAAAAACTTATAATCAACTACAGGAAATAATTAAACGAAAAGGTTGGCGATAAAAACTCATATATCATGAGGAGAACCGGGGAGCAATTAAAAGACTCAAGCATTTCTCATAAAACAACAAAGGAAGTAAAAGAAAATTCCATGGCTTCCCGGATGATTTCAGTTTGCTGTGATATGGGGCATGGTTAGGGTATATATAGTGAGTGGCCACTGTGTTGATGGATTAAAAATATTTTGCTAGGTTAATCGTACACGTATCACTCCAATCAATTCCTTGAAAATCCAACGACCAACATGCTTGCTGCCAGCGCATTAAATGGCCTACACCAGGCTCCTACAACAGGATGAATAATATTCGTCGTAAGTTTCAGCCTATGTGAATCAAGTATACCATATATATTAAATTATGCAATTACGTCCCATGATTATTTTTAAGAAACAAAATTGTTGATGTGAACCAAGTATACCATATATTAACCCTGGATGCAGGCGTCACCATTATACAAGGGGCCACGTGTCGGACACGAGGAGGGCACGTGGGGGAGGAGCCTCGACCCAGGCGCCGGTAACATGGCACGCATGCCCCATGCAATATACCACCTCCCTTGCTTCCACTTGCCTGCCCTCACATGTGCGGATTTATGGCTCCTTCTCGATTTTTCGCTCGCAAGTCCCTTCACCGGCTAGCTGGATGCAACTCTGGTGCCTCAGCCCTCTACGCATTCAAAGTAGCCCTCACCTTGGGGCAACTCCATGTCTACTGGGGAGATGCCCCATTCTCTTTGCTTTGTCTACAAGGGAGCTGCCCCATTCTCTCTGCTCTGTCTACTAGGGAGTTGCCCCATTCTCGAGGAATAATGGGGCAGCTCAACTATTATCAGTTTAAAACTGATTTGGAGTGTATCAGTTTTAAACTTCGTTAAGGAACTTCTACTCAGCAACTCAACCATAAATTCCTTACACCATCTTCATCTCCAACTACTTCTCATTTGTCCACAAACTGCAAGCTATACTTCTCATTTGGACCCCGGTCATATAACATCCTCGTTGCTGGTTCAGAAAATGCAGGAGCTTAAAATAGTCCCCAAACGTTAAATGGTACCATTAATTTCCTTAATATTCGTTTAAACAATCTTTAAAATAATTTTAAAAATCAAATATGCCACGTGTCACAATATAAGCTTTCCACGTGTCGCAAAATTTATAGAAGTTTTGCTTTAAAGACTTTGCTGGCAAGTAGAAATATTTTCAGAGAAAGAGCGACTGCTCTTTCTCCAAGGTGTTCTATTGCTACAATTCCCTCCTAAATGGAGGGTCGACTGACCCTTCTTATTCCTAATATTCTTTTCATAATAGTTCGACACTGCAAGAAGGGTCGGTCGATCCTTCTTGTATTATCCATTATGGGTATAGTTGAATTGATGGATAAATGTTTTGACAATTAACTACGAAAAGAAGGGGCGGCCGATCCTTCTTGTCATAAAACAGAAGTCGGGACAAACCATTTCTATATGATATAACTTCCGAGGTGTTCTATTTTTACAATTCCCTCATAATTGAAGGGTCGGTCGACCCTTCTTATTCCCCATATCATTTTCATAATAGTTCGACACTGAAATAAGGGTCGGCCAACCCTTCTTATTATCAATATTCTCTTCATAATATTTCAACACTGTAAGAAGGGTTGGCCGATCGTTCTTGTGTTCTCCATTATGGATATACCTGAATTCTTGGATAAAGGTTTTCACAATTATCTACGAAAAGAAGGGGCAACCGATCCTTCTTGTCGGAAAACAAAAGTTGGGAAAAACTATTTTTAGATGTTAGAAATTCCTTGGTGTTCTAGTTTAACAATTCCCTCCAAATTGAAGGGTCGACCGACCCTTCTTATTCCCAATATAATTTTCATAATAGCTCGACACTGCAAGAAGGGTCAGTCGATCCTTCTTGTGTTCTCCATTATGGATATAGCTGAATTGCTGGATAAATGTTTTCACAATTAACTATGAAAAGAAGGGGCGGACGATCCTTCTTCTCGGAAAATAGAAATCGGGACACACTATTTTTATATGTTATAACTTAGCGGATTGACTTGTTATTGTAACAATGACTGGATATTTTAAACATTGAATTTTTCACATTTACAAATGAAAATTGCAATTTTCAAATAAAAAATTGCAATTTTTTTATTTGAAATTCACACTTTTCAAATCCGAAATTGCATTTTTTTAATTTTAAATTCACACTTTTCAAATCAAAATTGGCATTTTTTTATTTGAAATTCACACTTTTCAAATCAAAATTTGCATTTCTATATTTTAAATTCACACTTTTCAAATTAAAATTTGCATTTTTTGATTTGAAATTCACTTATTTTGAATTGAAATTCATAGTTTCATAACAAGAAAACTGCAATTTAAGGTTCATAAGTAGTCAAAGACACACTATTCGAATGGAAAAACACACTTTTCAAATCCAATATTGCCACTTTCAAAACCCGTTTTTTCACTTTAGAAAGGTTGATATTGACACTTTCAGAGTCTAAATTCACACATTCTTAGTCCAAAATTTGCCTAATTTGTCCAAATTTAATGAAATAAGCGTTATACTGAGTTAAAAGTTATATGCTGAATGGATGGATATGATACCAGGTGCATGGTACATAGAAATGATTTGCATTATTGTTCATTAGTAATGAAATGTATATACATGCCAAAGATTTCTCGATATTCTTGATCTAGTGTTGGGGACTAACCTACATATTAAAAGAGCTAAGTGGTAGTTGGATCCTACGAGGTGGGAGTACCTCTGAGACATGAATTCTGAAAGATAAATGTTATGCGAGTGATGCATTATTGTTTATCATGAGTATTGTATTATTATCATGATGTGTGGGCATGTGTGGAGTTTCAGGAAATTCAACTTCCCAAATTGGTTATTCGATGACAAAACCCGAGTACAACAGTCGCAACACAGTAACTATGTCGATGTAGACATAACCCCTTGTTCCATAGGAGGCGTGGAGGCATTACCCAATGTTTATGCTCCGAAACCCATAGTCATGGGAGGGTTGCGCTATGGAGCACTCCCCAAGGTGTGTGATGATGACTAGTGGGTGCCTGCTAGGGAAGCTTGGTCGATGTAGTCGACACTTCCGCTTATGGGTTCTAACTGGAGTTATGCCATGTAGTGGACACTGTAGGGTAGTCCAACAAAGGAAGGATTGGATGTGGAATTTAGTGGTGAATTAGGGAGAAGGAAGTAGGTAGATAGGAATGTCATGGAAGTTTTAATGGGAAACATAATTTACTGTTTGTGTGTGCTAAAAACCCTTGCTTGATTCTTGTATCGTAATCTAGTATGTTATGTTGTTTCATATATTATTATGGTTTGAGTTAGTAAATATGGCTAGCCATTTCAAATTCATATCTCGGTATGCGTCAATAGATTGTAATTTATGTAATTATGTGGTATGTTTGTTTAAGTACTATTAGTGTACCTACACAAGGTATGTAATCCATAGCTACACTTACATAACTCGCCTATATATGCTTGTATTAGTTATCTACTATACTATTACAATTGGGATTGAATGCATTGTGTTTGTGAATAAATACATAAGACTTAGTTGGGGATTAATTATTACATATTTATTTATGCATTGATATAATTACGTCAAGTTACTAATGAAAGGTTTAATTGCAATTGAGGTTAATTACTAATTGTGGTCATCACTAAATAAATGTTAGTAAATGGTTAAGAGGACTATTAACGTAGTTAGTAAATGTTAATTAAGTGTTAATAATGTTAAGTATATTTTAATAATAATATTATTAAATCGATTAATAAATTAACTAACTACTATTGATATTAATTAAGTTAACTGTAACTAAGGATTGAATGTTGGATATGGTAATAGTTCCATGAATGGTCATTTAAGTTAAAATAGTATTAATTAGTCATTATATAAATATCAATTAGTATTAATTACAATCAAGGTTCAATTATTAAATATGGTAAGTAGTTATGTGACTAATCATGGAAGTTCAAAAGAGTATTAATTAAGTTAGTAAATAAGTGATAATTGAGTTCTCAGTATACATATGGCTTGACGGGTGGATTATGGTAATGGTTAAATGCATGAGATTTATCCTTTTATTATTATCATTTAATTAAACCACATATACTATGAAACGAGAACTTTATACTATGAACGAGAACTCTAGCCATAAAAATGATAGTTTTTGCAAATAAACACCAAAAACACCCCCCAAATAGAAAAGTGTTGATACCAGTATACACGTTTTTTTTTTCAGGGTAAAAAATAGAGCCATGGCCTAAACATCCCATACTGTTGTTTACAAAAATTTTAAAATCAAACCCTAAATTTGAAAATGTTTTTTTATTCAAGAGATAAATTACAACTTTTTTGAAACTTGCATATTAAACAAAAAACAAAAATCATAAATAATTTGACGACTCTGACCATATAAAAACAAAGAAATTATGATCCAATTCATAATGAAATAATATATTAGACCATACAAGAACAAATGATTCATATAAATATTCAAAAAAACCTTTAGAGTTTCAATTACAAACATCATACTAATAAAAAACATCTAAAATGCTTCATGTGAAATTATTCAAATTCATCCATGGATTCTGACACCCCATAGGAATCTACATTTTTTACAGATGAAGGACTGGATGAAGATGTAGATGACCCATATTTTTCTCTATTATCAATGGGTGCACCATCTGAGTCTACATCTATGCCCATCATTTTAGATGTCATATTCCTTCGGGATCTACGGATTGGTTTAATAAACTCTTATCTTGCAACTTCTTGTTTTGGCAACAACCTGTTGATAATCTCTATAGTCTTGGAGTGAAGAGTGTATTTCTTTGTCAAATTGAAATCATAAACAAGTATATCAACTTCCTGTGAAATCCTCACAACAGATCTAAGAGCTGATGAATACCTCACAAGAAAGAAGTGCAAAAAATAGAAGAAGAGTGCAAAATGGAGCAGAATAATCACAGATGTTTCATTAATCTATAGAATAAACAATAATTCTCCAATAGTCAGGATTCGAAGACCAAGGGTGTAATTTGAATTAGCCTGCATGGATTGATCATCATATCAGTGGAGTGTCATCAAAGCACAAGTAACCATCAACCATGTGTCAAACTGAGTCTAACTGGGTGTAGTAGGTGTAACTGATGCATGGAGAATTGATGGAGGGAACATGAAGAGCTAACTAGAGTCATGAGGAGCTAACTGGAGTCAAAATAGTCAATCTAGGCTCTTTGGAGGTCCATCAGAGTGTTTCAGTGAGTTAATTAGGCCATCTGTCCTTATATCAGAGAACAGATCCATAAATCAAGGAGCTAACTGAAGTGTCACTGGTGGTAGGTGAGAGAAGGCACCTTTCACATGTGGTAGGTGAAAAGAGGGTGCATCATGCACTAGGAGGGATAGAAATGAACAGAAGGAAGCTCCCGGGGCTAGAAAAATGGGGATTAGGTGCTGGAGGACACCATGTTGATGAATAGGATGCATGCAATTTGCATGCAGGCAGGCAAAAATGCATGCATGGCTGAAATGAAAAATAATGGAAATGTTGTTAAGACTAGGATGGAGTATAGGAATATCCTAACACCCCCCCTTAATCCATCCTTGGCCCTGGTAACTAGGACCAAAGGTCACCCCTACAATCAAATAAATGATAATAAAAATAAGAACTGTCCATAAACCAAGGAAATGGGGAAAACCGCATGGGAAAAATACCCCCCCTCAAAAGAACAACAAGGAACTCAAAGAACCATGATACTAAGCAGAGAAGGAAAAAGCTTTCCTTAGTGAAAACTTTTGCAAAAAACTTGGAAAGCTGATCCTCTGTAGGATGCCAATGCAGGTGCTAGATCTGGATCTGGTCTTCTGATGTGCATCCCACTATGTAGAAGATGTATTGGCCAAAGCAAGTCTCTAAGGAAACCTTTCTGCTACTGGAACGAATGGCTCATGATGAGTCTTTCCAAGATATTTTGGATTGAACCCCACCATCATGCAGCATCTCTTAGGAAGAGGTAGATGGAATAATGCAAGGTTGGCATGATACTGAGATCTGATAGTTTTGTCATTAGATGAATCCTCAACTGTGTTCCCAGTAGCTGCAAGGACTGTGTGAGCCCATATTGGCGTTGTCCCTAGATTGGGAGCATGTGTTGGTTCTAGATCTGAATCTGAATGTTCTTGAACTTTGATCTCAACATCAAGATCTTGATCTTGATCTTGATCTTCATTAGAAGAAGAGTCACTCGGATCTTCATCAGATTCTGAAGGAGTAGGAAGAGAGAAGGGAAAAATGTGAGAAATCATATGCCTTGGAGGCATGATTTGCAAACCCTTTCACTATAGTCTTCCCAGTAGAGATCTCTATAATCTCAACTGTGTCAGGACCAAAGATCACCTTCTTTGGTGATCTAGTGTGAGTCATCTAATATATAGACAACAAATTTGCTGTCAGAGAGGGGATGAATAGAACATTCTTGAACTTGCCATGCTCCATATGTATTGTACCCATCCCTTTGGCAGAGATCTGAGAGTTGTCTCCCATGTGAATAGTAAGGCCATCTTTGAGATCTAAAGAAGAGAATGATTCTTCAAAATAAACCATGTGGTTGGAGGCTCCTGAATCTATAAGGAGGGCATTTGATTTCAAAAATACAGCCATCAATGCATGGCATTTCTCATGACCATCAGATTCACTTCCAGAATCAGACACTCTTGCATCTTTTGGAAGAGCAATGTTGTTCTGTTCAAGAAGCTTGGTTAATTGATATATTTTCTTGTGCATGAAATATCTCTCTGGGTGGTTTCCTTTCTTGCAGTAGGGACACTTAGATCCTTCAGATCTTTTCTGTTTGTCCTTCTTGGAGCTGGAGGCCCCCTTTGATGGACTTGACTTGGCTTTCAGGTTTGGTTCAGATGGCTTCTTGTCCTTGCCTTTGTGCCTCCCTTTCACATTTGCACTATTTGCTTCAACAACTAAAAGAGGTTGATCATTGGAGGCCTTGATGGCACCCATTTGGATCAACTTGTTTTGTTCTTGGATGAGAGCTGCAGTGAAAACTTCTAAGGAGGGAATCTTCCATCTAGGGATTGACATTCGCCCAGAGTGGAAGGTACATACAAAGACAGAAAATTCAGATCCTAGCTTACTCAAAATAAAGAGTACCAATTGCTCATCCTTCTTATTAATGCCACACTGCTTGCATTGCATAACCAAATGTTTGAATTTCGAGAAGAATTCTTGAATGGTCTCAAAACTGCTTGGTTGTAGGGAAACCAATTCATTCTCCAAAACATGGCCTCTTAGCTCATCTTGTTTTCCAAAGAAGGCCTATAACTTCAACCATAACTCTCTTGGAGTCTTCAACCCTTCGAGATGAAACAATAGATCTCTAGAAATATGAATGCTCATGTAACCAAAGGCTTCATCTAATCGATTCAGATGCTTGGTTCTCTCCACGGCTAAATTTGGTCTGGTTTCCCTTCCATTGTTATCCTGTGTAGAGATTTGCTTCTCAAGGACAATTCCATATCAATATTCCAATCAAAGTAATTGAAAGGAGTCAGGATTCCAGGAGTGAGAGGAGTGTTCGAATTGCTCATCTCAACTGCTGGAGCGAATACAAGGTGAAACTGCTGCTACTGCAATTGCTGGAACTCATAATGACTTGCAAAAAACTCTCAAGAATGGAGATAGACTATACTGTCAACATGCTCTGATACCATGTGAAATCCTCACAATAGATCTAAGAGCCGATGAATACCTCACAAGAAAGAAGTGCAGAAAATAGAAGAAGAGTGCATAATGGAGCAGAATAATCACACACATTTCATTAATCTGTATAATAAACAATAATGCTACAATAGTCAGGATTCTAATACCAAGGCTGTAATTTGAATTAGCCTGCATGGATTGATCATCAGATCAGTGGAGTGTCATCAAAGCACAAGTAACCATCAACCATGTGTCAAACTGAGTCTAACTAGGTGTAGTAGGTGTAACTAATGCATGAAGCACTGATGGAGGGTGCATGAGGAGCTAACTAGAGTCATGAAGAGCTAATTGGAGTCAAAATAGTCAATCTAGGCTCTCTGGAGGTCCATCAGAGTGTTTTAGTGAGTTAACTAGGCCATCTGTCCTTAAATCAGGGAACAGATACATAAATCAAGGAACTAACTAAAGTGTCACTGGTGGTAGGTGAGAGAAGGCGCCTTTCACATGTGGTAGGTGAAAAGAGGGTGCATCATGCACTAGGAGGGCTAAAAATGAATAGAAGGAAGCTCCCGGGGCTATCAAAATGGGGACTAGGTGCTGGAGGACACCATGCTGATGACTGGGATGCATGCATGCAATTTCATGACTACATGAAAAAATGCATGCATGGATGAAATGAAAAATAATGGAAATGTTGTTAGGACTAGGATGGAGTATAGGAATATCCTAACACTTCCTCTAAATTCAAGATGTCAATGCGATGGTGATTTATTTTTTGACCCTTTCTTTTTCTCTTTCTGCAAACCTTTTTCTCGACCACCATCTCTGCCTTGTACACACCATCAAATGGGTGTGTATTTGTTGCATACCAATGTACTTCTACTGATACTACTTATTTATTTTCTTTATTGACCTTCATATATTTTGCAATCTAGAATGGATAATGATGTGCATCATCTATAGCCAAACCTGCAATCATGCAACCCTCCTTGATATCTTGTACTAAGCCCCTATAAAGGTCTTCCATCTCTTGATGCTTTGCGGATGATCTTCTAGAGCCAATATACATTTCTCTTTCCTCTACTTGAGAAAAATCAACACCTTGAGGTTCAACATTTGTTACCTCGTTTTCATTTGATAAACTTTATGGCCAAGCAAATGGAGACTTCAAATATATATCTCCATTTGTAAAGTTTGAAATTATGTCACTCTACTCCATGAAAAAAGACTCCCACCACACAGAATAAACAACATCAAAGTACTCATATGTATCTTCGATACACTTTTTGATTTCTTCCAAGCATTGAGAAGAATCAACATCTCTACTATGTCACCTTGCATTATGAATCTCTGCAAATGATTGCAATAACATTAAATTTGAAGCATACATTTGACGATTTGGGATGAATTTCAGAAATGCCAAACCTGATGAAGGCCCCCATTCTGTGCTAGTTGAGTACTTCTTGCCCCACAGTAGTGCTTTTCCATGAATCTTTTTTATACGAAACTAATGCTGAAAGCTAATGTCATTATGCTTTTCAATGCACCCTTCTTCACCATGCGATCCAAACATAAATCTTTGAATGTCAACAGTTTCTTCCAATTTCTGCACAATAGGATCTGGATGGTATGTTTTTCTTATAATTTCAATCAACGATGCTAGGCTCCCGAATTTCTTCCTCCTAAATGTCGTTTCAAAATGGATAAACATTTGATCATGTAAAATCTTAGTCACAACAGAACCTAGCTACTATGGATTCCTCACTAGTGAAAGATTGCAACACATTTACAGGAATAATCACAATTATGTAAAATGAAGAACAAATGTACAATAACACATGAAATGGAGTAAAATTTCATATATCATTAACAGTCCAATGCTATGAAATAGATTGGTTCATCCTTATATACAAAATAGGAGGAAAAATATCCACTTGGAGTGTCCACACTTAGCTAGCTTAGATTTACCCCAATCCCCCCTAGGTTAACCAAAATGGTTTCCAAAATAACTCAAACAGGTTCAAAATATGCATGTGAACACTGGGTAAGCATGGGAAGTCATAATGAGGTTCACACATGTGAGGATAAGGTTGGGTGGAAGTTGGTTAGGATTAGGCATGCCAAAAATGGCTTAGGGAGTGGGAATTGTCCACATACAGAGCATGAGTGCCCTTGGTCAATGTGTTTCCTTAAAACAGGGAAAGAGGGTGCCTTAGGCATGCTGGGGAAATAAACGCTTGGATAAGCATGCCTAACAGCTAGTTTGACCACCTCTTGGCCCATACTTTTGCTCATACACTGTGAACTTGTTCACACTTATCCAAATAAGTCCAAACCACTTTATAATAACCAGTTTCACACCTAGGGATGTATTATTAACTAGTTTAGCACCTAATAACCATTAATTAATTAATGATTACGGTACTAAGGTATAATATTGTTCTAACACCCCCCCATAAGCTAGACTTAGTGGAATATAAAAAATAAGGCCTTGGCAACTAAGGCTCAAGTCACCTTTTACAACAGAAAATTATTTGTCCATGTAAAACGAGGAAAGAGGCAAAATCACATGGGGAAAATCCTCCCTTAAGAATGGACATGGCACAAAGATGATCAAAAGGTCTTCAACAGGTCTTGTTCTTCACTTGAATGAGTTGAATGAACAACTTCTTGGTGAAATACTTGGTGAAGATGTTGTGGATGTCATGATCATGCACCAATTCTTCAATGTTCTGTAGACAAAAAGCATGTTGGAAGGCTCCTTGAAGCTCATAATTTGATGATGGGGAGCATCATAAGAATGCTTCTTCATGCATACATACTCTGATATGAATACATAATCAATAATGGAAAAGATATCTCTGCAAAATCCTTCCCAAAGAACATAAAAAATATCAACAAAATCAGCATTTTGAGGAGCTTCCACATGGCAAATCAAACCATGAATCTTCCTTCCGAACTGATGTAGCACCTTCTCAAATATGTAATAGAGATCATGTGGCTTTGATATATCAAAATAGGAGCTATATGGATCAGAAAAAAACAGAGGTATAATGTCTCCATGATCGAATGGTTTTACAGTAAGAGAAGAGTCTGTAGCTAGATCACACTGACAGTTGAGAAAACTTGAAGGGTCTGGAGACTTGAGTTTTGAACCATAGGTGGTAAGATCAGGTCCAGAAATTTGTAACAGTAGCCCCATGATGGCCAATGACATGGTTTTCCAACCAAGGAATGAAATGTAAGACATAAAGACAACATAGGCAAGTGGCACAGTTTTGGAAACAATGAAATTGTCATATTTTCCAATGTGAGGGCTTGGGGGTTGCATGGTATTTTGGACATCCAGTGGTTGGGAAAATGGTTTGAGGTATGTCATAACCTGTATATCATCCTACATATTACCTTCCATATCAGAATGGAAAGGATCAGAATGAAGTTGGGAAGAGCTTTCAGAAGGCATGTCAAAAACTAGTGAAAAATGACTAGTATTGGGGGAAAGCTTCGGTGAACTGGATGGAGATTCTTTTAGGGAAGAGACTGAGTTTTCTGAATTTGATATATCAGAATGTAAATCAGAAATAGAGATATCAGAAAAATATTTGGCTCTTGCACCCAAAGCATAGAGCTTTTTACCTTTGCATGTGGCATGGAGACAATGTTCTTACTCCACAGAGACATTGGCTTCTTCTTTTCTTGCAAAATATGGAACATCAATGTTATGTTCTTCAAGTAAATTAATCAATATGTTCAGCTGCCTTTTGTAACAATATTTTTCATAATGAGAACCTCTGCAATAACCACACTTGGGCCTTTCTTTCTTGCTCTTCATTTTCTTGACTTTCGAATATTCTTCACTAGAACTTGAGCTTTCTTCATTTGACTGCTTCTTCTCCTTCATCTTCTTCTCTTGGTGTTTCGAGATGGGTTTTTGTTTGCCTCTTTGTTTCAGATCTCCAGCAACAAGCACTTGGTCTTTTTGCTTAATGGAACCCATTAAGACCAACTTGTCTTGCTCTTGAGTTAGCATAACTATGAAATCAGCCAAAGATGGCCTTTTCCAATTTCTAACTGTGAGATTTGTGGAGTTGAATGTAGAAACAAAAACTGAGTACTCAAGAACCAATTTTGAAAGAATGGACAAGATCAACTGTTCTTCCTTCTTATCAATGCCACACTGTTTGATTTGCAAGACCAAGCTTTTGAACTTGGTGAAGAAATCCTGGATGGATTCGAAATTGCTTGGACTCAGTGAGATCAACTCATTCTCAAGTTGATGCCCTCTCATCTCATCAGTATTCTCAAATAGGGACTCAAGCTTGAGCCAAACTTCATTGGGTGTAGCTATACTTTCCACATGAAACAGGAGGTCTCTCGAAATACTGAGACAAAGGAGGCCAAATGCCTCATCCATTCTGTTAAAAAACTTTGATTTCTCCACAACAGAGTTGGGTTCAACCTATGTGCCCATTTTGATCCTGAAAAGACCCTTGGATCTCAACAAAAATCACCATTTTAGCCTTCCAATCGAAATATTTGAAAGGAGTGAGCAAATTTGGATGAGATTGCTCCATCTTCTTCTACTGCTTGCGCACTGGGTGACAATGCTGCTCTTGAAAAACTGCAAAAAACTCTCAATCACTCAGGAGGGATCTACACTAATAGATTCGAACCCTGTTTGATAGTGGGTGCATTCGGGAGAGCATCACACCTGACAAGAGCCACTAGATTTCTCCAATGGACTCAATGCAATGGCCTCAGGAATTCTGTGGTTTCTCCACTGCTTCTGGCAAGCCACTAAAATAGTCTTGCTGGTTCGAATAATAGCTCCAAGAGATCTGATACCATGTAAAATCTTAGTCACAGCAGAACCTAGCTACTATGGATTCCTCACTAGTGAAAGATTGCAACACATTTACAAGAATAATCACAATTCTGTAAAATGAAGAACAAATGTACAATAACACATGGAATGGAGTAACATGTCATATATTATTAACAGTCCAATGCTATGAAATAGATTGGTTCATCCTTATATACAAAATAGGAGGAAAAATATCCACTTGGAGTGTCCACACTTAGCTAGCTTAGATTTACCCCAATCCCCCCTAGGTTAACCATAATGGTTTCCAAAATAACTCAAACAGGTTCAAAATATGCATGTGAACACTGGGTAAGCATGGGAAGTCATAATGAGGTTCATACATGTGAGGATAAGGTTGGGTGGAAGTTGGTTAGGCTTAGGCATGCCAAAAATGGCCTAGGGAGTGGGAATTGTCCACATACAGAGCATGAGTGCCCTTGGTCAGTGTGTTTCCTTAAAACAAGGAAAGAGGGCGCCTTAGGCATGCTGGGGCAATAAATGCTTGGATAAGCATGCCTAACAGCCAGTTTTACCACCTCTTGGCCCATACATTTTCTCATGCACTGTGAACTTGTTCACACTTATCCAGATAAGTCCAAACCACTTCATAATAACCAGTTTCACACCTAGGGATGTATTATTAACTAGTTTAGCACCTAATAACCATTAATTAATTAATGATTAAGGTACTAAGGTATAATATTGCTCTAACAGATCAATATGATAATGCGTATGCCCAACAAAAAGGAAACCAAATTTTACCTTTTTAAAAATTCCCAATTCAACAAGCATGCTTAGATAACCAAACATGACCTGATTTTTGTTTCCTCGGCTTGTGTTGTCCGATTGTAGATATAGAACTTACGGAAGATCACCAGGACAATGAGTAAGGACATGGTGAATTATGGTGATGGTCAAATTTGCATCATTGTGAATATTTGGAGCTGTAAAGTAAACCCTTGGAAACATTTCACCATTAAAAACCATACACCCAACAAAGTGAAACTGAATAAATTTTTCCTCTGTTAAATTCTTTGGCACATGGACAAATTGTGGCAAGAGTGTTTTTTTTTTTTTTCTAATCCATGCCATCAATTATCAAACCCATATACTAATGTGGATCATCATAACACTTCTTGCGATGTTTGTACAACTTTTGTCGTTCATTTGATTGCTAATTGCAATGTTCTTGCAGTGCATTGATTATGGAATCTACACACAACATAACAAAAAAATATTGATAACTAGTTTTAATAATTGACATTTATCTAAGAAAAATTCAATTTTGTAAACATACCTCTTTCTATCCTTTATGATCTATCCCTTCTTTCTTTAAGAGAAGCACATGTACTGCAGATCCCCATCCTTCACCTCTTTGGAATGCAAACGTTGTTGAACTTTTTTTTCCATACTCTTGTGAAATATGCATATCTGATGAAGTTGCCATTTCCTTGACCACCTTGAACATAATCCTTGTATAAGTTGTAGATTTCCTGCCTTGTGAAATTATCTGGAATGTGTATTGTTTCTCTATTTGGCATAATCTCTTCATGATTCGAAAATAAATCATGCATCCATGATATTGCAATGTGTGTTGATGGCCCAGTAATTCATCCCTGATAATCGTCAGAATAAAATGTAGGATCCTTTTCCAGTCTTGTTTGGATTCTTGATAATCAAAGGTTACCAATTGAGTGAATCCATTTGACTGCCTTTCTACAAAAAAGAACATTTCCAATGCGATAATCATAACCTATCCTTGTAGAAATCGTGCACCCCACTAAATATGAATTTTGCATACTTTTGTTCATTGATAAATACATATTCCTTTTCTCCAAGGCATAATTGTAGCCTATACCTTTCAAACAACTTTTGTGGAAACACTCACTCGAAATCAAATGAGTAACAAAACTTGGACATGTGAGCAATTCTTTCCTATACCTTGTATAACTGAAATGCTTTGGATTGACATAAAAAGGTATAGTCCTACACTTAATCCTGGTCATTATTGGATTGTGTCACTACATTTCCTGGACCATTATGTCTGCAACAACATCCTCATTAGAATGAATGTTTTCATTGTGAGGCATATGTCCCCCCTAATTGAAAATATCATCACCAAATTCAGTATGAAAATGATTGTCATGATCACTAATAAGTTGATCAATTTCTGACAGATCAATGTGACCATCAACACTATTGGTGCCACTAAATTCTTCATTGAAAGGGAACTCTTGAGATTCAACATTGACATCATTGGTTCCTGTAAAATCCCTACTTGGAGGAGAATCATTGTCTTCATCATTAGTTCCTGTAACATCCTTACTTGGAGGAGAATCATTGTCTTCATCATTGGTGGCTTCATCGTCAACAGAATGATCACCGATTCCATTGAAATCCTCCCTTGGATGAAAATCATCATCGGTGTCATTGAAATCCTTGCTCGGAGGAAAATCATCATCAGTGCCATTGAAATATTCACTTGGAGGAAATTCATCATCGGTGCCATTGAAATCCTCGCTTGGAGGAAAGTCATCATCTGTGCCATTGAAATCCTCTCTTGGAGGAAAGTCACCATCTATGCCATTGAAATCCTCGCTTGAAGGAAAATGATCACCGGTGCCATTGAAATCCTTGCTTGGAGGTAACTCATCATCGGTGCTGTAGAAATCCTCTCTTAGAGGAAACTCGTCATCAGTGCCATTGAAATCCTTGCTTGGAGGAAAATCATCTTCACCATTATTGATGTCTTCGCCCTCACCAAAATCATCATATGTCCCATTAAAATATTCACTTGGAGGAAAATCATCATCAGTCCCATAAAAATACTCACTGGGATGAAAATCATCATTCGTCCTATTAAAATCCTTTCAGCTAGGAGGATAATTATCATTGGTCCCATTAAAATCCTTGCTTGAAGGAAAATCATCATTCGTCCCATTAGAATCCTTGCTATGAAGAAAACCATCAACATTATTTGTACATGCATGCTCAGCAAAAGCATCATTAGTCCCATCAAAATCATCGCTTTCAGGAAAATCATCATTGGTGCCTTGAAAATCCTCACTGGGAGGAAAATTGTCATCATCTTGCTTAGTGTCTTTAGGATCCCCACTTGGAGGAAGATCTTTCTATCCTTTATGAGGTCTACAATGATGCTGAAAATAGTTTGCAATTATGAACGGCGTACCCAAAAAACTCATAACACACATTGCAATTCTGACTAAGAATGAAGAAATGGATATCATTTAATTTACTACACAATGGGGTTAAAAAGGATTTAAATCCTTCTTTGCAAAACTGAGCTCATCTTCACTCAATCTAGATTGATAGATTTCTAGTCAATAAAAATCGCCTCTCCATTGTAATTTCCATTAGGAAGATAGTTACAGACATTGAACATATTGCTCCAATCTTCTTTATTATCACCAACCAATATTCCACTCAGCCCAGGCCCCACTCATGGATCTATTCTCACCACAATAGAATAGCCGTTATGGGGAGTCACTACCACATCTAAAAGCATATCACCATTAAAGCCATCGTAGCTAGACACGGACTTGAACACACCACTGCTGCTAATTTCGACATAATGAATGCATTGAAACTTGTCGAGAATATTATTAGAATTTCTACTTTAACATAACTGGTGTCAGCTCATTGTACAGTTTTGTTGAGCCTGAGCACATTTGACATAACCGAGGGAGACATAAGCAATTCCTGTTGTTTAACATAACCAAGGGAAACAAGCCCATGATGGCTATCAACCGGCTCCACATTATTTTAGTGGTTGGAGCTTTCTTGGAGACTATAGTTGGTTTTTTCTCATGACATTTATAGGACTGATCTATGGGATAAAAATCCTAGTGAGGGGTGGTCGCTGCATTAGCTTGTCGGTTCTAGCTTCTTGGCATCATAAAAAAATTGCATCTTTGACTAGGACACATGGCTTGTTACATAAGGTTGAGAAAGCTTGTCTTATTGACCCAGTCCTTGGATTATAAACAATGAACAAACCACCTAACGCAGATGAATTGCATTGGTCTAATTTAGTTTCAGGCCTCAAATAGGGGAACAACTTGTCCCATTTCTCTGTTATTTTCATAAATTCAAAGCCATCAACAGAGTTCAACCCGAGAATATTTGATTCTTCTTTATAGAAATCGTACCCTTGAATAGCTCTCTATAATCTATTGAATATATATGAGCTGACATTGATATTTCTCAAGCAACTAGACCAGATTCCCCTGGCCGTGAGCTTGGAATCACGCGCTAGTCTCAACTCGGATTCAAGGTGCGTTCTCTTTCACTGCTCCATATGGCTCACATTCCACAACCCATTGAGTGACTGGGCACCAACTGAAATAATCGATTTGGACTCAAGCTTATGCATCACAGGGTCTATCCCCATATGCAGCAAGCGCTTCTTCAAATGGGTGTTCCAACGGTTCCTGATATAGTTATTTGTTCACTTCAGAAGGTGAATAGCGATGGAAGACCACCTGCAACATCATGATCAGATCAACACAATTGAATTCAATATACAAAACAAAAATACATTAACAAAATTATTAGAACTCTTTTTGTTTAATCAACTCACCAACGTGGAACCAGTAGGGCATGAACTCGATATTTCCTCATGACCACGATGTTCAACATAGAATGCATAGCTCTACCGGTTGCAAGAGGGCGGAATTGTTTTTTCGGTGAATATCGCTATCACATTGTCTCACAATAATCGAGTTCATCTGTAACTGACATCATACAACCTCGCCTTAAAGGCGAGTCTATCTAGTGCATAAGGTTTTCCTGTGGTTGTTTCTGGCTCTCACGCTAATGTATTTGTTCACAAAATGCAATGGAAAAGATGCACGACTTGGAGTTGTTTCCTCGCTTCTAGCTAACTCCCCTTCTGCTTGAAGATATGGAAAATACTATTGTCCTGGTAAATTAAATGAAATTGAAGAAATCAATGGATTGTGGTTGTTTTTGGCTCCCACACACTACTGTACTTGTGCAAAAAGTGAAATGGGAAAGATGCATGGATTTGATTTGTTTCCTCACCTCTAACTCCCCTTCGGCTTGAAAATCTAAAAAATCCAAATACTATTGTACTGGTACATTAAATGCCATGGAATAAATCCATGGATTGTGGTTGTTTGTATCTCCCATATTATTATTGTACGATGCATGGCTTGGAATTCTTTCCTCAATTCTAGGGTAGGGACGCCAGTAGTGGTGTGCCCTCCCCTTTGCTACATCTACGCACCACATGGAGGGAATGTTGGCACTCCAAAGACCACCACTTTCCAGTGCCATGTGTTCCCTATCATGCAACATTTTATTGTGTTTTTAATGACCGCATCTACCACCTTTTTCACCCTTTCTCCCGCCATCGATCTAAACCCCCGTTCATTCTTTCCTGAGGTTGGTGTGTGACCATTTTCCCACCCTGATGGTGGTGTGCCTAGCCCCTACAACTTCCCCAAACAGGATCCTGTAGTTCTTACGCATGGTGTGAATGCAGTGCTGTGTTGGTTGCTTAAGCTGCTCTGTGTTGTTTCGATGGTGGTTCTCTATTGGTTGTTCGCGACGTTGTGTGGGTGTTTTTTTTGGTGGTGTGGGTTCCTTGACTGGTTTAGGTTTTTGCTTACTTGGTTTGGTGTGAGGTTGTTTCTGGTTCAACTTCTCGGGACTGAGTCTACCACGGGCCATCAGCTGCTGAACATGTACAACGAGGTAACCTTAGGCTCTCTTGTGTTCTTGCGGTTTTTTCCACAATGAAATGGATTTTTACTTCCCCTCAGTCTGTGAAGGTCGTGTTGGAGGTGAATGCAAGCATGTGGAGCTATGCAAATGGAAACCAAGGTGGTTGCAAAGTTATTCGTGTTTTATCCTTGTAGGAACTCGGCTCCTACCAGATTCTCCTCTGTGTTTTTAAACACATTAACTCTCTCTGTGGATTTTGTGGATGGCTTTGGTTGCTCTGTGTGTTGTGGAGTTCGTTTAGGGTTAGGGTTTTACACAATTTTAATGGATGAAGGAGTTTTGCTCTGTTTGTAAAATTTTGGGTTGTGGGTTCTACTCCATTTGTGATAAGGGATTTGTATCTTCCTTTGTTAATGTAAAAATGGTGTTGTATCACCCTATTAATGGTATTAATGGTGTTGTATCTAGCTATTTGTTTCAATTCTTATGCAGCTAATAGTTCTTGTGGTTAATTCGGTTAAGTTTTGTTTTTTGCTCTCCTTGGGCACTATATAATAGTTAAATGGAAAAATGTTGAACTTGTGAATGTGTGTTTGATTTGGCCTTCCTCCGAGACTGTGTGTTTCACTTGGCCTTCCTTGGAGACTGTTCAATGTTAAATGAAAAAGAAATGGTGTAATTTTGTTGAATTTACATGCATTCCTATTGTTTATGGTTCTCTCTAAGGTTGTAATACCCTTAGAACCATTACACGCGAACCTGTAACACTTTGAGAACCCCTGCACGCGGACTTGTTGAGCATTGCCGTATTCCATGGCAATGTTAGTTCGGTTATCATGCAGTGAATTGTGTATGTGTTTAATTCGGTGAATTTTTGTTTTGTTTTGTTGGTTACTGTTGGTTAATGGTTTGGTAAAAATGGTGTTGTATCTGGCTGTGAATGGTGTGTTAATTTTCTCTTTGGTTCGGTTCTCATGCAAAGAATTATTGGTGGTTAATTCAGTGAATTCTTGATTTGTTGCTCTCCTTAGTCATTGTATAATGGTTAAATGGAAAAACATTCTTCGATTATATGTGCATGTGCATTTGATTTGGCCTTCCTCCGAGACTGTTCGATGGTTAAATGGAAAAGAAATTGTGTGTTTTTTTAGAATTTGCATGCATTCCTAATGTGGTTGGTTCTCTCCAGGGTTTTGATATCTTGAGAACCCTTACATGCGAACCTGTAACACTGTGAGAACCCCTACAATTTGACTTGTTGAGCATTGTCCTATTCCATGGCAATGTTGTTTAATTTTGGTTAATGGTTTGGTAAAAATGGTGTTGTATTTGGTTGTGAATGGTGTGTTAAGGGTGTGAATTTGCTCTCTGGTTCGGTTCTCATGGAGTGAATTGTTGTTGTGGTTAATTTAGTGAATTTTTGTTTTGTTGCTCTCCTCAGTCACTGTATAATGTTTAAATGGAAAAAGTATTTGATCATCTGTGCATGTGTGTTTGATTTGGCCTTCCTCCGAGACTGTTAAATGGTTAAATGGAGAAGAAATTGTGTTTTCTTTTTGGAATTTGCCTGCATTCCTATTTTGGTTGGTTCTCTCTGAGGTTGTGATACCTTGAGAACCCTTAGATGTGAACCTGTAATACCGCGAGAACCAATCCATTGCAGACTAGTTAAGCATTGTCCATTCCATGGCAATGTTGATAAGATGGTTTGGGGTATTTTGCAACATTTAGAAACCCTTGCACTGCTGCAACGAATTGTGTAGGACATTATGTTCTTTGGGACTTGTAAAGTGTGTGAAGTTAATTCTTGTATCTAGTGTTTTGAGAATCTAGACATTACTAGCATGGTAATGGATTCATGGTACTTCCAATTCGGATGAGTTGCATTGTGGGAAGTCTTGAACTATTGGATTTTTGGCACTATAGGGATAAGTGAACCAAAGGTAGAAGCTCTAGATGACATGGTTCTTCCAAACCTTGTGACTAGGACTGATTCTGTATTACTGCTAAGTAATTGTTTTGGGTACGGTTTAGGAACCTATATTTGGGATATAGGTTGATAGTGCATAGATTTAATCAAATAGTGATCTTCTGCCATAGGTGAAAGTTGCAACAAACTTGTGACAAAGAGAAGAATCCTTGATATCACTTGTGGAGAAGGAAACTTTATCCACCTCTCTTTCCTCCATTAGTAGCTTTTAGATCGGCTTTTGAAAACATGGCAAGTGAACTTGAATTATAAACGTCTAGGGGAATCCATATAGCATGTATGGAAATTATATTAGGTTTAAGGAGGGGTTTTGGAAGATGTGTGAGAACCATAGTGGGTTGAAGGAACATATGATAGTGTTGATTACGATATGTGCAAAGTGATGGTGAACTTGCCTTCCAAATATCTACCATATAAGATATGCTTTGGTGGTCAAACGATATCATATTCTTATGTTATTTATTAGAGAATAGCATAGCATTATATCCAACCAACCTAGACAAGAATGAACAGGGTGTTAGATCGACGATGAGAGAAAAGTCAGGAAAGGTGGTAGGTGTGGTCATTAAAAGCACAATAAAGTGTTGCATGGAAGGGAATGCGTGGCAATGACATGTGGTGGTCTTTGGAGTGCCAATGTGCCCTCAACGTGGCTCGTATAGGTGGAAAAGTAAAAAATATAAAACAAATTTGAGCTCTCTAGAAGCAACATGAGAGGGTTTTTCCATAAGAATGCCAAGTTGCAACCATTTTTTGCAAAGACAAACAAGTTCCCAAATTGTTCTATTGTTTGTTGGTTGTGCCAAAAAAATGTTCCTTGTACATTCCAAAAGGTATTCATCAACCATTCGTATGTAACCATTGTTTCATTTACGTTAGCACTACATAGATACATTGTCTTCGTTGGTAGAGAAAACCGATTAAACAAAAATTGACATCTCTAGAACTTATGTGAGAGGATTCTTACATAAGACTGTCAAGTTGCAATATATTTTTATCAAAGACATGAATTTTACCAAACATGCCACTTGTTGCAACACATTGTTGTACTGCTTGTTTGCTTTCCAAAGTAATAGTTCCTTGCACATTCCAAAAAGTATTGGGTTCCCATTATCAGATAACCATTGTTGCATTTACATTAGCACTACATAGATACATTGTTTTCAATGATAGAGAAAACTGGTTAAACAAAATTTGATCTCTGTAGAACTTAGGTGAGAGGATTATTACATAAGACTTGCAAGAGATTTTTGCAAAGACATGATGAGAGAAAATTGATTAAATACACGATTAGATAAACATCCACAAAATGCCTATCTAACAAAATCTACATTCCATGTGGTGAGTCTAAGTATATGATCTCTCTATTGTCGATGAGATGGAGTGTCTAGATTTCCTAAACCTGTTGAGATTGCTACGTTTTCCTCAGCCAAGTATACATTGCCTAAACCTGTTAAGTTGCCAAAGATGGATTGAACAGATTGTATTGAGTTTCCCGTACTAGGATGAGGCCCATTTCCACATTGCATCCAAGGGGGGATTGAAAAACCATAGTTTTGATTGGATGTGTTGCAGTGGAATTTGGCACATACGGCCTTGTACTTGTAGGAGTTAGTGGAGGAGGTACACCAGCTATATGATATTGAGGGAGTTATTTGTTTATGAGGTGTTGGAAGAGTCGTAGATGTTCTGCAAGTGGATCTAATGCATTGGACATGATCCTCCCTCCTTCACTTTGAAGACTCTATTGCGCCTTATGGTTGTTCCCTTTCATGCCTTTACATCTATTTTTGGTGCTCTTTTTCTCGCTTATCTGTCACTCTTTGAATCCTTTCTTGTCTTCGTTGTTCCGCTGCAGCAATCCTTGCTTCTTTCTTCTCCTTTTCCTGATCTCTCTTCTTTTGTTTTATAGCCTCAATATCCCTCTTGTTTTGTTCTACCTCTAGAATTAGGTTGATGTAGTCATCTAAAGTGAGAAACTGTGAACTCCTTCATATTTAAAGATAATTTGGTGTTCTTGTCGATCGATGTCCTTGGATTCTCTCCATTGGTAGCTTTAGGAATTTTCCCAGTACTGGTGTGTTAGCTAGAGGACCAGTTGGGGCTAGTGTTTCATTTCCATTGTCTTCTCCCTATTGTCCTTCAGTATCCACAGGGTGTTCCTCTTCACCTCCATCATCCACGTAGTAATGGACATGCTCGTTGTTTATGAATGTTGGTTGCGAATGCATGTTGAGGATTTGATCATTGGTGTTGGACATAATATTTTTGTTCATATTCATTATGGTATCTGCCAACCACTCAAGTCATTCAACTTGGCTTGGCATTGTCAATTGTTCATCGGTGCTTCTTGATGCATCACCACCTGCAACCATGTTCTCCTCAGCATGGTTATTAGTTATAGTAACTACAAATGTTGTGTGAGCTTCATTTGACCCAACAAATTCCATGTTCTCTTCATCCGGTTCATGATCATATTGAGTGGCACTAACCTGCTCATTGTTGTCACCCAATGGAACACTATCTCTTTGAGATAAGGATAACATGTTGTCTACAATATTTATAGCTTCCTGTTCATTTAAATCAAATGCTTCACTACACCCACTATCATGGATAAGAGCATCTTGATTTAGTGGCCAGATTCCAGTCTGTATAAAACCTGCCTTGATATTTGATGGGGTGAGAGCTTTCTTGAAAACTTTGCTTCCAAGTTCGGATAATTCAAACCTTTTCACCTCTAACCCGGGGTTCTTTTCCATCCATGCTGCTCTCTCATATTATATGATGTAATTCTTGAAAGGCCCAAACACACTCACATCAAGTGGTTGTAGCCTGTGAGTAGTATGTGCAGGAAAAGTTAACAAGTCAATGCCCAGTCTATTTTCCTCCTCGATGGTTTGTATGGCTATGTGGCTGCCATGACCATAAAAAAATCAATAGGTGTATGTTTTCAAGTCACATACACCACCAAGAAAAAATGCTACGAAGTGATAAATCCAGTTCATAAACAACTCTTTGGTCATCCGTGCATGGGGATGTGTAGCCATGCATGCCCCTAGTTCACAATTCTGGATATAATTTTTCAACTGACTCTTATCCTTGAACAAATAGAACCTTGGAATTGATGCACCAATTGTATTTACACAACACATAATGGTTATCCAATCCCTGCTTTTAGGAAGGATTTTTCGCACATTTCTGCTCACTCTCTTGGAAATTACCAGCATGCCACAGTTCCTCCTTGCTTGTAAACTATTTTTGTCATAGTTCCATATATGGTATGTATTGTAGGAATGTTTCTCATATACAACTGATAATGTGTTATAGAACCTTGACACAACTGTGGGACGCAGATTTATAGCCCTGACCCTATTGAGGCCTTCTGTTGTTCGCAACACAAGATGTCTCTTCTTAAACCCTACCCACCATGACTTTCCTAGAAATCCATCTCTGAATGGATTTTTCCTACCTTGGTAGATTTGAGCAATAGTGGATTTGAGTTGTATCAATTCTATCCCGTGTTCCAATTCAGCCATCTCCTTGCACCAAACAACCTCCTCCTCCTCTTCTGTAGTCATCACCGTAAGGGGCCCTTTGCACTTTGTATGAGTCGGGCCATTTATCTAGTAGTGTAGTGACGTGGTGGAAATACCATGTTTTTTGGTGGTTGCTCGAATAGAATATCCATGGAATTCTACATCATCAATTACAGTAGGAATATCCTGTTATGTCAACCCTCTTATGGCACTGATATTCTTGGTTTCACTTGCAACTTGCAATCTGGTTGGTTGAGGAGCAGCAGGAACAACCTCAGTCTCACTGGGCTTTCCAGGCATACGAGAAGGGTTGTTGTTATCATCTACCCGGGGTAAGTCATTATGTTGTCCATTGTCACTGCAAGTAATGTTGTTACCATCCACCTACTGTGATTCTTCATCTGATGAATTGTGTTGTAACATTGCACCTATGGTAACACGCCTCTTCGAAGACTTTGTATAGGCATATGCATGCCCTCTCGTCATGACGACAATAAACCTACACACTACAATAAAAATTACAGAGAGAATTTTCTAAGATGTTCTGGATTGAATGATATTTTTTGTATGTACAACAAAAATACATAGTGGATTTTATATTTTGGTCTTGGTCTTGTTGATTTTATAGTGGATTTTATATTTTCTAAGAGACAGACTTGGTCTTGTTTCCATTGTTTGTTGTAGGCCTTGGAACCATTGGCATTACAACCACTTCTAGACTAGGTGGAGTAATTTCATGTTCTGATTATATGCACAGTTTGATGTTTTTGGCCTAAGGATACATATAGATAGAACATGACCAGGAAACATAGTTTGATAACATAGAGGGGAAACATATACTGAAACACAAAGTCTCAAGAAAACACACAGGAAAACATGGACAAGTAAAATATGTAGCTAACATGTGGATTTAGCATCCATATCTTATTTTCTGTCATAGATTTAGATGTAACTTGAAATGCACACCACTCATCTTACCAAATTGAACAATACAAGCAACAAACATAAAATAACATAGTTACTTACCCTAGGTGGTTGATATAGATACTAGCTGGTTGGAACACTGTTGGCAGTGCTATTGAGTGTTGGCAATATGGAATATGGTTTTCATTGATGTCAAAAGGAGTTCAGTGATGACAAAGGAATAACCAAGGACATGATGGCAAGAGTGAACTCAGTGAAAGTCAAAGGATGGCATGTATGATGATGTGGCATGGTTGGTAGTGATGACATGGCATGTATGGTGATGTGGCATGTGTGATGAGGCCGGAAAAACACATGATGGTGTTCTGGAGTTACCAGGAATTCATTATAGCAATCTGACATCATTTTGGAAAAATATGGCAATTTGGTGAAAAACAAGAAAACGACCAAGTATTGGAAATTTAGTAAAAACTGTCTTAAGGAAATGCACGCCATAATTTATAGGAGAATATAAATGCCCGAACCATAGGGGTTTCTTGTAGATTGTTGTTTTTTTCTACCTGACCATGTCTTCATTTTGTCCGGAACGTGCCTGAGGGAGAAGTTATGGACCTACCAAAACAAGGGTTTAGGAAGCAAAAATGACTAAATCACCTCAGAAAGATGCCCACCCTAATTTATGGGTTAGAGTAAATTCTCACAGCACATGGGGGTCTTGTAGTATGTTTGATTTTCTATCTAACCATGGCCTTAGTTCTCCTTGAACATATTTGGAGACAAAGTTATGGATCTACCAAAAAGGGGTCTCAGAATAAGTTTTGGAGGAAGTCCTAAAATTGACTAAGTGTAAAATTCACAAGGTTGAAAAGGCATTTTAAAATGCCCGCCCAAGCCTGTCTGAGTGATGATAAATTCATCAGAAAGTATAGAACATGTTCATTGATGAACTGGCTATCCAGCCAAGGAGACATTTTTCCTATGGGTGTTCACACGTGTTAAATATGAGTCTGCCAAAATGCCTCCTGGCACAGTAATGACTAGGGTTTGACAATTTTGTCTAAGTGTTGAAATTAAACAAGTTGGAAGGCTATTTTTTCAAATGTGTGCCAAAGAGTGTGTGTGTGTGTCAGTAAAATCCAAAGATGGCATGATCATGTTCTTTGATGAACTAGCTATTCAGCCATGAGATCAGATCCTCTCCTAGTGTTCAAACGTGCAAGTTATTAACCAACCAAAAACAAGAAAAATGTTGAGTTTGCATGTTGTTAAGAATAACAATATAAGAATTAAGTGATATGTTATAAAACATATGAAGTGATCGATGGTTTAGAATCCATTGCTAAGTTTCACAACTAAGAAGTCAACGAAGTTTTATGACGAGTAATACTTTATTAAGTTGCATGTTGTTAAGAATAATTATAAGAATTAAGTGATATGTTATTAAACATAAAGAGGTACATCTTGTGAAAAGTCACGATGTTTTATAAAAGATAAGGACATGATGTTAGTTAAATTCTTGATGAAGAGACATGACCTTCAAATTTTGGACAGGTTTTTTATATATTAAACATATAATTATGACATCATCATCACATTTTTCAAGTATTTCTTGTTTTTGGAGCAGAGAGGTTCGTCAAAAGTATGTAGTGTGGGTACTCATTGGATGCGGAATTTAATTCTGCATCCAACGAGTGCTCTTGCTCGAAATTTGAGTAAAAACAAAGAGAGTTATGTTGAAAATACGAATCTTCAACGCGAAGATCTAACAGTGAAATCAATCCTAAGAAGTAAATGGAAAAAAATGATAAAAGAGGTTTGTGTCAAGTAATCAACTGAAAATGACTCTCAGATTAATGACCACTAAACAAGACAAACACCACTCCCCAGTATGGTCGCCAGATTTTTTATCGGACAATACACTCGACACTCGAACGGACGCGAGCTCCAAAGCACATGAGAGTAAAGAAATATTTAACCTTTTTTTGGAGTAAAAAGTTAAATAAAAAGGATATAAGAGATGTAAATTGAAAATTAAAAAAAGGGGGAAAACTTGTTGGAAATAAATAAAGAAATATTTAACCTTTTGTTGGAGTAAAAAGTTAAATAAAAATATATAAGAGATGTAAATTGAAAATTAAAAAAAGGAGAAAACTTGTTGCTGGAAAGAAATAAGTATTTAACCTTTTTGTTGGAGTAAAAAGTTAAATAAAAAGATATAAGAGATAAAATTAAAAATTAAAAAAAGGGGGAAAACTTGTTGTTGAAAAGAAATAAAAAAATATTTAACCTTTTGTTGGAGTAAAAGGTTAAATAAAAAGAAATAATTAAAAGTGATTTTAAATGAAGAGTTGTGTTTTTAAAAGGGTCACATTGTTTTGAAGAGTAGTGTTATTTCCAAATAATACACATGACTATTGGAGATGTATATATATTGAGAAAACAAAGTCATTCGAAATGTGTGTCTCTTTTGTGGAGGGATAATGAATATTTTAAAAAGCAGGAAGATGGCTCTATAGTCGAGTTTGTTGAAGAAGACATAAATAATGAAGATCCAGTATTAAAGAGGGTCTATATGGTTAAATAATGATGTTGATCTGAAGGAGTATAAAGCTCAGAAAAACCGTGTCTGGGGAATGATGAAGATCTGAAGCAGAGCAAGAGTAAAACGGAAAACAGAGACCAGCAAGAAACCAGTGAAGACTTTTGTAGAAGCTACAGTAAGAAGAGGCAGAGACCAGGGAGTGCACAGTCAAGCAGAAGAAGAGAGCAGAATAAAAGACAAAGACCAGCAAAGTAAAAAGACAATGAAGATCCTTGTAGCAGCAAGGCAGAGACCAAGTCAAGATAGAAAGAGACAGAAGTTGAAGAAGACTAGAGAAGTATTAATAATATCAAGCAAGGGAGGTAGGGTGGTGCTAGGGCAGGCTACATGCCTGCAAGGGGGGTCTTGGCCTCCTTCCAGTAGTGGCTAGAAAATCAGGGTATTGGTGTATCCTTGTCTGTAGGTGCAGGCAGAAACTAGGGTGTGGGTGCATCCTTCAGTGGTGGCTGAGAAACTTGGGGATTGGTGTCTCCAGCAAGTTGTGGCTTGCAAAACTTATTGTAAACACAATTTTGCAGTATAGAAAGTGTTGGTGGTTTACCCAATTGGGGTTCCACGATAAATTCTGTGTTTTTGTGTATCTTGTTGATTCCATGTTTTGATTAAAGTTTAATAAGTGGTTAAAAGGTAAAAAGTTAACAATACGGATTCACCCTCCCTTTCAGTATTGACCAATATTCCTTCATTGAACAACTCAAATTCTTTGATAGATAACAAGTAAGCTACAATATGATTCTTGCTCCTTTATAGATAGTTTTGGTAGATTTGATTGGGTTGTGGCATTGGCATGAATTGCAAATTCGAATTTATGAGTGAGTGCACTAGATTGTTTTGGGTGTAATCCAATGGTTGTGAAGATGTCTTGGTTGATCCTTGTGCTTTCATATAGTTTAATGGATGATTTGATGTGTTTAATGAGAATGCATGTGTTGATCTTTGTGCTTTCAAACATATTAATGGGTGTCTTTGTTGTGTTTAATGGTTGTCTTTGATGAGTTTCATGGGATATTTGATGTATTTAGGTGTTTGGTCACCATTAATTGCACTCGGAGGGCTTGGTGGTTAAAACTCACTACAGGGGAAGCTGAAATTCGAATTGCCCTTTATTGTGCATGTGAGTATGTGAAGATGGTTCAGTTGTGGTTGTTTGATGGGATATGTGGAGACTGCTGGTGGAATGCCCTTGGCTACATATGCCATTCGTTGGGGTTGAGTTGATGGAGTGAATGTACATGTGCTCTATTCACTACAGGTTGTTTTAAGGATCTTGATCTACTGTAATGTCAGAACACTATGGGATTTGTTAGGGACATGACTGCTTGTAAAGTTCTTTTATCACTTATGAAGAGACTTACATAATTATATTATTAATGGACTCTGATGGACCTAAAAGTCATAAACATTAATTTTATATATGTTTTTGGTTAATATAAAAATATTTATATATTTCTGTCTATCCCACTTTTAGATGTCTAATGTGACAATTTCTATGTAGATTTGTGGTCCCGTTCACCAAAGCGAATACCTCCCCTAACTCCCCTTCCGCTTGAAAATCTAGAAAATCCAAATACTATTTTACTGGTACATTAAATGCAATGGAAGAAATCCATGGCTTGCGGTTGTTTCTATACTATTGTACTTGTGCAAAAAGTGCAACGGAAAGGACACAAGGTTTGGAGTTGTTTCCTCACTTCTAACTCCCCTTTTACTTCAACATCTAGAAAATCCAGAACCTCTGCTAAATTCTTTTAGCCTTTTGATGCCATCTCCTCAGAGCATTAGCGACATGTTCTCCGAATATAGGCGACTTCAAAGAATTAATTATATGTTCTCCGAATTTGAAGTGAGAACCCATCTACATAACACATTTCAGTTACAATGCCCGACTTATATGAAAACCCGAAAATCCAGAATATTGTTAAATAATGTGATCTCCATGTTTGTTAATTAATATGTGTATTAGTTAGCAAAATGTTAACGAATTCACGAATCTATGGAGAAGAGCACGAGATGCTCCACAAGCTGTGTTGCGTCTCTGTCCATTTTTTCATGGTATCAGAGCCGAGAGCTGAGGATAAAGCTTGTGTAAGAATCTTCTTAGTGAAGAGGAACCGCTGCCCATGAGAATAAATTTTGTAGCACCCAACCGAGAAGAGGTATCATTGCGGAAGAACGCGAGCAGGAGAGACCAGACATAATGAGAGAAATTGAAGGACTGTTTATTGGCATCAGAAATTGCCAAACTACCAGCCTAGGTAGAGAATCCTCCTAGTAGAAAGCAGAATTTGGGCGGTGCCATCCAACAACAAAGGTTAGGTTTGCTCTGAAGAAAGAGAAGCCCGCTGCAGTCGTCAAGAGGAAGTCCGCTGCAAGCGAAAAGGAAGACCACCTTGTGTAAAAACTCTGTTAAAAGTCCTGCTCATCCATTGGCAGGGAGTATGCAAATCCATTGGCGTGAGAACAGAAGACAGAAGTCGGCCTGTGACCACCATTTATTCAAGCATTTCTATTTCCTGAAGAAGAACGTAAAACAAAATATGTGGTTCGTGGGTAAGGTCTATGGAATAGCTGGGTAAGATCGATGGAAGAGCTGGGAAAGATTGATTTAATAAGGCACCATTGGCATGATTGTATTATTTTAAATAATTGTGAATCAAGCTTTTCAAAAGGCTGCGATGAAAACCGCCAATCCGCTGGAAAGAGGAGTTACCAAAGAGAAGATCGTCGTTGATGAATCCGTCTGAGAAGCCTGCATGAGAAGACGGCAAAAACTTAAGATAAAGTACATTCAAAGGTACTTAGAAAGATAAAGTATTCAAAGGTACTTAAAAATCGTTTTAAAAAAAAAGGTTTATATTAAGGAAGGAAATGTAAAGGTTTTGGTAAAAGTTACTTTTTCTGTATACTTCATTCAAGAAAAGAGAAGATTTTATTGCATATTATGCCCTTTGAGATTAGGGTGATAGCATATTAAAAAAGAAAGGGGTGTGTGTTAAATGTGTATAAAAAGATGGGATTATTTTATGAATGAGGATAATGTTCAAGTTTCATAGGTTTTTATAAGGGTTTGTTTGTTTGTTTGTTTATTCTTTTTAAAGAAAAAATAAAATATTTGATGATTAAGAAGAGAACATAAGAGAAGGAAGAAGATAAATCGTTATAACAACATGGGTCATAAAAGAAGACTAAAGTAGTATAGGAGAGATCTCACATAGATTGAGAGACAAAATAGAAGAGCAAAGGAAACATATTTTGCAAAGAAATATGGAGAAGTTTGAGCTGTAACTAAACAAGAGAATGAAGATGCATTTGTGTGTGTAGTAGAGATGCCGTAGAACTTTTTCTATTACTCACCACTAGTTTTTACTAGTAAAAATTATGATATGTGGGCTATTAAAATGAAGATTAGGTTGCGTGTAGAAGATTTATGAGACATTGTTTCGAAGGGGTGTGTAGAACCTGCCTGTGAAGAAGATTAGAAGAAGAATGGTGTTGCATTGTCTCTCATTCGACAAGGTTTGGATGATAACATTTTACCCAAAATTGAAGAAGCAACAAGCGGCAAGCAAGCTTGGAGTACTCTGGAAAAGGACTACAGTAAAAATGGGAGCTCTCTACATGTAGCAAAGCATAAACACGAGGAAGGTGTTCATCCCACTGCATAGATACACCGATGGATGATGAAGAGGAAGGTGAATCCCACTGCATAGGTACACCAATGGATGATGACGTTGATGAAATTGAAGTTGAAGCCGTGCAACAACAATGTCTTCCTTTAGACATAGATCAAGAAGTAGAGGCAAAGAAAGCGTACGCAATGAAGTTTGATGAAGAATTTGGAACAACAATGAAAGAGCAAGAAGATAATACATAAGATAATGATAAGGTAAACCAATTTGAATTTGAATCTTTGTATGATAAGGAAAATTTATTTGATGAAGAATTGGTGCAATTAAAGAAAGAAATGAAATTGATTGATAAATTGATAAATGGAAGATACAACCCACTTGGAAATGAGAAACAAGTGGATGATTAATAAGAAGATGAAGATAATCCAACAATGGTAGTTGTTGAAGATATGAATGGTGTTGAGAATGGAGAAGTGCCAGAGCAGTCAAAACTTGTATTTTCCCAAGATAATGTAGAAGAAGAAATAGTTGATAATATTTTTGCAAGATGTAGCCTTGAAGAGTTCGGGTATTACCAACAATGGTTGAGTTTGCATGAGAACATTGATTTGATTAGTCTTAGTATGCCTACTGATGAGTATATTGAGTGGAATTGTGACATACCCACATTACAGCTTCTGAAGATTGAGATTGTAAACCACAGTGTGAAGAGCATTCATTGTTTGAATGAAGATGAAGATATCATTGAAGAAGGTGAAGGTTATTGCTTTTACAAACAAAGTTATGAAACTAAAAAACAAGCAGTGCAGTTTTGCACCTCCCAGATTCAAGGAGAAGAATCCAAGTAATACTTCTTGAGCCTAACTCGGATGTATTGAGACACCATTTCACTCCCTATTTCTAATCATTTTCCTCACACATTCCATGGAGAAATGTATAAATAATATTTAAAATTGTTGGCTTATTGTTACCAATCATAAATGGTTAGCACTTTACAAACAAATTGCCTTAATGAATTCCTAACCAAGGATGCCCCTATAACTACAGAAACTGCAGGGAGTTCTCTTCTCTTGGCATCAAGAATTCTTTGCAAGAGAATATACTTTGATATTACATATTTTTTTATATATAAATGCAATGGTTGGTTTTGAAGCCCAATGTTTACACCTTCATAATCTACATAAAATTTATTGGGACAACTCGACAAGTGGATGAAGCATATAGGATGGTTAAACAAGTGAAGGTAGAGGACTTTGTAGTTTGAGGCGAATGCTATGGCTTCATTACATTGTTGGATACCCTTTGCATTAATGTTGGTGGATTGAATAAAGCTAGGGAATTGTTAAATGAGAGGAGAAGAGCAAAATGCAGGCTGATTATGTCATAAACAATAATCTAATCCACAAGTATGGTGATTCCAGATACATTAGTGTTGTCCATTGATATTGATATGTGTTTAGATATTTGGGTCCATCTCCAAAGTTAAAGTTGGTTAAAAGTAGGCCGAAGCAATCACCGCAAGGTGTTTTGTCCCCACGATGGTTAGTGACTAGAAGCGTGTGGTGTTTTGAAATAGTTACATTGCTCATGCCAAAGTCCCTTTCCCTACCGGAGAATGTTTGTTCTCCTCGATTCATTCCCGTAAGTGTCACGTGATCTTTAAGGTTAAGTTTGACATGTCCCGGGGTTCGATTCCTCTAAGAGCCCAGGAGTTCTTGGGATTCTAGTTTTCTGAGAACGACAGATTGGGCCATGGATTATACGGGCAAATCAGATTCAAGAAAATTTAGTGGCGATGAGAAACTTGTGCAAGGTCTGCGCACAGAGGAGGTTTGACAACTGTAAATTTGAATCCAAGTACTGAACAAAGGCAAAAGGTTGAGATCGTTGTTGCAATTGCGAGATTTCTTTGTAGCTAGAGAACATGGTTTGAAAGAAGGTTGTGAGACTATTGTTGTTGTTGAGAAGCTCTACTGGAGGGCGTTCAGACTGTTATTTTATTGGTTCATACTGTTTTTTTTATTGCTGATGAGGTAAAAATAGTTATCAAGAGAAGGTAATGTCATTGGGCATGGAGCTCTAGACTATCACACAGGTACATGTCAAAAATGGGTCAAAGTGAGTGCAAGTCAGAGTCAAAATCATGTAAAGCGGTCTAATTGAAATGAATTCTTCTATGTTGGAAAAGTTGGTTAAGTTGAGGTTTTAATGAAGTGGTTGATAGGAAATGTCAAAGTCATTTTTAAGTGATGTGAAATTATGACCAAAGGTGCACCAAATGGATCTTGATCAAATTAACCTAGAAACATTTATATGCAAGAAATTTTTAGTTGCATGAAGAATATTGCAGATGTACGGCTCAAGATGGCAAGAAGAAGAAGTGTAAGGCTCTAAGATGAAAAGAAGACAAAGAAGGAAGAAACTAGATGAAAAAGGCGAAACAAAAATGTATGCATGGTGATGAGATGTAAATGGGGATATGTAATGGGCTAATTTATGGAGCATATGTGTTATAAGGGGTGCATGATGGATTGTCCCTGACACTCTAGATGTGTTTTGGTCCAATGTTGTAAATATTAGCCATAGGCAAGTTGCATTACTCAGATGTTTTGTAATCCTTGTTCAGTCAGGACTACATGCATTAGTGTAATAACACATGCAATCATGTAGCGTGTATCCTTCTCATGCATGGAGATGATGTGGAATCAAGTTGTGGAATAAACCACTATTATAGGTACAGGGGTGACATGTGTACCCATAGCCTAAACTTTATGCATGTCAAAATCAAGTTATGGAATCAACCACTCGAATAAGTACGAGGGTGGCAAGTGGACTCATATCTAAGGTTGATGGCAAAGAAGTTGAATCTTCAATTAAGGGGGGATGTGAGATGGAGTAATATTAGAGTGTGAGATGTTGTGAAGGACCAATCTATGATTAATGAGAGATTAACATGTTTATGAACGATGTAAGTGAAAAAAATTCATAGAGAACTAACGAGTACAGTGGATGGCACCCATGTATCTCAGTAGATGGACTGTTTTTTATATGGACATTAATGATCAGTTATTGGAAGATACACATGAAGAACAAGCATAAATTTTGAACAATAATAAGTTTTTATGCAGTTACAATAGGAAGAAGCAATATAGTTCAAGGATGAAGCTCATAGTGAAGAAATCCGAAGTGTGTGCACTGAAAATTAGTTTCCCCGTCATAATGGTTAGTGGCCATCCAAAACCACATGTTCTAATGTAAAGTTCATGGTGATCAAAAAACCACTTTGTTGTGCAAGGTTCTTGGTTAGCCTAAAAACCACTTGTCATGATAGTTGGAAGTTTGTGGTTAGCTAGAAACCACCTGATGTGATGCATGGTTCATGGTAAGCCAAAACCACTTCAAGAGAATTGAAATGGTTAGGGGTAAGCCACAAAATCCCAGGACGATTTATGATGAGGGTAAGTGAGTGAAATGATATAACACAATGAAGTCCAACAATATGAATATACAAGTTGAAGATGAGGTTGGCTTGATGACTATATAGAGATAGGCTCCAAAACAAAGGCTCCACCTTCAACATAAGGTACCATCCGTGAATACTTCTCTTGCAAAAATTTTGGTAACTTTGTTTTGTCAGCCAAGTCATGGTAGGCATACTTCAAATTTGGCACCTTTCCTATCGTATCGCTTACTTGCAGAACTCCTTATGAGATATCTAGTGTAGCCAACAAATATTTAACATTCTCCGAGATCCAAACTGGCTTTGCATTCAACTTCCTGGGCGGAATATACTCTGGTAGCCCAGATGGCATTGTATATGTTGATGCGCCTGCATAATTTATGCACTTGGTCCTTTCCTCCTAACGTCGTGGATGTGTTGTCCTTCTTTGTGTACTCCTTGGTGGACCACAAGGAGCTACTAGTACCTTCTCACTAACAACTTGGGGCTCTCCTTGAACTCCGGGAAATCTGGTAGCCATGAAATACTCAATAATATCATCAATTGTTCGTTCACACATAACCTTTTACACAGTGAACTATTCTTTAGCTCTACTCTTCCATCAGTTCTCAGCAATGCACAATGAGTTTGAATTTCGAAACACACTAAGTTTTAATGGCTCACACCCCGATCGTTTCTCCATAATCTCCGTAGATTTCAAGCATCTAACTAGATCTTTCATGGAATTCCTTAATTAAGACAATATTTATTTCCACTATGATGAGTGGATCGTTCCCACCTTTTTGTCGGATTTTGAAATTTATTGCATTTATTGTCTTTTGGTTGTCACCTTTTTCAATTTCATTAATGCCGCCTTGAATGTACTTTTCTGATCATTTCAATTTCAAGTACATCATTTAAATATTTGGCCATTCACCTGCAACAGATTCCGGACTTCGACATATGTACAAACTCCTACTTCAACACAACCAGTAACTAAAAAACATTTTTTTTATTTACATATGCAAACTCAGCTTAGTGTCTAGTTCCTATTTCAACTACATATAGCACCTAGAATTCACCATTTTTTCTTATTTCTGATAAGAATTGTGCCTGTCACCATCTTTCCCATATTTATGCTCACCCACAACCATCCTCTTTCCTCTAATGTCTGCAATTTCCTCTCCACAATGCTATAATTTCTAGTTAATTTCCTATTCTGGTAATGGAGAAAAGTAACATGAAGCTATTTATTATATGAATAATGAATGGAAAATGAGTGATAGAATCCAATGGAGATGAGAGGATTGGTAAAAAGAAAACTGACAATAAAATAAGGACTCTTGCAATTTTTGTAAAAGTATATTCATCCCGTGCTCCCATAAATCCATGGGAAGACTTTCCCACCAGCCTCTCACATGCATTCAATGATTGGATTTAACAAGTGAAAATGAGGAAAATTGTTCATTAAAGTCACATGGTATAAATGGATGAAATCTAAGGCTGACACTTGGAAAAAGAGCATTTAATCTCCAAAATCCCCCTTTCCTCTTCCCCTTTAATGGAGTCATACCCCCTCTAGTGCTCCTTACAAAACATGCATCTTAGACCATTTTATTATTTTCCATCATAATATTTACATAGATTTTGAGTCAACATGGTAATTCAACCACATGGCTCATATAAAAATATTTACATTATACATTCCTAGCCATTCACTAGTCAAGCCTTGACCTAGAGTTCTACACTAGTAAATCTTTTAACATCATATTACAACATTGTGCATAATCTAATTTAATACATCCCAAGGGTCAAAATTGGGATATTATATGTTTGACCAAGTTTTTATGTGCCAATATTAAGTTATGGTATCCTTCCCAAAACTTGATTTTTTCTCTTTTAGGAGAGCAAACTTGCACGACCTACCATGTGTCCTTTTTTTCATATCTTCTTCTAAAAATTTTACCTCAAAAACTATGGACTATCTTTTATCTAATCCAAATTGTGAAACTCAATTTGCATCTTTCTATAATCATATAATATTGGTTTAGCAAGAATGCATGTTTGAGAGTAGTTTAAGGACAAGTAAAAAACCCTAACCTCCATAGTTCATAACTTGAAAATTATAGTGAACCATAGTTTGAAATTTTAACACAATGTAATTTTCCATGTCTTCTCATCACCTTGAAAATTCATATGTTTGAAAATTCCCCAAAGTAAATTTAGAATGAATCTTCTCATCACCTTGAAAATTCATATGTTTGAAAATTCCCCAAAGTAAATTTAGAATGAATGGTAGGATGGCTCATTTTCAAGGAGCCAAACCAAGGACTATATGCTTTGTTACTAAATGTTCTAAATCTTTAAGATAACAATAAATAAAACAATTACACATGATTTACTCAAGAGTGAGCATGGATCAGAAATACAAAATAGATAATAGATATTATTTACATGGTAACTCCTTAAAGAATATAGAAACTCCTCCAGATACCACGATACATTAATGTATCCAAATCCTATGTTCCCCTCTCCATAATGTCTATATTAAACTATATATATCTATACCCACTTATTACACATGTGGTCCCTTGATTAGGATGACCCATATTACATATTCATTTTCCCCCGTATGTTCCCCAATTAGGTTCATATTGATCAATTAATCCTTACTTGGGATGCGCTTCGATAAGAATACTAATCTTGAGAAAGGGTCAATTGACCCTTCCCTGTTCTCACCATAAACACAAATACTATATCTGAGTAAGTGTCAACTAACCCTTCTTCAATCTCATCCTTAATGTGAATAATATTTAAGAATATTTGGTTGACCCTTCTAAAGGTTTTTCCATGACAAGAATACTATGCTTTAGAAAGGATCACCTAACACTTCCCGATGCCCCCCAAGAAGAAAATACTATGTTTGAGGAAAATTTAGTTGACCCTCCCATAGGTTCCCCTAAAAGTGAATAATATTATTTAGGAAGGCTTGGTTGACACTTACTTGAGATCTCCCATGATGAGAATACTATACATGATGAAGCATCATATAACGTCCATTCCTCGTACTCTTCCTCCACAAGAATACTATGCTTGAGAAAGGGTTGACCAATGCTTTATATGGATACCTCTAGTTGCATATATTATAATTGCGAAAGGATTTAATGAGCCTTCCCTATTATCCCCCTTAATGTGAATACTAAAATTGAGGAAGGTAGATCAACATTCAACTATTCCAATGGCTCCCTTGCAATGAGAATTTGTTATTCAACCAAGGACCAGAAAGAGCATGAAAATAGAATAAATAGACCATAAAGAGTAATATGCGCCTTAATAATGAATAAAAGAGATTAATAGCAAGCCTCTTTGATTAGAGAAAAATACTTATACGATGTACTAAGTAAATAATACAAGACAAGACAAGACAAGATGATTCAAATGAAAAATTACACCTCCTATATATAGGAGACAAAAAGGTAAAACTATAACTAATGTACCCAAGCCGACATAAATAATATAATAATACTAATGACAATTACCACTAATAGACCCAATCCCACATCAATAATAGTTAATGAGCCACAATATAGGGGGTAATGTGCAACATTAGGGCTTCACTTTCCCCTCCTATTCAGACAAGTGTTGTTCCTAATTCTTGATTAGTTGTGGATGCTTTTGTATGAAGGACTTGTCTTCCCATGTCGAACCTTTAACTGGTAAGTTCTTCAAATTGACGAGGTACTAAGTAATAGCCCGATTCCGTACTTGTTTGGTCCTTCTTTCAGTGATTTGTTCAGGTTCCAATATGAAATTTCCTTCTTCATCAAGCTCCATCAATAGAGTTCAAATTGGGTGTTGGAATATTTAAAACCCACATCTATGTAATTTATTACCTTAGTAGGATTAATTAATCATTTTATGATTAATTCCTATGTATTAGACTAGGTATTTGGCCTGAAACATCATTGTGTGGACCACAATATTCCTAAACCCACTTTTGCGCATTCCTTGAGATCCTGGATAAGATTCTAGCTATTTTTAGCTCATTCTCGATTAGAAAGGCGCATTAGCTGCTTTTACTGCTTTTTACCACTTTTTGGTGAAAGGTAAAAGCTAGTTGACTAGTCATGACTGTTTTTTGGCCAACCCATCCTCCATGATGTTTATTCCTTCCAAATTATGAATTTGGAATGATTTTCCATCACACATCACTATCTGATCACTAAATCAGAAATTCGTGAGCTTTTGGAGTGACTTGGAGAACACACTTGCCACCTAGGGGGGTTTTGCATAATTTTAGTAAGTCTGGTTTTGTGAGGATTCGAATGGAATCCTTATGCATTCGAATCTCTGATGTAATTATATATTGAAATCCTATTAATTTCCCAAGGTTGGATGATGTATTATTATTCATAAGAGTAATTATGTTTGCACCATATGTTACTGGTTTTCAGTGTTCTTGACTAGTTGTGTGAGAATTACTTGTGAGAGTTGTAATTTCTTGATTAGATACTGGTGTGAACTAAATTTCACATGGTATCATATCTATCAATCTATTCTTTTCTCTATTGATTGTCTTGCAGGATCCAACCAGTCTCAAGGAAGGCGCATTCAGTCATCTACAGGGCCCATTCAATCACCTAGAGGGAACAACAAATCATCTTGGGGTGCACCCAAACCACTCTAAAAGCTATTTCAGAGCTGCCAAGGATCAATCACATCAGATCATCCTCACTCCATTCAATTATTTTGACTGGAAAGCGAATATGGAGATCATGTTGAGGAGCAAAGGCCTCTAAAGGGTGACTATGGAAACTGAACTTGAGCCAACCTCAGCAATTGAGAAATCAAAGTGGCATAATCGAAGAGATGAAGCCTATGGTCTAATCTGTCTCACTACATCCAGGGATATTTTATTCCATCTAGATGGTCTTACCTCTCCCAATGAAGTTTGTCTAAAGATTCAAGAATTTTTTGGCAATACGGATGAATTAAGAGGCCACCAACTGGATAAGGAACTTGTTTAATTGATTCCACAGGATTTCGATAAAATCCAGTATTTATTCTCAAAGTTCAAGTCACTTGTTCTATAGTTGAAGCAATGTGGAATTGATAAAAGGATGAGCAACTAATATTGGCCATTCTCTCCAAGCTTGGCCCTGATTACTCAGTCTTTGTTTTGACCTTCCACTCCACAAGGAAGGCATTTCGAAACTGGAAGAGCCCTACACTCTCAGAATTCATGGAGTCTCTTACACAAGAACAAGACAAGTTGATATTTATGGGAGCCATCCAAAATCCATCAAAATATCACTGTTTGAATGTTGGAGATTCAAAGGGTTCGAAAGGAAAGAAGAAGGGCAATTTCAAGAATCCCACTGATCAGAGGAAGGACAAGCAGAAAGTCCATGAAGACACTTCAAATTTAAAGAGAAATCCAAACAAGAAGAATGAGAAGGAAAAGTGTAACTATTGAAGCAGGGGATTTCATCCTGAAATCTCCTGCATGAAGAATACCATTGATCAAATGGCTCAACTCTCGGAGAAAGCCAACATTCCTCTTCCTGAGAGCACAAGGAGGAAGGATGGAGGACAAAATTCTAAAGATAAGGAGCGAGTGCATGCATTGATGGAAATCACATCAAAGCCTACCTCATTCATTATTGATTATGGAGCTTCAAGGCACATGGTGTCCAAAAGAGAGAGCTTCTCATCTCTTGATTCTTCCAGTGGTCCAACCATTGTGTTGGGTGATGATTATGAAACTTCAAGCAAAGGTAAAGGAAGCATTGATCTAGATTTTGGTACATTCACTGATGTTTTGTATGTTCCAGTACTTGTTGCTAACCTTTTGTTAGTATACCAGATGACTCACACAGGATCACCCAAAAAGGTGATCTTCACACCTAATGATGTTGTCTGTGAAATGTCAATAGGCTGAATTGTTTCCTTAGGCTCTGCTGACCATAACTCAAAAGTCTATAGGTTTTCTCATTTTGTGCCATTCCCCTCACCTTCTGGTCGATTACCCCATGCCAATGAGTCAAGCAAATTATGGCATGAAATATTTGGTCACCTAAATTATAAATACCTTTCCCAACTCCATGAGAAATAAATGGTCATAGGGTTGCCCAATATCAAGTTTTCCAAAGGTGTCTGTCAAAGATGCATCCTAAGAAAGCACCCAGAGCATAAGTTTGAAAGAGACAAACTGAGTGAACCTCAACACCCCCGGAGCTTCTTCACAGTGACATATTAGGTCCATTCCCCCATGAGCATTTGAACCATGCCAAATACATTCTTACCTTCATAGATGACTTTACCAGGTACTATTGGATCTATTTCATCAATCTAAAGTATGAAGTGTTTGGTCTGTTCAAGCTTTTCAAGGCCTCAGTAGAAAACCAGTCTGGTACACATATCAAGATCCTTAGATCTGATAATGGTGGGGAGTACATAAAATTTGAGTTTCAACAATTTTGTGCCTCTCTAGGCATACATATGCAACACATTGTTCCCTATACACCTCAGCAGAATGGTGTTGCTGAGAGGAAGAACAGATCACTGAAGGAGATGGCCACATGCATGCTTGAGGAAGAGTATTTATCCCCAAGGATTTGGGTTGAGGCAATAAATTGTGCCATGTACATTCACGATAGAGTTCCTCACAAATATCTCAAAGGAATCACTCCTTTTGAGGCTTGGACTGGGCACAAACCTGATATTTCTCATTTTAGGATTTTTGGCTCCAAGACCTGGGCTAGAATTCCACTTGAGAAGAGGAGGGATATGCAGCCCCAAATACAACCTTGTATTTTTGTTGGCTATTTAGAGGACTCGAAAGGCTATACGTTTCTGAACATGGCTACTAAAAAATACTTCATTGAAAGAAGTGTTCAATTCAAAGAAGAGCCCTCTCAGAATGTTGAAATTGGAGAGCCATCCACACCACCACCTGAAGATGTAAGTGAGCTTCCTATTGAATTTTTTTATTCTGATATTTCTGATGATTAAGACCATTTTATTATAGATCCTAATTCACCAACAAGGCCAAAGTGGGCTGCTAAGACTCTTCAAGTAGTTGGTGAACTAGTGGGAAATCCTCAGGACACAAGGAGGACTAGATCAAAATTTGAGAATGCTCTCAATGTGAATGATCCTTACTTATCTGAGAGATTCTATGTGATAGTGGATTATGATCCTCAGACATATGAGGAATCCTCACATGACCCAATATGGCAGGCTTCTATGGATGAGGATTTTCATTCACTGCAAAAGAATGAGACATGGGAGCTAGTCAAGCTCCCCCCAGGCAGAAAATTAGTAAGGTGTAAGTGGATATTCAAGACCAAGTGTGAAACTGATGGTGCAACAGTGAAATATAAGAATAGGATGGTGGAAAATGGCTTCTCCCAATTCCATGTCCTTGACTACAATGAGACTTTTGTACCAGTTGCACAGAAGGATTCAATAAGACTAGTTCTGGCAATTTTTGCTTGCAAGTGCTGGGAAGTACATCACATGGATATCAAAAATGTCTTTTTCCATGGAGATATTGAGGAAGAGATTTATATGCAGCATCCAGAAGGCTATACATCTGATCCTAACTATGTGTGCAGGATGAGGAAGTTCTTATATGGGCTTAAGCAAGGCCCCAAGGCTTGGTATGCCAAAATGGACAACTTTCTCTTGTCACAATCTTTTGCTAGATGCAAATATGATCCAAATGTTTACATGAAGCTGATTGATGGCTCAATTATGATTATTGTGTTATATGCTGATGACCTACTAATCATAGGTATCTCTACTGATCAAATTGCTTCATTAAAGACTGCTTTGCATCAAACTTTTTCCATGACTGACTTGGGAATTCTTAAGCAATTTTGGGTGCTTGATATTTCTCAAACTAAGAATGGAACTAAGGTATATCAGTCCAAATATGAATTTGAACTACTAAATAAGTTCAATATGGCTGATTGCAAGTCTTCAAATACTCCTTTCCTTTCAGGAGTTAGACTTGAAGAAGCAGAATCTACACCATTGGTGGACAACACCTTGTATAGGAAGCTTGTTGGAAGCTTGTTATACTTGATTCATATTTGACCTGATCTTGAATATGCAGTGAGTGTGGTTTCAAGATACATAGAGAAGCCACATGAGCTTCATTGGAGGGATGAAAAAAGAATCTTGCATTATGTGCAAGGCACCAAGACTGATTGATTCACTATGTTGCAGATTCTAGCCTAGATCTTCTTGGCTTTATTGACTTAGATTGGGCTGGAGATAGCCTTGATAGAAAGTCCACATATGGATTTGTATTCATGCTTGGAGGTGGTCCTGTTTGCTGGTATAGCAAGAAATAGAGTGCAATTGCACTATCTTCAGCAGAGGCCGAGTACAAAGGAGCAGTGAATGTTGCTACTCAGTGTGTGTGGTTGCAGGGTATGTTGGTGTCCATTTTGTCACGATTTTTGATCATCAAATCTACTCTGAATGGCGTTATTTCCATAATTTTTTCTATAATAAGTCATTCTCTTTTCCATTTAGACCATCAAACAAACCAGGTATACATATATTCACTTATCACATGAATTTTGACCAAATCTTGCTACATTATGATTTATTAATGTTTAATGTGACATTTTGGGGCATACTTGGCATTTAGTTTTGATCTATAGGCTGCGATTTTTCAAACGATATTCCATTCAGACTGCGTGTTTATGTTGCTAATGTTCAACTGCGTCCATCTCGTCATTCAGCCTTACGTTCGACCCGCGGAATTAGCGGTTGGTATATTTCTGGCCATTAAAGTAAAAAACGAGCACGTGGGTTCTGTTAGCCACGTGGTGGTTATGGTTGATGAGCTTTTTTTCTGGAAGAATCACCTTCCTGCCTGTCGAGCTCGACAACACACTCTTCGCCCACATCAACATTCCAGACTCTGATTTTCTTGCTTGTTCAGCCTGGTATCACGTACGTCGGTTCACGTCGATGTTCTAGAGGAGCCCGTTCGCCCACGCTCAGTCTGCCAACACACTTATCAGCCCACGTCAAAGGAAGATTGACGTTGTAGCAACCCCGTGAGGGAACCGACCCCGTGAAATTTGGTAGACGCCCTCTGCGCTGTCACACGTCACCCAACATCCATTTTACAGTCAAGTAAAGACCTCTATTTTTAGAGAGGTTGACTCTGTCGACCTTCTCTCCCATTGTAAACTTATAAATAGATGCCTCTTATGGAGAAAAAGAGGAGCAGATAACATAGAGAATAGACAGAATATAGAAGTTACTTTTACATAAATATTGTGTACTTTTTATCAGTTAATGGAAGTTCCAGTTCACAGCTGTTGGTGATTAATTTGATTTAGTTTCAATCTCTCATTGCTGGGGAGGGCCCCTCATCAACCCGAGGTTTTGTTTATGTTTTTCTGCATTTTCTTTTCTGCAAATAGTTAGTTTATTTTCCAGTTTATATAATTAATTCTGTTTTCTTGTACATGTCATTTCTCTCCTTCTCTGTAATTTGTATTTCTCTTCTAACTTAGTTTGCTTTTCCAGAATTGATAATGGTCGACCAAGCATAGTATTCATATTTTGATTTCGGTGTTTTGTAATTAGATAGATTGCTTTCTAGTCTTCTGCAATTAGATAGAGTCTAGATAAATGTTGTTTAGTTATATGTCAATTCAAGTTATGTTATAGTTAGCATTAGTTCTAATAGCTTCTCTCTTTGTAGCTGTAAGTTGCTTCCATCTTCCATCTCAGTCTTGCTTTAGCATATCATAGGAATGGTTTATTTTCCTTAGGTAATGATTAGTATAAATGGTTTCTTGTTGCTTTAGCCTCTGGTTAATCGATCTATTGCTTCCTTTGCACTGTAGGATCATATGCATCAAACAGCTGGTAATTTAACTCATCCAAACGTCTTCTTTTCTTTAGTTTAAAACGTTTTCTTCTATTCAGACCGTCATTCGGACAAGCATCCGGATCGTCATTCGGTCCTTTACACTTTCTGCATTGTTTTATGCTTTTTCAGAATTCAGTTTCTTATGCTTTTTAACTGTAATGTTTCTTACTCCTAATTAACAGTTTTAGATGTAATTAAGATTTTGTTTTATGTTATATAGAGTTTAATTAAGTTTTGTCATTAATTCTTAGTTTCCATATTATCCTCTTTAATCTTCTTTTCAATTGTTTTTCAAGGTTATGCTTTTTATGTCTGATTTGATAATTAGTTACTGTTTCAGAATTTATCAGTTACATTCCTAGTATAGTTCATTTTTAAAATAAAGAGTTAATAATTCCATTTTCCAAATTATTTTAGTTTTCATAGTTTCATTCATTAATCATAGGATTAGTTTTCCATTTCATAATAAATAATAAAGATGTTCATGACATAAGTTTTGGATAAGAAAAAAGTATCTTTATCAAGTTTTCTACTTGCTTCTATATAAAATATCTTTATCAAGTTTTCTACTTGCTTCCAAATCAAATCTAGCTCAATTAAATATCTTTATTAAGTTTCTTACTTGCTTCTAAGTTACATCAGTTTCATGTTGTTCATGTATGGATAGAAAGTAGTTCATGATGTTTAAAGTTAATTGTAGTTGGATAATCTTTAGTTTGCATTTATTTGTACAAGTTAAACTAGATTTGCTTCCATTTTGTTTCCTTGTTACATTTGAAATTCACTACGATACATTCACTCCAGTTCCCATGACATTTGATGTACGTAATCAAGAGGAATGGAACTAAGTAATTCGGTTTAGAGTAATTTACTTTGCAAATTCATCTTGGTAATTGTAGTTTTATTACAAGTTCTTTTCTGTAGATTAGTTGTGAGTTTAATCATTTTGTTTCTATAGTTCTAACCTTGTTCATAATTGTCATTTTGAACTTCTAGATTGAAATTTGAAAGTTTAAATTCAATAGTTTCCATTTTCATAAAAAGTAGTTTGCTTTTTGTTTAGTATTTGTTTTCATCTTTCCTATTTTTCAATCATAGAGTAGAGCATTATAGTTTGATACTATTCTAATCTGCTGGTTTAGTCCAATAAGTTTAATAGTTGTATTCTTAAACATTTGACTGGGTTTTTCATTTTGAAAGATCTTTCGATCTTTACTTTATTAAATATTTTTAAGGTCTAACAAGCCGGAATTTTAGGTACCTTTCTACCTCAGCATATACTTTGCCTCAACTCTAAGATTACCAATCCTGGTCGATAATTAATATTAGGTGTTTTCTTGAGATAACTCACACACCCAACAGGGTATTCTTTCAGAGTTTGAGATTTTCTTTAGTACTCCTACTGTCATATTTTGTGACAATCAGAGTGCTATAAGTGTCTCAAGTGATCTAGTACAAAGACAGAGTACCAAGCATATTGAGATCCATATGCACTACATCAAGAGTTTAGTGCATGACTAGATCATTGACTTGTAGTATTGCCCAATAGGTGATCAAACTACAGACATCTTCACCAAATATTTTACTGAGAAGACTTTCAGCTTGCTTTGGATGGTTGAACATGTGGTGGAGTGAAGGATTGATCAGCAATCTTTCAATTTTGATTATGTCCATTTTTTAGGGGAGGCTTTTCCCATGAGTTTTTCCTTCTTTCGTTGTTTCATGGTGTTGGGTGTGTGAGTTATCTCAAAGAAATCACCTAATATTTAATTATCGACTAGGGTTGGTATTCTTATAGTTGTGGAAAAGTATATGCTGAGGTAGAATGGCACCTAAGTTTTGGCTTGTCAAACCTTAGAAATGTTTAATAAAGAAAAGATCGAAAGATCTTTCAAAATGAAAAAACTGAGTCAAACTTAAGAAAGACAACAAATCTAGCTAAACCAACAGATCAAAATAATATCAAGTCATACTACTCTACTCTATGACTATATAATGGAAAAGATAGAAACAAATAGTGATAAAAAAGCAAACTACCTTTTTATAAAGATGAAAACTAGTTAATCAATTCTTCAGATTCTAAGCTAAGAATTGGAAACAAATGTAAATGAATTTAGAGACCTATATATGAAATGACTCAATTTGACAATGAATTACATAAACATAAAACTATATTAATTCAAAGCAAAACGACAAACTATTTAATGAATTCAACAGCTATTCATGCATACAATTAATATTTCAAACTACACTAAACTACCTAATTCCATTCTCCTTGATGTTGTACGTCAAATGTAATAGAAACATGGGTGAATATATCGTAATGACTTTCAAATGTAATGGCAAAGCAAAATGGAAGTAAATCTAATCTAATTTCTACAAAGAGATGTAAACTACAAAGAGACCAATTACAATTAACTTTAAACATTATGAGCTATCTTCTATCCATAAGCAAAATGGTATGAAACTAATGAAATTTAGAAGCAAGTAGAAAAATTAATAAAGATGTTTACTTCTGAATTTGATTTGGAAGCAAGTAGAAAAATTGATAAAGATGTTTATATAGAAGCAAGTAGAAAACTTGATAAAGATATTTATTTCTGAACCAAATTCTATTTCATGAACATCTTCATTATCTGTGTGAACGCGAAATTGATCCTATGCTTAACGAAGGAACTATCGAAACTTAAAATACTTGGAGAATGAAATTATTAATTCTAATCTAGAATAAATCTTGAGAATATGTAATGAACTATACTAAGAATAAAACTGATAAATTCTAAAACAGTAACATATTGGCAAATCAAATATGAAAGACATAATTTGAAAGACAGTTAAAGCAAAACTAAGAAATACTTTAATTAAAACATTATGGAATGTAAAGTAGGGTCCTAATTATGGTTAAGAATGCTAATTAAAAGAAGGAAAGATTACAGTTAAGAAAGACTAAGAAACTGAATTCAAATGAGCATGAGGTACAAATCTAGACAAAAGTTGGTGAATATTAGGTGGGTAAGGAGAGTTAGGCATAGGAGGAGGTGTTTGAGCATAAGATTGTCCTCTCCATCCATGTGGCCATTGCTGTTGTTGAGCAGTCTGAGTACGGTACTGCGGTGGCCAATTCTGCCAACCTGAAGTGTTCTATTATTGAGGAGGTTGATAAGAATAGTAGTAGGGTGGAATTTGTGATGGATCTTGATATGATGGTTGATATCTAGGTTGTCAAGGCCTCCTAGATGGTTCACCAAAGTTTCCACTCTTGTATACGGCTTGAAATCCAGGCAACGATGGACAGTTATCAGTTGGATGTTCTTTTGTACAAAGGTGACAAACTAAGACATTATTCAACGGATATTCTCGTTGAGGATGTTTAGTTCTACACCTGGGACAAAAAACAATCATTTCTTCCTGCTCCTCATCCTGTCTCTTTTTAGCTTGTAATGCATCTAGTTGAGAACCCATAGCTCATAAGATATTTGTTTTGAAATTTTCTAATAGGTTTCCCAACTCTACCCTTGTAACTCCACCATGACCGGATGTGTTTCCTTTTAGGTTCTTAGCATAGGATTCTCGAAAGTGTCTTCCACTTTTCCCTCTGCTCCTAGAGTAATTCCTACATAGTTCACAAATCTGTGCAAAAGGTTGATAAGAGATATCTCCTGCTGCCATGAGATTAAGGTTTTTTAAGAATTAATCTGAGATTCCCTTGAGGAAGAGTGTTCTTACTGCATCTTCTCGAAGATCACTATATTTGGATTTGTGCAACACATAGTTAAATCTTTCGAGATAGTCTTTTAGGCTCTCGTCTTCAAGTTGTTGAATTTTGAAAATATCATTGCGAGAGTCCTTAGGTCTACAGTAATCCTGATATTTCCGTAGAAATGCATTTTTCATGTCTTCCCAAGTTTTAATATTAGATTCTCCTAATCCCATAAACCATTGAAGAGCAGAATATTTTAATGTGGTAGGAAAGAGTTTTAGTTTTTGGCCATCTTGTAGGTAATTATAACTCCTACAGAAAATGTCAAACTCAAATAAGAATGTGTCTAGATCCTCACTACTCTTCCCATAAAAGGTTGGTAGTGAGGAGAGAAGAATGTTTTTCATAGTCACATCTTGTGCAGTGTCTAAGATAGGGAACCCGAAAGTACATTCGGCTCTGACCTCTCCTTCTTCTTCATATTGTTGGACATGATCTTGATTTTCATCCCCCATGAAGATTCGATTTCCAAAGAGATAATACCTAGGTGGTTCCTTTCTTGGTGAATATGGAATGTCCCAACGTTTTGTTTGAGGAAAAGTATTCTTCTTTTTAGGAGGAGAATTACCAACTACGTGGGAATCCAATTTTGAAGGTCCTACTGTTGTTGTCTCAATCTGTGAAATAACTATGTTCACAGAATTCTCAAAAAGAGCGTCTACTTGTGCAGGATCAACAAAATCTACTAAGTTTGGACCACCTATTATTGAAAAAGTAGTGTCTTTGGGTTTTTGGACTGATGGAGGGTTGGAAGGTTCTGAAGTTTTATCCCTTTGAGTTTACTCTTGTCTAAGTGCAGTCTCAAGATGAGCTTGAGGTTCTTTTAGTGGGATTTCTTTATGAATAGATTGTTCTGATGTCCCTATGATTTCCCCCAATTAGTTTCTAGAAAGGATTTCCTTAGCTTTCCAAGTAGGACTATCTCCTTTAGGTGTTTTCCGATACCTTTCTGTTGAGTTAGTAAGTGGGGTGGCATGCCCCCCGTATAGGTTAGCGAAAATTTTAGTAGGAATTTTAGTTTTAATGAATCTACCTTGTGAGTCTCTAGACCTATTCATTAAAACAAACTATGACTGAAATAAATTCTAACTACATCACTACTAGTGTTGGATTTTGGGGATGCCTGTTATAACAGATGTGCAGGTGAGCGGTAAGACGAGAGGTAAGAATTCAGGTTCTTACCTCTCGTCTTACCGCTCAGCCGGGGAGTTGTATATAGGTAGAATTCAGTTGTAAATAGGTAGAATTATCTTTTTGATGATCTTAACGTCAGCTGAAAAATGTAGATGAACCTACAGTGCAAAGAAGTCAGTGAGAAGACTATTGAGAAGCTAAGATAGTAGGAAGCAAGCTATTGTAATCATTATTTAAAAGATAAACTACTTCTATAACATAGTTAAACAAAACTAAGACTAAAACTTAACCTATAGCTACATAAGAAGAGTCTAACAGAACTAATTCTAATTCTAGCTAAACTTGAAATAGCAACTAACTAAGTTCTATCTAATTGCTGGAAAACTGGAAACAAACTGTAAACACTATGCTTAGTCTACCATTATCAATTCTTGAAACACAAATTAAGTTAGCAACAAAATACAGATTACAGAGGAATAAGGAAATAACATATACAAAAAACAGAATTAATTACACACACTGGAAAATGAACTAGCTATTTGCAGAAAAGAAAATACAGAAAAAAATAAATAAAACCTCTGGTTGATGAGGGGCCCTTCCCAGCAATCAGAGATGGAAACTAAATCAACTTAGTCACTAACAACAGAGCATCAACAATAAAATTCAGGAGTTTCCATTAACTAAGAAAAAATACACAACGTTTATGCAAAAACTACTGCTATCTTCTGTATATTCTATAAGGTATCTGATCATCCTCGTTTCTCCACATGAGGAATCTATTTATAATGTTACAATAGGAGAGAAGGTCGACGTAGTTGACCTCTCTAAAAATAGGAGTCTTTAAGATTGTAAAACAGCTGCCTGATGACTTATGACAGCATAGGGGGCATCTACCAGGTTCCACGGCGTCGGTTTCCTTCACGCAGTCGCTGAGATGTTGATGTTGCTTTGACGTGGGTAGAGAAATGTGTTGGTAGACTAAGCATGGGCGAACGAGGCTCCTCTAGAACATTGACGTGAGCAAGCGAGCGTGATATCAGGTTGGATGAATAGGAAAGTCAGAATTCTAGAGTGTTGATGTGGGGAGATCGTGTGCTGTTGATCTTGGGAGGCAGGGAGGCGAACATTCTAGAACTAAGGCTCATCAGCCATAACCACCATGTAGCTAACTGAACCCATGTGTCCGTTTCTGTCTTTAATGGCCAGGAATATGCCAATCGATGATTCTACGGACTGAACGTAGGGCTAGATGAGGCTGAACATTGGCAACATAAACACGCGTTTGCATGGAGGGCCATTTGAAGACCGCATCCCGTAGAGAAAAAACTAAATGCCAAGCATGTCTAGAAATGTCACTTTACACATTAATAAATCATAATATGGCGAGATCTGACCAAAATTAATATGATAAATGAATATATGCATACCTGGTCTATTTGATGGTATGAATGGCGGAAAGAATAACTTATCATAGCAGAAATGATGAAAATGACGCCACTCAGAGTAGATTTAAGGATAAAAAATAGTGACAAAATGGACACCAACACATGGACAAGGCAGTATTGTAGAGGGTGACCATGTCTTGTTACTGGGCCCTAGTTTTTATTTCTGATTTTTAGCACATAAAGTAAGACTTATGGGGGGGTGTTGGAATATTTAAAATCCACATCTATGTCGTTTATTACCTTAGTAGAATTAATTAATCATTTAATGATTAATTCCTATGTATTAGACTAGGTAGTTGGCCTAAAACATCATTGTGTGGACCACAAGCTTCCTAAACCCACTTGTGCACATTCCTTGAGATCCTGGATAATATTCTGGCTATTTTTAGCTCATTCTGGATTAGAAAGGCGCATTAGCTGCTTTTACTGTTTTTTACCACTTTTTGGTGAAAGGTAAAAGCTAGTTGACTAGTCATGACTGGTTTTTGGCCAACTCATCCTCCATGATGTTTCTTCATTCCAAATTCTGGATTTGGCATGATTTTCCATCACACATAACTATCTAATCACTAAATCAGAAATTCATGAGCCTTTGGAGTGACTTGGATAACACACTTGCCACCTAGGGGGGTTTTGCATAATTTTAGTAAGTCTGCTTTTGTGAAGATTCGAATGGAATCCTTATGCATTCGAATCTCTAATTTAATTCTATATATTTACATCCTATTAATTTCCCAAGGTTGGATGATGTATTATTATTCATAAGAGTAATTCGGTTTGCATCATATGTGACTGCTTTTCATTGGTCTTGACTAGTTGTGTGAGAATTACTTGTGAGAGTTGTAATTTCTTGTTCAGATCTTGGTGTGAACTAAATTTCATATTGGGATATTTTATCCTATTACCTTCTTTATTAAAGAAACATGGAAAACTGGGTGTACCCTTGAAGATGAAGGGAGCTCTAATTTGCAATCCATACTACCAATATTCTAGAAAAATTTATAAGGTCCATACTTCTTGGGTGCTAATTTATTGTCCCTATTTAGTTACCAGAGGGATAGTTTTTTGTAAGGTTGTAGCCTTAGAAATACCCAATCCCCTTCTTCAAAACTACTTTCACTGCGATGTTGATCTTCTTGTTGTTTCATCCTGTTTTTTGACATAACCAGGTTGTCTTGGAGTAATTGGAGAACTTCTTTTTGGTGCTCTAGGTGATATTCCATAACTTGAACTTTATTTTCCTTGTAAGGAAGATGTGATATATGGAGGATAGTACACATAAAGTGGCATAAATGGAGCCATTTTTTATGACACATGGAAGGAAGTATTCTACTACCATTTTTCCAAGGATAACCATTTCACCCACTGGGTTTGTTTATCAGATGCAAAGTAGTGAGGATAAAATTCCAAACATTTGTTCACTATCTCAATTTTCCCATTGGATTGAGGATGATAAGAAGAGCTTTGAGCCAACTCTGTACCCAAACAAGAAAATAATTCAGTCCAAAATTTTCCAGTGAAATTGGATCTCTATCACTTACAATAATATTCAAGTTTCCATGTAACTTATGAACTATTTCCATGAATTCTACAACAATTTTAATTGCATTAAAAGTGTGAGAGAGTGCACAAAAGTGTGCATACTTTGTGAGTCTATCAACAATCACCATAATAAAATTCTTCCCTTCTGACTTGGTAGGCCTGTGATAAAAGCCATTGAGACATCCTCCCAACACTTCCAAGGTATTTCTAATGGTTGTAAAATACCTGGGGTCTTAATTGTTTCAAACTTATTTTGCCGGAAAACCAAACATTATGCCACAAAAATTTGTCATGTTCCTTCCCTAGTGGCCACTTGGTAAAGACTTGGACCCTCTAATCCCTAGTGGTATAGGAAGAAGAATTAAATGGAGGATAATTAATAGGGATGAATTTTGGTACAAGGACTATAGTAATTAATAATTTTAATATTTTAAGTTTTAATTTTTTTTTTAATTAATGCATTATCCTTATTAATTAAATTTTGAAAATAAATGATGTTCACATGTCTAGGAGGGTGCATTAGGACAAGGTGGACCTCACCTACTCAAGTGGAAAAGTTAGAAACATAAAGGAGTAAGCTGAAAGCAATGTGGCAGCATAGGAAAATAGAAACTGGAAAAAGGAAAAAAAAAGTAGGAAAAAGCACAAAGTAGAAAATTCAAAAAGAAGGAAAGTGCAAAAATCAACCAGTTTGGAAAAGCAGGCAACATCTAGAAAAGCTAAATAGAGAGAAATTGCTAAATTCAGTTGATAGAGACAAAGAAGACAAGTTTTACAAAGAAGAATTGTTGCTAGTTCTCTCAAGGAATGCACCGTCACCTATCACACGTGCCAATGGATTTCCAAGGAAGCTACCTAAGTTGAAAAGAAGGGTAGTGCGCACCATTCACATCTTTTGGTTAATTAATTTTTGTCTTGAGAGCTTATGCTACTCAGAGTTGAGTGATGTGCCTCAACCATTGCTTGGGAGATGAACCCCAATGCAATTCATGTTCCAATTTTCCCATGATCAGATCCAGAGCTATTGGAGTTTGATCTACATGCCAGTAAAATCCTGCCACTGAATAATATCAGCCTACCATTGGAGAATTCAAGCATCCAGACAGTCCATCAATGCTAGTGCAATTGGAGTGAGTTATTGAGGAGGATTCACCTAGAGGAAGAAGATCCAGTCTAGCTAATGCGCCCTGATCAGAGCCAAAATATTTATGTACCTTCCATGAGAAGACCTCTTCTCTTTAATCATCATTATTACAGAATCAAGTGAACCATTCCTCTCTTCTTCTACTCTTCACAGTCTTACACTCTCATTATTGTAAGAATCCTATGTATTGGAGGATTTCTGACAATTATGAGTTTAAAATACTTATATTTGCTGCCCAATGTTCTCAAATTTGATTTGAAGATATTTTTATACTCATGTATGAACCATATTACACTTCAGGACAGGAATTTGGAATCCTGAGAGGCTGCTAGATTAAGTTCCTTTAAGACTAGCTCTATGAGCACTTAATTTTAACTAGTTTTCCAGTTTTTGATATTAAAAGTAATTCAATGATTCCAATTTCAGTTTTGATTGTTTTATGAAATTATTAAGACATCAATTAACACCCTCCATCCCTTTACCTGATATTTTGAAGGCCTCTCATCCTGTTTGGGTGAAATTGGAAAATTACTGGTTGAGCAATCCAACATAGCGCCCTTGCTTCTTTTGCTTACAAATTCCGCCAGAACCTCCCAAATTCTTAGAATCACTTGTCCAACACCTGCGTAGGATATTAATAACTTATATAATCAATTTTTTTCATTTATGTGTAAGCACTAAGCCTAGTATGCATATGCTGGAGTGCCCAGCAAGCCTCAAAGTAGACATAAGCTCAAGTTGTTGTTGAAATGTAAATGGCCCCATTACTTTGTGCATAGGACTCAAAGGTTGGACCTGTATCTGATATTTTTTTCTGCTGCACATTCACCCATACATTTGGAAGAACCTAAATATCCTAAATCCATAACCCTGGAGTCATCGTATTGTGCCCTATCCCAACCCTTTTCCAACTAGTTTCGCTAACTAATTTTTGCTTGTTAAATTTTTTTTTATAAGTTATAAATTTTGCATAATATAATTCCCCACCTAATATGGGATATTACAGTGGTATCCGAGCATGGTCCTCTCAACCTGCTCTTGAAAAATGGTGACAAGTCTCAAGAGAGTTCCATTACCCAAAGGAAAGAATCTTGAAGAACCCCGTGTTGAAGAAGAGGTGGAATCTACTGGAGGAAAAATGGAAGGAGGAAAGGACATGTCTATCTTGGATGAGAAGTAAGAGTTCATAATTTTTGTTTAAAGTATGTTAAAAGGGATGCATGACATATCTCAGAACATCATTCAATCTAGGAAAGACACTAGAGAAATCCTAGCTAAGCAGTTAGGAAGTAAAGACAAAGAAGGGAGCAGTAGTGGCAATCAAAATGAAGAAAGAAAGGTCCTTGGTGGATCTATATTTTCAAAGACCGGGCCTCATAATAGGACTAATGAATTCAAAGAGGAATTCAAGAATCATCCTCAACATATCATTCTCAAGTTCATTGAGGAACTTAAGGAATACCATGAAGTGCAGACTTAATCAGTTGCTTCATTAGATGAGCGATATGTTCAATACCAAACCTTGAGTGAAGAATGCATAAGGGCATTACCTTTCAAATATTTATGTGAATCAAAGTATAAAAATAAGCCAAAAGGAGGTCATAGGAATCCAACACATAACTATGAGCTGAGAAATTCCATTGGTAAGATATCACTACCCATTTTTGATGGATCCTCAATATATACTGCCAGCTCCTGGGTGCATAAAGTATACACATATTTCCAACTGAATCCCATGGCTGAAAGGGATTCCATCAGAATGGAAACTTTGAATTTGGAAGGATAAGAAAATGAATGGTGGTTCCATGGCATGAGAAACCTGGGCCATGATCAAGTGAATTCCTATGAATATTTCACTAGGAGACTAGTATAGAGGTTTGATAGGAGAGACCCTGAAATTTTTTTCTTGGAGTTGGCACATGCAAAGCAAGCCAGAACTCCTGAAGCACACATCTCTGAGTTCCAGAATCTTGCAGTGATGGTCACTGACATCTCTAAGGTTCTCTTGATCCTCCTATTCACAGAAGGATTAGCAGAGGCATTGAAAGGACTCTTAAAGGCATACAGACCATCCAATTTACAAGAAGCAGTGAGCAAAACAAGGGATATGCAAGATGCCATCCCAAGAACAAGGTATCCTAAAAAATTTAATGTTCCTACAAAATTTCTGAATCTAAGACCAACTTTTAAGAATGTGGCTGCCCCAAACAAGAAAGAATAATCATACAAAGATCAGGATGAGTTAATAAAGAAGAATCTATGCTTCTCTTGTCAGGAACCTTGGGTTCTAGGCCATAAATTTGCTAAGGGTAAATAACCCTACATTGAGGTATTTTTAGAAAGAGAGGAGGAATAATTTGAGGAAGAATAACCAGTAGAGGATGGATATGAAACAACATGAGAAGAGCAGCCCCCATAGGCTAACAGTAAAATTGCAGTATTAAGTGGATTTCCCCGCTTCCATACCCTTAGATTCAAAGGGGTAGTGCAAGGGAAAAGAGTATCAGTTTTGGTCGATGGGGGTGCCACCCATAATTTCATTGATGCAACCATGGTAGAGAGGAGAAAGATACTGACATAAAAATTTGGAGGTTTCAGAGTCATCATTCCGGGAAACAACACTATGGAGTGTAACTGGTGGATTCCAAAGTTGCAAATGACTGTGGGAGACTATACTGTAGTTGAAAGCTTCTATGTTGTCAATGTGGCTGATTCCAATATGGTTTTGGGACTATAGTAGTTGTACTCCATTGGGGGCCATTCAATGAATTACCAAATACCCCAAATGAGCTTCAAAGGTGTTGATGGGAAGCAAGTGGTTTTGAAAGGTGTCAACACCTACCCAAAACAAGTAATTTTTTCTCATAGTATGATATCAATTTTGAGGCATGGTGATCTTGAGTGGGATGCTGAATGTTTCATCACCACTCAAGGAACTTCCATAGATGTCTCACACCATCTTCAAGATAGGATTTGTTGTTAATAAATATTTCAGTTTATTAAAGATGATTTCACATTTCTCATTCCATTCAAATTTCTTACCTTTCTTTTGCAATGAAGTTATAGGATATGCAATTTTCGAAAAACCTTCAATAAATTTATGATAATATCCAATAATTCCCATAAAATATATAATATCAGATACATATTTAGGCACATGCCATTCCATGATAGCTTTAATTTTCTCGGGATCCACCGATATATCATCTTTAGAAACCACATGTCCCAAGTATTGAATTTTATCTTTAAAGAAATCACATTTACTGAATTTAGCATATAATTCTTGTTCTCTTAATACTTGCAATACTATTTTAAAATATTCTTCATGCTCTTGCTGATTTTTTAGAATAGATTAATATGTCATCAATGAACACGACTACAAATTTATCTAAATATTTACTTAATATACTATTCATTAAACACATAAAAGATGTTGGAGCATTTGTCAACCCAAATGGCATTACGACAAATTCATAGTGACCGTATCTAGTCCTAAAGGCTGTCTTATATATATCTTCATCTTTAACTTTGACTTGATGATATCCATATCTGAAGTCTATTTTTGAAAATATTGTTGCTCCTCGAAATTGGTCGTCCAAGTCATTGATCCGAGGTAAAGGATATTTTTTTTATTGTCATTTTATTAAGTTGTCTGTAGTCTATACACGACCTTAAAGTACCATAATTTTTCTTCACAAACAAAACCGGTGCTCCCCAAGGAGAAACACTTGGTTGAATGTACTTCTTATCTATTAATTCATGTATTTGGGATTTTAATTCATTAAGTTCCAGTATGTTCATTCGGTAAGGACATTTTGAAGTTGGTACTGCTCCCTGCACTAAATCAATAGTGAAATCTATTTCTCTTTTTGGAGGTAATACAAGAATTTATTCCAGAAATACATCCTTAAAATATTTTAAAACTGGAATACCATCTATTTTAATTTCATTATTATTTTCTATATCATCCATTATTTGAACAACAAAAAATTTACAACCTTTACAAACAGACCTTTTCATTTGTAAAGCAGATATTTCTCTAATACTAGTCTTCCTTGGAATTCCTTTAAATATTATAGGTTTACTTTCTTCGTCTATGCATGAGAAGGTTTTATCATAGCAGTTCAGAATTACTCTATTATTTTATAACCAATCCATTCCTATCAATAAATCATAAGATCCTAAAGGTAGAATATTTAAATCAACATGCGTCATAATACCATTCATATTAAATTCACATTCTTTCACAAAACTAGTGACTTTTCATTTCGTTCCTGTAGCAAGCTGAACTAACCAAGACTTTTCAAATTTATTCTGTTGTAATTTACACAATTCTACAATTCTTGGTGAAACATAACTTAAATTTGCGCTTGAATCAATTAATATAGAGATTGGTTTATCCTTTAACATACCTTCAATTTCTACCATAAATATCTCATGATCTGATTTCCTGTTCTCCAATGCTGCACAAATTCTGGGCATGCTCCTTGCTACATCTCCAACCGTAGTATCTTCTTGAACAGTGTGGACGTTGTTAAAAAAATTTATTCTAACTGGACAGTCTTTAAAATAATGAGGTTCACCACATTCCCAACATTTTAAGGGTTCCCTTTGAACAATATTTTTATTATAGCCAACAAGTGCTTCTTTTTATTTTGTTATTGTAGGATTTTGTGGCCTAAAACTTCTGAAATTATTTCCTTGATAGTTTCGATGATTATTTCCAGAAGTATTGTTAAATCTCATAACTTTTATTTTGTGTTCAAAGATTTTATGTTTTCTATTCGTCCAACTTGGTACATTATCTCTTTTGTTCTTATTTTGGTCATAACAGAAATTTGCTTTTCTCATAGTTTCATCCAATGTTTTTGGATTTTCGTATTCAATTCTCTCTTTGTAAATTGTTAGTAGAAAACTGAGAAAACGTTGTATTTTAGGTTTTTCATCAACAATACAAGGTACATAACGTAGCAAACTCATAAATTTACTGCACAGTTCCTTCATTGTATAAGTTCCTAGTTTTAAATCATAAAACTCTTTAGCCTTTTCTTCATAATATTGTTCTGACAAGTATTTCCTTTTAAAGCATTTCTTGAAAATTTTCCAAGTTAAGTGACGTTCCTTAATGCATTTTACTTTCTTGACATCTTGCCACCAAATGTCAGCCTTTCTCGTTAAATTATAAATTTCCATTTTTGCTTTTAATTCATTAGAGTAGTTGTAAATCTGAAAGTACTTTTTCATTCCTAAAATCCAAGCTTCTGCTTCTTCTCCGGTTTCAATCTCACCATTGAATATAGGAGGTTTTGTCTTTTTAAATTCACCAGAAATTTCTTCATAAGGTTTACTTTTTTCTACTATATTTATCACCATCACTACTTTCACTATATTGTTTGAAATTCTGTTTACACTGTTTAGGTGAGTTTCCACTTGAAGATTTAGTTTCACTATCTGAAAATTCTAACTTCCTTGCCTTGCGTTTATAAGATGCATTCTTTAATGTTTCTATCTAAGGTCCTTTCTTCCTTTCCGCTTCCTGATTATGTAATTTTGTTAACAAGACATTATTTAATTCCTCTTGTGCTTTCATAATGCGTTCATTATATTTCTTAACACTTTGTAGTTCTTCTTTTAAATATTTTACTGTTTGTAACAATTCATATGGGTTATCATTTATGTTCTCATTTAGATGCACCCACAGATTATCATCATTATTTTTTTCCCGATTCCTATTCTCTTGTTCATTAGGGTGGGATTCTTCTTCAAATGACATTTCAACTTCTGCCATATTTCCTAAAAAATCAAGGTTATACTTCTCTTCTGAACAGAAGAGAATCAACCATAACACATATGTTAGTTTTTTGTTTTTATTTGTTTCAATGTTGCGCCCTTTAGGCCAAGTGTTGTAACCATTCTCTGATACCATTATGTCACACACTCCAAAATACCCATATTAAAATAAAATTTTAAAAGTATAAATGCATGTATTCTTTTGTACTTCTTGTATAATTAAATTATATTACTTTACTTGATTTACATGTACATGACTCTAAACAAAATTTATCAGCATGTCAAGGTTCTATTCTTGAATAACATCCAAGTTCTAGGACTCAATAATAAATACATTTGTTACATTTCTATGCTAGGGTAAAGGATCTAAGCCTTACTTCTTTTATGAGTATAATAGCTTAGGATTATAAGCTGTTGGAGAGAACTTCCGCAGCATTTAGGAAGCTGCTAATTTTGGGAAGGATAACTAATCTTGGAGGGAAAGTACCAATTTTGGCGGTAAGACAAAGATATCGCCGTAGCGCAAATTCCGGCGGGAATCACGGCGATAGGTACAGAAAAGTTAAGAAGATGGTACAAAGAAGAGGCCGAAGGGAGAGCTCAACCACTGCAATGAAGGCGCCGAAGATGAAGAGAGGGTTCAGCTACCCTCATAAAGACGAAGGACTACAGTCAGCGTTGCTTGAACCAAGAAGAAGCGACGGGCCGATGCATTAAAGACTAAGGACTGCAGGAAGCGGCGACAAGACAGAAGGCGGCCATGGAAGTACAGCCAGTTGACTGTAAGTGGTTAGGGTTGAGTCACTGTTGGGATAAGGCCCACAGTTTTGTAACTGCGATGAGACCTTCGGGCCATCTATATATAGTAGTCTTTTTATAGGATAAGGGGTTGGCCACATAGCGATAGGGACATCAGGTAGATGCTAGTCAAGTCTTCTGTTGTTGCAAGTCTGAACATCCCTGAGAATACAAGGGCCGACCTGTTGAGAGATAGTGCAATCCGCAGGGATTGCGAGAGGAAGAGAGTGCACTGTAAAGGCAAGAAGAGAAAAGAGGTCTATAGAGAAGGGCTCCCACTGAGGTGGAGTTTCCCAGAAGACCCCTATTGTAAAGAGTGGAACGGAGCTGTGTTTATTCCCCAGAGTTGTAAACAAGAACCGCAGTTCCCCTGGGCGTAGTCTTGGCCCTGGGAGTGTCAATGTGCTCATCTAAGTAGCGCTATTGTAATTGTGTAGCCATTATTCTCATTTCACGTGTTTATGATATATATGAATGCTCAATCTGTTATAAGTAATGTACATGGTCGTCAGTTAACTTCTGAATGATGTATAACAAGTGCGATAATCGTAGCTAACCTCTTTGCGAACTAGATACTTGTTAAACAGAGGTTAATGTGCGAGTAAGAACTGAATATGAGGCATGAATGGTTTAATTAGACATTGCGCAAAGTAATGTTCTACTCAGTTACGTGTGGCGAGATATCAAGGGCCGACTTCAGTAGTGAGGGTTAGGCTTGTAGGCTGAATGCTGTTGCTAACTGCAGTACCAGGATAAGGATAGCTAAGACCACCTGTTAACCCAGGAAGCGGCCATAGTTCGCTTGCCGCAGGAGCTAGAAGAGCAAGATATTGCACCTACGATATCTTGGGTATCGCTAGACGGTTTCACCTAGGGAAAGACTTATCGCATTCCCTGCGTACTGCGATAAGACAGAGGCGTGGCCGGAGTAATGGAATGAGATAGACAGCTTCTGTGAAAGGGGTTAAGGTGGGTTTGAGCACCCTGGATGCCTCGGAACTTGGCTGGGGACACTTGAGTCTCCTGCCTCCCATTAGAATCACTTCGGGTGAGACCTCAGGTCGCTTCTGCGACTTGTTGCCGAAAGGGCCAGTGAGCTAAGGGTTCTGTTGGTCTAAAAGATTACCGCACGCCCGGGTCTGTCTAAGAGAAATATAGAACCAACAAATGGTTCCGTTGCCGGTTTGAACACATTGAGCTGATGTTCTGTTGGCATCCTACCAAGCAAGAACTTAACCAGTGGGTTGAGTCAAAAGAAAGAGAGTTTGCTGCAAAAGAAAACAAGAATCCTAGACTGAGCACTGAGGCTTGGCTACAGAAGCACATTTTTACAGATCTTCACGAGATATTCTTTGTAACTTATGCTATTGAGTTATATGGTTGGTTATCAAAGCTTGTTGACAACAGCGGTGTCAAGAAGAGTCGAGAAGTTGTCTGGACAGCAGAGCTGATTCAGACCTTGAAGGGTGCTGATAACCCCATCTCACGCGCAGTAGACTTCTGGCTTACGAGTCTGCTGGAAGGCTTCATCACAGAGTTCGCCATTGATCAGAGAAAGAGTTTCAGCGCAGCAGAACGGTACTTCTTCAAGGGTTATCGCGGTAAGTACCTAAATTCTCTAAGTCTGTCCATTAAGCAATTACTATATGAAAAAGGAGTACTGGATATACTCTCAGATGAATAGTAGCATGATATTGTAATGTCAGTAGACTCTGAAAGTGATTACGAGCATCTTGGACATACACGTAGTGGTAAAAGATATAGAGTCAACGAGTCATCTTCTTCTGAAGAAGACAGTTCAGATCACCCGAGACAGCAGAGTCAGAATCCTAGGACTCCTCAAAAGCCAGTCAGAACTCAGAATAATCCCGCAGGAACCCCTTTCAGTAGCTCTTATACAGCGAATACTACCGCTACACCCTCCACATCTACACAGCCGAGCGGTAGTCATACAGCAAACCAGAACCCACCATCTAGAAGCAGAATGGGAGATGATATGAAGCTACCAACATTCAAAGGTACAGGGTCGGAGGACCCTGAGCAACACTGGTTCTTATGCGAAGCCATATGGACCATTAAGCAAATACAAGATGATAATGTCAAGCTTGTCCAGCTGGCCACCACATTTAGAGAAAGAGCATTAACTTGGTATATGAAGTATACCACTGGCCATAACAGAACGCTTGCACAGGTTAGAACTGCTATGATTAAAGAGTTTAAAAAACCTAAATCCGAGTCACAATGCATAGCAGAACTTAAGGATATTAAACAATTGCCTACGGAGACGGTTTGGGATTTTGACCAGAGATTCAAGACCCTCATTGATCAGGTAAGCTTTGAGCTTGCGCCTCAACAGCATAAAGAATGGTTTATCGCAGCAATATTACCACACATCAGACTTCCGCTAATGCAACAGAAATTAAATACACAAGATGAAGCATTAGAAATGGCAATGAAACTAGAGGCTTCACCTCTAGCAGAAACTAGCACCGGTATCACCAATCTGCAAAATCAGCTAGCTAACCTCACCTTGCAGCTGCATGAAATTAAGAAAGGAAAGGAGGTTGCGCATGAAATTTGGTGTACTAAGTGTAAGGCTCAGGGACACAGTAAGGATAACTGCCCTGTCTTTGCTGACTATATCGCCAGTGGAGCTCCTAATCCGTTGATGCAGAACCAGGGGCCATGGTGCGAGATTTGTAGAACCAGAGGACACAGTCCTCAGGAATGCCCTCTCCTTCAGAAATATGTGCAGACACCGAAGAACCTATATTGCAACTTCTGTAAATCTGTGGGACATGACGAAAACAATTGTAGAGCTTATGAGTTAATGATAGAAAGGAAGCACGACCTCTACAGAGTTCAGTCAGAAGCATCCGGACCAGCAGTACGTGCACAAACTGATCCGAATCAGGGAGGCCGTGGAGGAAATTTCAGAGGCCGAGGACGCGGAGGAGGCTATGAATCTGGCCGTGGCCGTGGAACTATCACCTGTTATAACTGTGGAGGCACAGGACATTACGCTAGAGACTGTCAGAACCCTACTACAACGTGCAAGTATTGTAAATCTTATGATCACACAATAGAGGAATGTCCCATACTGATAGCTAAGATCAAGGACGCCAAGCCAGCAACCAATCAGACTATCCAGTTTATCGCTGCTGAGCAGAACGAAACTGAACCACGGGTCAATATTGTAACTCGCAGTGGCCTCTCCACGAGCAACATATCGCAGGACGTGGAAAAAACGACAGGAACGTAGTGGGTGCGCAAAGCTCCAGGAAAACCTATCCCACTTGATCTACAGAAGAATAAGGAGGCATTTCAACAAACTAAGACTTCCTTTGCTGAACAGACACCGCCCAGATCACTATTATTACCATCTCAGGGTATACCACGAAAACCACCGCAAGATGTTAGTACTACGCAGATACCACAGGCTAGCACATCTGGCAGATGCGACGAAGAGGAATTGACCGGGAGTGTACAGTCCTTCTTGCAGAGTTGTTTGAAGCTTCTAAGAAATGGGAAAGCTGTAGAGGAACTTCAGAAAGTTATTGACCAATGTCAACAGAGCCCTTCTGTGAGCAATACACAGCGCACCATTCACCATATAATGGGCCATACAAGGACAGGAAGAGAGATGAGGCTCACAGCGCAGATCGGACTATTTGAAATGGATGAGGTTATCCTAGACTTAGGTTCAGAAGTAAATGTCTTGACTAAACAGACATGGGAACAGATGGGAAGTCCAAAACTAAGCAGATCCCCTATCCATCTCAGACTAGCTAATCAACAGAGAATATCACCGATGGGTCGCCTATCGCATGTCCTAGTGGACATCGACGGAGTTCACACATATGCCGATTTTGAGATTATAGAAATTATTGGTGACACCAAACCATATCCAGCTCTATTAGGTATTGATTGGGCTTTTGATAACAAGGCTGTTATCAACTTAAAGAAAAGGCAGATGACATTTGAAGATGCTCAAGTCCGGGTTATCGCACCATTAGACCCTTTACAGGGTCCTCGCTACATTGAGCCAATCAAAGCAGAAGAGGAGGTGCATAACATGGAAAATTTGTACCAAATGACTTCTAATCAGACAGACTACATTGACCCTACAGCTGATGGACATATTAGCTGGAGATGTGATAGCTCTTGCACATCAGATTCAGATGTTGGCTTAGAAAATTGGCAAAATAGACTCCACGAAGTCTCTATTCGCAGATGCGCCTTCATGACTAAATCACTGCGATGGATCGGGACAGAAAGCAGGTATATTCCAACTTTTGATGGATTAGCAGATGTCAATGATTTTTTGCAGCAGTTTGAACAAGAGATTCCTCAAGAGCAGAGGATGGAGGTTTTTGACCTTGCAGTTCGAGCCACACCTGCAAGATGGTGGTACACACACAAGGAACATATCGCATCATGGTATGATTGTAAGAGATTGATGCGCATTAGATTCTCTAAAGAAGGAGACTGCACACAGCGGAAATATACAGGGGAGAGTGATCCCAGAGCACACATTATGAACTGTGAACAGAGTTGGCCAGAAATTCCAGCAGAAGAATGGGTTCATTTGTTTATCCATACACTGGATACAGTTCCACGGAACTGGTATACAGAAACAGAGCTAAGAAAAGGAACTATCTCATGGCCTATTATGATTGAAAACTTCTTGGTCACGTTCAGTTTCGAATCTGAGCATCCAAGCATTGATCGGGCCTTGAAGATCATAAAGACTAAAATATTCGAGGATTGCCCATTACCAGCGGATTCGCAACCCGAGTGGGCTATTCAGATGGAACATGCACTGGAATGTTACAACTGTGCACAAGACTCAAGCGATGAGGATGAAGATCCTCGCAGTATCAATATCGCAGAAACAGAAGGTATGCGTGAAGTTGAAGGTCCGCACTTAGAAATCCCAGCTGTAACAGAACCAATCAAGATCAGAAAGAGCAATATTGGCACAGAAACAGACCCTAAGTTTGCCTCTATTGGAGATTACTGGGATGATGAGACAATTGGCCAAATCACAGACCTATTACATGAGTATCAGGACCTATTTCCTACCAACTTTATAGAAATGAAGGGAATAGTGGGTGACCTCGGAGTCATGAGAATACCGCTTAAGGAGGACGCTAAGCCGGTTAAGCAACGCCCATACAGGTTGAATCCGCGGTATAAAGCAAAAGTAAAAGATGAAATAGATAAGATGCTAGCAGCAGGCATCATTGAACCTGTTGAAGAAAGTGAGTGGGTTAGTCCCATGGTAGTACAAGAAAAGAAAACAAAAGGAGACATCAGGATCTGTGTCGACTTGCGCAAACTGAATGATGCATCGCTGCATGACCCATTTCCGACACCATTCACTGATGAAGTCTTAGACAATGTTGGAGGACAAGAAATCTATTCATTTACTGATGGCTTTTCAGGCTATCACCAGATAAGAATCCATCCAGACGACAGGCACAAGACCACATTTGCGACAGAATGGGGCTCCTTTCAGTATACGGTAATGCCCTTTGGTCTTAAGAATGCCCCAGCAATTTTTTCTAGAGTAGTTGTTGCTGTCTTTAAGGAATACATCCATCAATTTCTAGAAGTTTATTTTGATGATTGGACTGTATTTGGACTAGTCAAGAAGCACATAGGAAACCTACGATTAATGTTTGAAAAATGTAGACAGCACCAGATTTCCCTTAACTTAAAAAAATGTATATTTTGTGCGCCTTTTGGTACGTTGTTGGGTCACATTGTGTGCAGACAAGGCTTGATGGTAGATCCTGCGAAGATCGCCATCATCGTCAACTTGCCAGCACCTAACTCAGTAAAGCAGCTGAGAACTACACTTGGTCATACTGGGTATTACAGAAAGTTTATCAAAGGTTATGCCAAGATTACCGCACCAATGGAGAAATTATTGAAGAAGGATATCAAATTTCAGTGGAATGAGGAATGTCAGAAGAGTCTTGACGCTCTAAAAGAAAAAATGGTTACAGCACCTATTCTGGTATTTCCAGATTGGAACAAGCCTTTTCATGTTCATGTGGATGCATCTGGCATCGCACTGGGCATTATTCTCACGCAACCAGGCGAAGGGGGTATTGACCACCCTATCGCATATTCGAGCAGGAGACTATCGACAGCTGAGAAGAATTACACCACCACAGAGAGAGAAGGGTTAGCAATGGTGTATGCCTTACAGAAATTTCGGCACTATTTATTGGGTGCCCCGTTCAAGATGTTCACCGACCATTCTGCATTAAAGTACTTGGTCAATAAGCCAGTGTTAGGGGGAAGAATATGCAGATGGCTATTGTTGTTCCAGGAATATGATTTCGAAATCATTGTTAAGCCAGGAAGACTAAATGCAGGACCTGATCACCTGTCAAGGCTAGACTCAGGTGAAGAACCAAGTAATTTAGAGGACAACTTGCCTGATGCGCAATTATTCTCCATTCAGGTCGCAGATGAATATTATGGAGACATAATTCAATTCCTTACTACAGGGTGGGCACCACCTGAGTTTACCAAGCAACAAAAGAAACAATTAGTGGTGAAAGCAGCAGACTTCACCCTGATTGCAGGACACCTATATAAGTTAGGACCAGATGAAATCTTGCGCAGATGCGTTATGCCCCACGAGAAACAGACCATTCTTAAGGAAGCACATTCGGGCATCGCAGGAGGCCATTTCGCAGGGAAGCCGACCGCTCAGAAGATCCTAGCAGCCGGACTATGGTGGCCTACATTACATAAAGACAGTAAAGAGTTTTGCAGATCATGCGATATCTGCCAAAGGACAGGAAAGCCTTCCAGAAGAGATGAAATGCCGTTGCGACCACAGATAACGCTACGCGCATTTGATAAGTGGGCCATAGACTTTGTGGGTCCTATTAACCCCCCAGGAAAACGAACTGGTGCGAGATATATAATTACGGCAACAGAATACCTCACCAGGTGGGCTGAGGCAAAAGCAGTCAGGAATTGTGATGCTGCTACAGCAGCACAATTTATTTTTGAAAACATCATCACTAGATTTGGATGCCCAGTGACTTTGATGAGTGATCAAGGCACACATTTTTTGAATAGCACCATAGAAGCCTTGACAGAGGAATTTGAAATACAGCACCATAAGAGTACACCTTACCACCCTCAAGCTAATGGTACGGTGGAGGCTTTCAATAAGATATTAGAACATGCTCTTACAAAGATTTGTAACAGTCAAAGGGATGATTGGGACCTCAGAGTTAATGCTGTATTATGGGCTTACAGGACCACGTGTAAGAAACTAACAGGGCACACACCTTTCAGCCTGGTATATGGACAAGAGGCTGTTATGCCTATGGAATACATCTTACCCAGCCTAAGGATTGCTCAGCTTACAGAGATGGCTGATTCTGATACTTTAGAAGAGAGATTGGCACAGCTGCTCAATCTGGAGGAAGACAGATTTATCGCAGGATTCCATCAAAAAGTGCAGAAAGCACGAGAAAAAGCTTGGCATGATAGGCATATCAAGAACAAAACCTTTCAGCTGGGAGACTTGGTACTCCTTTATGACAGTAAGTTTACAAAGTTCCCTGGAAAGTTCAAAACTCATTGGTTAGGACCATATCAAATCCAGCAAATAACAGATGGAGGTGCTATACAGCTTTGTACTATGAGTGGGGAGCTTCTTCCTACCTTGATCAATGGTAGTCGGCTTAAGCTGTATCGCGAAGGCCATGCCACCTCCCAGTCCTAGCCCAGAAAGGAAGCTAGTGGTGCAGATGCTCAGTGTAGTTGAAATGAAGCATCGCACCCTAAGGAGTCTACACCGGGAAATGCATCAGATAAGAATTCGCAGCCAGTTTTCCTGGTGGTTGCGACAATTTTGATATGAGGCGACTTTTTGGCACTTTCCACTTCCAGACGATGCGATATCTTATCGCAGAGGACAGAAAACAGATTGATGCGATATCAAATTTTGAATTGATCAGAGGGCTAGTCACTTCGCCATCTGACAAGCATTAACTGCACGGCTGACAAGTATCTGTTGTACTAAGATTTGGCAGCAGTACGACGATTCTTCTAGATTTGGAAAATCCGATGCGACACCACTCCGGCGCGCAGTTTCCCAGCAAAATTTCAAACGGCGTTTGCAATAAATAGGCGCGGGGTGCTGTCTTGTCTATACATTAAATGCCGCCAACGGGTCCAGTTACTGGTCCGTTGCCATTTGAAATTCCGCCGTAGGATAAATACACATCCTACTCAAAGCACGGGGCTACTTAGTCATTTTCACCAAAAGAGTTGAGCGCAGCTGAGCCGAGCCAAGCGTATTCTTAGCAGAGTCTGAGCAGGGAAATCAAAAACAGTTGCAGACTCCAATTTGCATTAAGATTCGCAATCATAGGAAGTCCAGAGTACCACAGGGGAAGGCGCCTCGCGCCAGACGAGCCTCTCGAAGACGTGTTGCAGAGATTCCAAAGGGGTGGAATTGAGTACGCTATGACTTCAGTTGTGGCGGAGAAAGGAAAGAAAATTGCTGCTGGCTCTTCGACCATACGCCAGTCGCCGAGAACCTTAGCTAATATGGAACGTAGCGAGACCCTGAATAGCACAGAGTCAGAAGAACCGGAGCAGGAACTTCCGGAAGAAGTTACAGTCACTACCCTATACTTCCCACCAAGAGTAGAGAATGCGCCAGCCATTGTTCTTCCACGAGACTTTAAGTATGAACTCATACTCCCGCCGCTGGATAACCGAGTGAAGGAAGAAGGTAACTTGTGGGGGAATATGCATGCTGTTAAGTTTACTGATTATAATCTGAGAGATTATACGCTGTACCCACAATTCCGCCGCGATCGTTATATGACGATTCAGAGGAACCCAAGGACACAGCACGATGAGTTCGTCCCCATGGACCATGTAAGCCATTTAGTACCGTCGGGACTGCTCAATCTCCTGGAGATCCCACACTTTGGACGGGGCCCGGAGGTCAATGCTGTGGTGCGGACGCTACTTTCATGCGTGCATGGCGGTTACTTATGGTTGGGTAACCGAATAGATGTCAATGTTGACCTCATTCACCGCATTACCGGTCTGTCGAAGACTGGTTTTGACCCACAGATAAATATTGATGGCGCCACAAAGGATACCAGGCTCTCAACCAAGCAGGTTGCGGAGTATAAGCTGCAAAGAGGAGGTCGCGCCTACGATGTCAATTCAATACAGGATGACGCCTTGCGTTTTACTGTTAGTCTGTTGGCCGGAAAACTCCTTCTCAAGGTGAGGCCGAAGGAGGTCACAGGCTCAGTTATCCGCCTAGCGATCGAAGTCATAAACGGTAAACCTTACAACTGGAGTTTATTTTTGTTAAATAGTTTCTTTCAAGACTGTGCGCAGGCGCAGCAGGATCCACTTCACAGCTTCCACTTCTCGTGGCTGCTGATCCTTATGGCTTTCATTGGATGGAAGGAGCCGCCCCATTCGCAGTTCCCACAGCTGGCACCAGGGGCGTGCAGAGGGTCGAGGTACTCCAATCTTTGGGCGAGTAATCACCCAGAGAAGCACAAGAATAACGCAATGGTATTCCATGAATACTATACGCTATTGCTTGAATCCGTCGCAACGATTCTGCGTGTCGACTCGCCGGTCGTTGATCTTTATCAATCCAAGCTGGAATTTAAAGTCGACAGGGATAAAACCTACATCAGACCGAAAGGGTTCAGGAAACATAACGAATGGGCCCCCGGCCCATATCGCATGGAAATCCAGCAGGTCGAAGATACCATTAAGAACTGTTTCGACGAGGACATGAAACAAATGTATGATGATCTATCCTCTGGCCTAGTTCCAGTTGATCCCCCAGCCGCGGACCCAGAAGATGTTCAGGAGGTAGATCCTAAAGACAAAGAGAAAGAACCAATGGGTTCTAAGAGAAAGGCTATTGAAGGCCCTTCTCCGGTGCGAGCAAAGAAGAAGAGAACAAAGGCGGTTACTTCCGACGAACCGCAGGCACCAGTCATGACAGAGGATGAGTATGATCTCATCGCCAGCCGAATACAGGAGAAGATGCGGGATAAATTCGCTGCGATTCAGTCATCGTAGGATCGTATGCGCATCAGCCTTGACAACAAATTGCGAGAGTTGAAGGCAATCACTGAGAAGACTGCTTCCATGCAGATTCAGCCAGCTCCAACTACAGTCGCAGAAAGTTCGCAGCCCCCTTCGCAGAGCAGAGAAGAAAGCATTGCAAAGGACCGCACGAACATTGTTCGTATACCGCCAGGAAGTATTAAGTTCCCTGTACCTATGGAGGTGCAGATGGTTCATCCTCTTGAGGTGAACCTACCAGAAGTACCTATGGATTAGTTGTATGAAATTTTCCAGCAGATAGGCACGGAGCTGAGGCACAGAGAACAAGTCACATATGAGCAAAATGTTTTGCTGTCTCACGATAATGTGCAGCTCATTGCGCAGCATGAGGCAGAGAGTGCCCAGTTGACGCAATATGTTCAGCGAGAGCAGGATGTCTCTCTTGTTTTAAAGAATATCGCAGCAGAGCTTCCGCAGTGCGATATCAGGCCTGAGTTAGAAATAACTCAAAAGATCAGAAAAATAGCGGAAAGAGCAAAGGCTCTAGATGAAGAGAAGAGAAAGATGGAGGAAGAATACTAAGCAAAGATTGCTGCATTAGAAGCAAATAAGCCACCTACTCCAGAGGAAATCCAAGAAGCACGAGTGCAAGCTTTCAGAGTTGTACAGACACAGATGCACTGTCGGGTGGAAGCAGCAGAGGCCATCCTGGAAGATGCATCAAAGGCATGGCTGGAGCTAGAGGAGCTCCCACAGAAAGCCCAGCTCGATCAGCACATTAAGCACTGTGAAGACGCGATAGCAAAAGCTGAAGAAGAATACAAGGGCTTGAGTGCTCTTGCGAAGATAAGAAAGAAAGGGGAAATCACACAAATTCAGCAGCAGGTGCAGAAATACAGAGAACAGCAGATCAACCTGGCTAACGAAGTTAGCCCGCATGAAAGCAACATCGCACATCTGGTTGATGAACTGGAGCAAAAGGTGAAAAGCTTCACCTCAAGTAAAGGAGTCATTGAGGGCACAGAGGACTCCTTGGTAACCGCTGAGCTGCTCAGCGCAGCGCAGGAAGAAGTAACACACATGGATGAAAGTATTAAAGCGCTTAAGGCACAATTCGCAGCAATCTCACGAGCAGCAAAGGATAAGCTTAGGCAGATGAATCAGGCTGTTGTTGCAAGTGGCTCGGGGACGAGCCACAAGTAAGTGTTAGGGGAATTGTTGGAGAGAACTTCCGCAGCATTTAGGAAGCTGCTAATTTTGGGAAGGATAACTAATCTTGGAGGGAAAGTACCAATTTTGGCGGTAAGACAAAGATATCGCCGTAGCGCAAATTCCGGCGGGAATCACGGCGATAGGTACAGAAAAGTTAAGAAGATGGTACAAAGAAGAGGCCGAAGGGAGAGCTCAACCACCGCAATGAAGGCGCCGAAGATGAAGAGAGGGTTCAGCTACCCTCATAAAGACGAAGGACTACAGTCAGCGTTGCTTGAACCAAGAAGAAGCGACGGGCCGATGCATTAAAGACTAAGGACTACAGGAAGCGGCGACAAGACAGAAGGCGGCCATGGAAGTACAGCCAGTTGACTGTAAGTGGTTAGGGTTGAGTCACTGTTGGGATAAGGCCCACAGTTTTGTAACTGCGATGAGACCTTCGGGCCATCTATATATAGTAGTCTTTTTATAGGATAAGGGGTTGGCCACATAGCGATAGGGACATCAGGTAGATGCTAGTCAAGTCTTCTGTTGTTGCAAGTCTGAACATCCCTGAGAATACAAGGGCCGACCTGTTGAGAGATAGTGCAATCCGCAGGGATTGCGAGAGGAAGAGAGTGCACTGTAAAGGCAAGAAGAGAAAAGAGGTCTATAGAGAAGGGCTCCCACTGAGGTGGAGTTTCCCAGAAGACCCCTATTGTAAAGAGTGGAACGGAGCTGTGTTTATTCCCCAGAGTTGTAAACAAGAACCGCAGTTCCCCTGGGCGTAGTCTTGGCCCTGGGAGTGTCAATGTGCTCATCTAAGTAGCGCTATTGTAATTGTGTAGCCATTATTCTCATTTCACGTGTTTATGATATATATGAATGCTCAATCTGTTATAAGTAATGTACATGGTCGTCAGTTAACTTCTGAATGATGTATAACAAGTGCGATAATCGTAGCTAACCTCTTTGCGAACTAGATACTTGTTAAACAGAGGTTAATGTGCGAGTAAGAACTGAATATGAGGCATGAATGGTTTAATTAGACATTGTGCAAAGTAATGTTCTACTCAGTTACGTGTGGCGAGATATCAAGGGCCGACTTCAGTAGTGAGGGTTAGGCTTGTAGGCTGAATGCTGTTGCTAACTGCAGTACCAGGATAAGGATAGCTAAGACCACCTGTTAACCCAGGAAGCGGCCATAGTTCGCTTGCCGCAGGAGCTAGAAGAGCAAGATATTGCACCTACGATATCTTGGGTATCGCTAGACGGTTTCACCTAGGGAAAGACTTATCGCATTCCCTGCGTACTGCGATAAGACAGAGGCGTGGCCGGAGTAATGGAATGAGATAGACAGCTTCTGTGAAAGGGGTTAAGGTGGGTTTGAGCACCCTGGATGCCTCGGAACTTGGCTGGGGACACTTGAGTCTCCTGCCTCCCATTAGAATCACTTCGGGTGAGACCTCAGGTCGCTTCTGCGACCTGTTGCCGAAAGGGCCAGTGAGCTAAGGGTTCTGTTGGTCTAAAAGATTACCGCACGCCCGGGTCTGTCTAAGAGAAATATAGAACCAACATAAGCATACTTACATAAGTAATTAAACTAGCATGATCAGGGTTTAAACCTTTCAAAACCTTTCATAAACTAACTGTATCTTCCACAATTTCCACTTTATAATTTCTTAGTTAATATTTAAGAAATGCGGATTGCAGCTCCCCATAATTTTTATGGTTAAATGATAAGGTTTCCGCATTCCCGACTTTCGCACTACAGATTGCGGGGTGCGGGACCCTCAGTTATAGATGAAATTTTAACTACTTCTACATTCCTGACTTCCCCATTGTAGACTTTGGGTTGCGGGAATTTCAATTTCTGATTTTTTTTTATTTTAGCGATTCCACATTCCCGAATTCCACGTTGTGGACGCGGGTTGCAGAATGCCAATTTCTGATTGTTTATTAACGATTCGAAATTCCCTACTTATGTGTTGCGGATGCGGGTTATAGAACCCCAATTTATGACTTTTTTAAATTAGTGCTTCCTCATTCTGCCTTCCCGATTGCGGATTTGGTGGAATGCAGAATGCAAGTTTGTGGAAAACAACTTTTCACGGTTTAAAAAAATTGCGATTCTACATTCTGACTTTCCGATTGCGGATTCGATGGAATGCAGAATGAGGATTTGAAGAAATAAACTTTTCATGGTTTAAAATTAGCGATTCCGCATTCCGATTGCGGATGCAGAATGCAGGTTGCGGTGGATTCGACGACTTATGGGGAACGTTAACAGGTAAAACTAGATCTAGAAAAATTGTTTGAACTTGAATATTAAAACACATTTTTATTCAAGTTCTGTGAAATTCAGTTCACATCCAATAACTATTCAAGAAATTACACTCTCTCATAAGAAAAATCTCACACAACTAGTCAAAGACACAAAAATTATGCACTAGAGTAGATTTCTGTATTAACTTCTCATGAATAAATTACATCATCCAACCATATGAAAGTAATAGGATGCTGTTAAAATAACATTACATCAATAATTTGAATGGCTAAAGATGCCAAAAGAATCATCTCTTCATCAGACTTGCTAAATATTCCCATCCCCCTAGGTGGCAAGTTGACTTTCCAAATCTGCCCAAAAGCTCACGAATTTCCTAAATTGTGATCTGAAGGTGATGTATGATGGAAAAAAATTCCAAATACAAAGCTTGGAAGGAAAACTCATTAAAGAAAGTCTTGGGTGTAAAAAACAAGTTTCCTAGGTAGACTAGCTTTTCCCCATAGGGTAAAAAGCAGTAAAAAGCACTAAAACTCAGAAAATCCACCTTTCCTAGCTAAATATTATCCAAAATATTTTAGGAAAGCGCCCAAGTGGCCTAGATGGCTTGTGTTCCACACCTTGGATGTATTTGAGCCTCCCATGTTTCCTTGTGGTCCACATAATGGCAATTTCCTAGTCTTTACATAGAATTAACCAATAAATGATTAATTAATGCATCTTATGTAATTAAATGACATGTAGCTAGACTTAATTATTCCAACACCCCCCCATACATCTGAATTATATGGTATAAATATCAGAAAATAAAATACTAAGGGCCAAGTAACAAGACTTGGTCACCCTGTACAATATTGCTGGCCCACAAAAACAAGGATAGAAGGAAAACCTCATGGGAAAAACCTCCCCTCAAAACATGGACATATCAAAATTGAAAGGTTGATGATCAACCCTTCACTCCACCACATATTCAACCATCCCAAGCAATGATCTAAGATAGCTGAATGTCTGCTCTGTGAAAGCCTTGGTGAAGATATCTGCAGTTTGCTCACTTGTGGGGCAATACTGCAAATCTATGATCTGGTCATGCACTAGGCCTCTGATGTAGTGCATATGAATCTCTATGTGCTTGGTCCTCTACCTTTGTACTGGATCACATGAAACTCTAATAGCACTTTGGTTGTCACAAAAAATGACAGTAGGAGTACTGAAATAAATCTCAAACTCTAACAAAATCCCTTGCAACCAAACACACTGTGTAGCAGCATTTACTGCTCCTCTGTACTCTGCATCTGCTTAAGATAGTTCTATGGCATTATGTTTCTTGCTAGAACAGAAAAAAGGGCCACCTCCAAGCATGAATACAAATCCTAATGTGGATTTCCTTTCAAGGCTATCACCAGCCCAATCTGAATCTGTGAAGCCCAAGATATCTAGGGTTGAATCTGTAGCATAGTGAATCGCATCACTCTTTGTGCCCTACACATAATGAAGGATTCTTTTTGCAGCCCTACAATATATCTCATGTGGCTGCTCCATGTATCTTGATGCCACACTCGCAACATAAGCAAGATCTGGTCGAGTGTGTGTCAAGTAGAGCAAGCTGTCAATGAACTGTCTGTATAAAGTGCTGTCAATCAATGGTGTAGATTTTGCATCTTCTAGTCTAACTCCATAAAGGAATGGAATCTTAGAAGGCTTGCAATAAACCATATTAAACTTCTTTAACAGATCAGAATCATACTTTGACTAACATACCTTGGTTCCTTCTTTTGTTTGAGAAATCTCAAGCCCCAAAAACTACTCAAGAATTCCCAAGTCACTCATGGAGAATGTTTGGTGCATTGCGGTCTTCAATGATGCTATTTGTTCAGTGCTATCACTTGTGATCAACAAATCATCAACATACAACACTATTAACATTATAAAACCATCAACAATCTTCATATAGACATTTGGGTCAGATTTACACCGAACATAAGATTGTGACAGCAGGAAACTATCCATCTTTGCATACCAAGCCCTAGGGGCTTTCTTAAGCCCATACAAAGAATTTTTCAACCTGAAAACAAGGTTTGGATCTGATGTGTACCCCTGTGGCTGCTTCATATATATTTCTTATTCAAGCTCCCCATGGAAGAAAGCACTTTTCACATCCATGTGATGTACTTCCCACTGCTTGGAAGCTACCACTGCCAAAAATAGTCTAATGGAGTCTTTTTGTGCTACCGGTGCAAATGTTTCATTATAATCAAGTCTTGGGACCTGAGAAAACCCCTTTTCTACCAGCTTGGATTTGTATTTAATGGTTGTACCATCTGCTGCACATTTGGTCTTATAAATCCACTTGCATCTCACCAACTTTCTTCCTGCGGGGAGCTTGACTAGCTCCCAAGTTTCATTCTTCTGCAATGACTGAAACTCCTCATCCATAGAAATATGCCATCTTGGGTCATGTGAGGCTTCTTCATATGTTTGTGTATCAGAATCTATCATCATATAGCATTTCTCGAAAATATAAGTATCATTCACATTGAGAGCAGTCTCAAACTGTGATCTAGTCCTTCTTTGGTCCTGAGGATTGCCTGCTAGTTCACCTGCTGCTTGCAAAGCTTTTGCAGCCCACTTAGGCCTTTTAGGTGAGTTAGAATCTGCAATAAAATGATCCTAATCATCAGAAATATTATAATAAAAAACATCAAGAACATCACTTCTTCTTCAGACGGCGGTGAAGATGAATCTCCAATTTTAGTGCTCTGAGAGGGCTCTTCCTCAAACTGCACACTTCTTTCAATGAATGCTTTATGAGTGGTCATGTTCAACAAATTATAGCCTTTGGATTCCTATTAATATCCAACAAATAAGTATGGTTGGCTTTGGGGATACATAGCCCTCCTCTTCTCAAGTGGAATCCTAACCCAAGCCTTTGAGCAAAAAATCCTGAAATGAGAGATGTCAGGTTTGTGCCCTGTCCAAGCTTCAAAGGGAGTGACACCTTTGAGTGCTTTATGTGGCACTCTATTCTGAATATATGTGGCACAATTTATTGCCTCAACCCATAGCTTATGAGACAAATCTTTTGCCTCAAGCATACATGTGGCCATCTTCTTAAGAGATCTATTTTTCCTCTCAGCAACCCCATTTTGCTGAGGTGTATATGGAACTATATGTTGCATCTATATCCCTGAAGAAGCACAAAATTGATGAAACTTTGATTTCACATAATCACCACCATGATCAGATCTTAACACTTTTATATGCCTACCAGACTGGTTCTCAATTGAGGCTTTGAATAGCTTGAACAAACCAAAAACTTCTGACTTTAGCTTGATGAAATAAATCCAACAATACCTGCTGAAATCATCTATGAATGTGAGAATGTATTTTGCATGATTCAAGGACTCATGAGGGAATGGGCCTGATATGTCAGTGTGTATAAGTTCCAATGGTGTAGTGGTTCTCTTAGTGGTGGATCTCCCATACTTATGCTCAAGGTGTTTTCCTAGGATGCAAGATTGACAGACACCTTTGGCAAATTTGATATTCGGCATCCCTATAACCATCTCTTTCTCATGAAGTTGGGAAAGGTATTTGTAGTTTAGGTGGCCAAATATTTCATGCCATAGTTTGCTGGACTCATTGGCATGGGTTAACAGAGCAAAAGGTGAGGGGTTTGGCACAAAATGAGAAAACTTGTAAATTCTAGAACAGTGATCAGCAGTACCAAATGCAATAATTTTTCATGTTGAAATTTCTGCTATCTCAACATCATTGGGGGTAAAGGTTACTCTTTTGGGCAGCCCTGTATGGGTCATCTGATAGACTGATAGTAGGTTTGCAGCAAGTCCAGGTACATATAAACATTATTAAATGACCCAAACTCGAGATCTATGCTACCTTTTCCTTTGCTAGAAGTTTCAAAATTGTCTCCCAATACAATATTTGGACCACTGGAAGAGTCAAGTGAAGTAAAAAACTTACTTGTGGACACCATGTGTCTCGAAGCTCTGGAATAAATAATGAATGAAGAAGGTTTTGATGTGCTGGCCATCAATGCATGAACTCTCTCTTTATCATTGGAATTTGGTCCTCCATCCTTCCTCCTTGCACTCTCTGAAAGAGGAATGTTGGCTTTCTCCAAGAGTTGAGCCATTTGATCAATGGTTTTCTTCATGCAAAAGCTTTTAGGATGAAAGACCTTGCTGCAATAAGTTTGATGACTCTCCATTAAAATTTTGTTTGTCTTTCCTCTCACCGGTGGGCTTCTTGAAATTTCCTTTCTTCTCGCCTTTCGAACCCTTTGAATCTCCAACATTCAGAAAGTGGTCTTTGAATGGATTCTTAATGGCTCCCATCAAGACCAATTTGTCTTGTTCTTGTGTCAAAGACTCCATGAATTCTGAAAGTGTTAGACTCTTCCAATTTTTAATTGCTTTCCGGGTGGAATGGAAGGTCGAGACAAAGATTGAATAGTCGGGGCCAAGCTTGGAGAGAATGGACAAAACTAATTGCTCATCTTTCTTGTCTATACCACATTGCTTCAGTTGCAATACAAGAGATTTAAATTTGGAGAATAAATCCTGTAGATTATCAAAATTTTGCGGACTCAAAGAGACTAGCTCATTATCCAATTGGTGGCCTCTCAATTCATCGGTTTTCCCAAACAATTCTTGAAGTTTCAGCCATACTTCATTGGGTGAAGTGAGTCCATAAAGATGAAATTGAATCTCTCTAGATGTAGTGAGACATAACATCCCATAGGCTTCATCCCTTTGATTATGCCATTTATATTTCTCTACTGCGGAGGTTGGGTCAGCTTTAGTTGCCATGGTCACCCTGTAGAGCCCTTTGCTCCTCAGTAGAATCTCCATCTGTGCCTTCCAATCAAAGTAATTGAAGGGAGCGAGGATGATCTGTTGTGTATGATCCATTTCTGCTCTGAAATAAAATTTTGGAATGATTTTAGAACACTTCCGAATGCCAAAATGTGCCCTGTAGAGAATAGAATTCACCCAGTGAATTGATCAATGCGCCCTTCCTAAGACTGGTTGGATCCTGCAAGACAATCAAATATGAAAAGAATAGCTTGATGGATCTGATACCATGTGAAATTTAGTTCACATCCAAGAACTATTCAAGAAATTACACTCTCTCATAAGAAAAATCTCACACAACTAGTCAAAGACACAAAAATTATGCACAAGAGTAGATTTCTGTATTAACTTCTCATGAATAAATTACATCAGCCAACCATATGAAAGTAATAGGCTATTGTTAAAATAACATTACATCAGTAATTCGAATGGCTAAAGATGCCAAAAGAATCATCTCTTCATCAGACTTTCTAAAAATGCCCATCCCCCCTAGGTGGCAAGTTGACTTTCCAAATCTGCCCAAAAGCTCATGAATTGCCTAAATTGTGATTTGAATGTGATGTATGATGGAAAAAAATGCCAAATACAAATTTTGGAAGGAAAAATCATTAAGGAAAGTCTTGGGTGTAAAAAACAAATTTCCTAGGTAGACTAGCTTTTCCCCATAAGGTAAATAGTAAAAAGCACTAAAACTCAGAAAATGCGCCTTTCCTAGATAAATCTTATCCATAATATTTTAGGAAAGTGCCCAAGTGGCCTAGATGGCTTGTGGTCCACACCTTGGATGTATTTGAGCCTCCCATGTTGCCTTGTGGTCCACACAATGGCAATTTCCTAGTCTTTACATAGAATTAACCAATACATGATTAATTAATGCATCTTATGTAATTAAATGACATGTAGGAAGACTTAATTATTCCAACACGTTCTAGGGTTGAAAGTGTAAATTTATCTTTCCGATTTGGGCTATAATTCTATTGCTTAAATGATATGTATTTTATTAGATTCTGATTTTATAAAGCGGTCATTCGGCTCTATATAAGCTTTAAGAATATACCTAATTATCTATTTGAATCTATATAAAATATAAACATTATGTTCTATATAAATCTACATTTAAATCTATATAAACCCTAGATTTATATATATAATAGAGTTATAGACAGAATCTTGAAATAACCAGAGTAGTACATTCAACATAACTATGGTAGCATAACTCTTTAACCTAATTATTCAATCATTTAGACATACAATTCAATAGACTGTAAATCAACAATATTTAGAATTAAATACTAAATGCTATTACAAAGATAATAAAACTTGAACCAGTAGAATAAGCATATTACAACAAAACAACCATCAATAACATGCCTAAACATTGTAATCATTCTGGGTAATGACTTAAGAATCATTTACAGTAATTAATATTTACAAAATGATAGAAAGACTATTGATAACATACATAAGCAATATAATCATTCTGAACAATAGTTAGGAATCATTTACAGTAATGGATAATTGCAGAACAATAAAATGAATGGAACCTGAACTAAGAAAGGTAATCATTCTGCTTAACAATATATCTATCATTTAAAGTAACCAAACATTTAAGAAATAAGATAACTGGAACCGAAACCAACAGAGGAAAATCAAAACTGAAGGTCGGTGTTCCTCCCAACCAACTTTCAAAATAACCAAACTACTTGTTCTAAAACCCCCGATCTTGTTTGTTGAACCAAAAGGACAAAGACTGGTCACAAAGTTCCTCTTACATAAGCTAGGTCACAATCTCACTTCATCATAAGCCTCCCGCTCATTGGATGAACTCAATACTCAATGCATTCTCCCTTTCATCATAAGCCTCCTGCTCAGTGGATGAAATCAATGCTTTATAGCATTTGCCTAGTACTTAGGTCATTTATGGGCCAGCTGCTCGTAACTGCTCCAACAAGATTCACGACCTGATTTTTAGGGAGGATTCCTCCTGCATCATTTGCGCCTTTACTAGGATGTCTTTCCATAATGAGTTTCCTATTGACGCTTGTCATTTCTCCTTGTGGGTCAGCAAACGCTCTTGAACAACTATTTCAATTTTGATTCCCTTATCTATTTAATAATTAAAAACAATAATTCATTTACAAATGTCTTGACCTTACTTGGTCAATAATGTCAAATCAAATAATAACATAAGGTCTTATAAAACAACAATCATTCGGGTTCCTTGGTGTATTACATACACCGTCCCTTAAAGTTTAACACCGTCCTTGGTGTTACTTGTAAAATTCATTTGAATCATTCTAAAATAGAATTGGATATGCCTCTCGCATATTGCTTTCCAATTCCCAAGTAGTCTCTTCTAGGATAACGTGATTCCATTGCACCTTGACTTGTCCAATGGTGTGGTTTTGGAGTAAAATTTCTCTCCTATCGAGAATACATTCCGGTCCCACTTGAAATTCTCCTTCGGGTTCCACCGGGATAGAATTCCAATCAATCACATGAGTAACTTCATGAACATATATTTTGACAATTGAAATATGAAAAACATTATGTACTTTAATTGTAGGTGGTAGTGCTAATTGATAAGCCACTGTCCCAACCTTTGCCAATATCTCAAATGGTCCACTGTACCTGGGTGCCAATTTTCTGCACTTTCCCAATTTTAAGGAACCTTTTCTGGGTTTCACTTTCACATAAACATGATCCCCTACCTGGAAATATCTTTGATTTATTTTCAAATCAACATAACTCTTTTGTCTATCTTGAGCTATCTTCAAGTTGTGTTGTACTTGTTTCACTGTTAGTTCCATATCCCTTAATAATTCAGTACCTAACATTATTCTATCAACTGGACTACTCCAAGAAATTGGAGTGTTACATTTATGTCCATAAAGTATCTCAAATGGACTCATTTTAGAAGAAGCTTGAAAATGGTTGTTGCGCCGAGAGGCAGTCTACAACCCAGTATGAGGGATATCTTGTAACGTTTGTCCATGTTTGTCCATGTTTGCCCATATTAGTAAAATGTAATAATAAAAAGTAAAAAATAATAATATGATGGAGATCTTGTAACTTTTATCCATGTTTGTCCATATTAATAAAATGTAATAATAAAAAGTAAAAAGTAATAATATGAGGGAGATCTTGTAAGGTTTGTCCATGTTTGTCCATATTATTGTCGGCCATTCATAAAATGCAATAATAAAAAGTAAAAAGTAATAATATGAGGGAGATATTGTAACGTTTGTCCATGTTTGTCCATATTATTGTCTTCCATTAATAAAATGTAAAAATAAAAAGTAATAAGTAATAATATGAGGGAGATCTTGTAACGTTTGTCCATGTTTGTCCATATTATTATCAACCATTAATAAAATGTAATAATAAAAAGTAAAAAATAATAATACGAGGGAGATCTTGTAATGTTTTTCCATGTTTATCCATATTATTGTAGTCCATTAATAAAATGTAAAAATAAAAAGTAAAAAGTAAATCTCCTTGAGTGCAATACTTGAGAAGAGGTTTGCAGCTCGGGAGATTTGATCCCTCTGGGCAATTGATAGAGCCTAGGATATTTGATCCCTCTGGGCACTTGATAGAGCCTAGGATTTGGATCTGTTAAGATTTAATATGCTAAGATAGAAAATAGCAGCATTACATTCCATTTCACAATAATAGCATATACAGGATCACTGAAGAAATAACAAGCACAGCATAAACACAAGAGACAGAGATTTATCCTGGGAAACCCTCATGGGGTAGAAAACCCAGCAAAGCTTCCTCAATATAGATGACCAGCAATATACAAATATGAAACCCTGAGACATGATCTCCTCCTCCACAATAGCAGACCTCTCCTCCACAAGTGCGCTATCCTCAAGTGAGTGAGTGTGTATAATGAGGAACACACCTCCTCTATTTATACACTACTCTGATATGTATTTTACACAAGTACATGTAGGCTCGTATTTAACCATTAGGTTAAATACCCCATTATAACTGACTGGGCCGACCCCCACATGGTGGTTCTAATAACCCTTTGACCCATATAACACATACAGGGCCGACCCCCACTAGGGAAGTCTAATAACCCAAGTTACCACATTCCGACGGAGGAATAAACATCTCCGGATATACAATAAGATATTCACGGAGGAATGAAACATCTCCGGAATAATAAAGTACAAATATAATATTCTTTGAAGTTACAATATCTCAACACTCCCCCTTAACGATAAGGATATTATAACAAAATCTGCACGAGCAAGGAGTCATCAACATCATACATGATACATCTATAAATCATTGGAAGCTTTCTCAACATCATCAGTAACTCAAGTAGTTACTGGAACATCTTCAATACTGGAACATCAACATCTTCAGTACTGAGTCTTTATCTTCTGCAGCACTCGAACAACTACAACAACATCAACATCTGGATCCTCACGATCATTAGCATCATCATCTCACGATCATCAACATCGTCATCACACGATCATCAGCATCGTCATCAGCATCACGATCATCAGCATCGTCATCACACGATCATCAGCATCGTCATCACACAATCATCAGCATCGTCATCACACGATCATCAGCATCGTCATCACATGATCATCAGCATCGTCATCACACGATCAGCAGCATCGTCATCTAGATCATCACGATCAGCAGCATCGTCATCTAGATCATCACGATCAACAACATCATCAATACAAGTATACACATCATCAATACAAGTATCCTCATCAATACAAGTATACACATCATCAATACAAGTATCCTCATCAATACAAGTATACACATCATCAATACAAGTATCCTCATCAATACAAGTATACATATCATCAATACAAGTATCCTCATCAATACAAGTATACACAATAGCAGCATACCCTGCAACACACAAGATCCAATTACGGGATGATCAATCCCTCTCACTTTAGGACATAGGTCCAAGGATGATACAATCCTGATCCGCTTACGGGATGATCAGTCCGTCTCGGTTTAAGACAACTCTCATGTCTATGGATGATGCAATCCAGATCAACTTACATGATGATCAATCCTTATCACTTTAAGACACCTCACCATGTCTAGGGACGAGGCAATCCCAATCTATTTACAGGATGATTAGTCCTTATCACTTTAAGACATCTCACCATGTCTAGGGATGAGGCAATCCCAATCTATTTATAGCATGATTAGTCCTTATCACTTTAAGACATCTCACCATGTCTAGGGACGAGGAAATCCCAATCTATTTACAGGATGATCAATCCTTATCACTTTAAGACATCTCACCATGTCGAGGGACGAGGCAATCCCAATCTATTTACAGGATGATCAGTCCTTATCACTTTAAGACATCTCACCATGTCTAGGGACGAGGCAATCCCAATCTATTTACAGGATGATTAGTCCTTATCACTTTAAGACATCTCACCATGTCTAGGGACGAGGCAATCCCAATCTATTTACAGGATGATTAGTCCACTCAATATAATTTAGGACTATCCTTCCTTTTGAATTACTGGATTTACTGTCCAAGGATGATTTAATCCATTCAATTCATTTAGGACTATCCTTCCTTTCGGAATTACTGGATTTACTGTCCAAGGATGATTTAATCCACTCAATTCATTTAGGACTATCCTTCCTTTCGGAATTACTGGATTTACTGTCCAAGGATGATTTAATCCACTCAATTCATTTAGGACTATCCTTCCTTTCGGAATTACTGGATTTACTGTCCAAGGATGATTTAATCCACTCAATTCATTTAGGACTATCCTTCCTTTCGGAATTACTGGATTTACTGTCCAAGGATGATTTAATCCACTCAATTCATTTAGGACTATCCTTCCTTTCGGAATTACTGGATTTACTGTCCAAGGATGATTTAATCCTCAACCGTACATTTAGGACCATGTCCAAGGATGACTTAATCCTCCACCGTACATTTAGGACCACGTCCAAGGATGACTTAATCCTCAACCGTACATTTAGGACCACGTCCAAGGATGACTTAATCCTCAACCGTACATTTAGGACCATGTCCAAGGATGACTTAATCCTCCACCGTACATTTAGGACCACGTCCAAGGATGACTTAATCCTCAACCGTCCACCAAGGACTTCATTCTCGAAGACATATGTCTACGGCTCTTCTTTCGGACTAAAGTCGAGGGATGATCCAATCCCCTCACATGTTCACCAAGAACTTCATTCACGAATACATACGTCTACGGCTCTTCTTTCAGACTGAAGTCCAGGGATGATCCAATCCCCTCACATGTTCACCAAGAACTTCATTCACGAAGACATACGTCTACGGCTCTTCTTTCAGACTGAAGTCCAGGGATGATCCAATCCCCTCACATGTTCACCAAGAACTTCATTCTCGAAGACATATGTCTATGGATCTTCTTTCAGACTGAAGTCCAGGGATGATCCAATCCCCTCACATGTTCACCAAGAACTTCATTCTCGAAGACATACGTCTACGGCTCTTCTTTCGGACTGAAGTCCAGGGATGATCCAATCCTCTCATGTCCACCAAGGACTTCATTTTCGAAGACATACATCTACGGCTCTCTTTAGAACAAGTGTTCAAGGATGATACAATCCCTCTTCTTTCTCGGAGACACTTGTCTACGGCTCACTTTAGAACTTGTGTTCAAGGATGATGCAATCCTCACATGTATTCTCATCAATTACTATCGATCTTGGGAACCCATACATAACCTGATTCACACTTCTTCTTTAATTACACCATTAAGAGAATGGTCTTATCTAGCCACTTGGAGAAAACATCTCATCATGATTCTCTTCTTCTTTCTAAGAGAATCTTCTAGCCACAAGCCTTCTATAGTGTGTTTGATTTGAAAATCTTTTTTTTTTTTGTTTAACATCCATCGCTTTTTCAGTGTTCATCATTCATCATGATCTTTCCTACAAATCAAAATTAAGTACATGATTAGTAATACTTCATAATCATCAAATCATATTGACATGATAACCTATTATGCATACAGATATCATTTACATAGTTATGCAACTATTTTGACCAATACTTTGGCACAACACTTTCCCATATCCTGTATGCATACAGTGGCTATCTAGATGCCTTCCATCTCTACCAGAACATACTATCGAGAGTGTGCACAACTCTCAGCATGTCAGCAAAGAGGTTTCATTCTAGACAAGCAACAACGGAATGTTTGTCCAACTTACCAATCATATGCATATTAGTAGTATACTGTTCAATGCTCTATGAATGTTTACACTCAGCATGATATATTCTAGGAATACAAATATGCATACAAGCAATATCATTTACTATTTCAAATAACAACTCAAATACTTATCTTTTATGTTTGTGTGGTTTCCTCCCGCTTGATCTTCTATATGTCTTTTGAACTTGTATTCATTCTGTACCACTGTGCATGCTCAAGTGTGCACTAGTGTCATCCTCATGATCTCATACAAAAACATACATTCATTAGTATATTATAAACATTATCAAAACATCTAAATAGTCTTGAATATGTATAGTCACGATCATAAATAATAAACATTAGTATTCAAGATTTCAGGGAAGACTTCTTGTACTCATGCATATCATCAATCAAGATAAAAGACATAATATGCATAATCCCTTGATTACTAACTTTATGAATAAGAATATCTAATCATGCCAAGTATACTTATATAAGGGATCCCAATACAAGGTAAGATTCTAACATGACATAGGAGAACATACCTGGATTAGTATACCTGCTTAGTTATGTACAACATACCTAAACAATCTCTTCAATGATTTAGAGATCCTGAGCTAGAAACTGCATGTCTCATAGGTTAAGCATAATATAACAAAGTCATACATACCTCGTAAGTAGAACAAATATTATGGATGAGTCTTTGTCTTCATGATGTCATGGTCATGGAACTTGATTTGTCTTTTGTGATGTACCTGTATCTTGTTAGCAGACAACATCAACCTCACACAACACCATAATGCATTAGTACAATCATATAGCCCTAATCAATGAATGTCTTCGATCATTCACATGCATTCATACTGTTACTAGGGTGATAAGACAATTCTAACATTAATCAAGATTGTACTAATAAATAACATGAAGACAAAACACATTATGAACTTAATCAAGAATCAGATTTCAAGACATACCTGAACCTCCTTAAGTCATACCTGTCGAGACTTCTTCTTAGCCTCAACTCCCCCTGAAACTTGATCTGGAGCTTGATTAGAGTTTGTTGGAGAAACCCTAAAAATTCAATCTTTGACTTTCACACTTCCGAATGAATGGAAGGATGTGTCTTGCTGGGCTGATCAAACTAGCATACTTCAATTTTGAAATCTCCAAAATTTGACCCCTCAAAATTGCCTTTGAAACTTCTGGATCTTCTGGACAGGATCCCGAACTAGGGTTTGATGAAGCCCACCCTTCTGCTCATTGAAAAGGTTTGATCCAAGGCTCTAAACTCTTATTTTTCTGAGGAGCTTCTAGCCGTGGTTACAGACTTCAAAAATTCCAACTTTTGTTGAAGCCCTAATTTTCCATCTTTCCGATCAAATCCCGAGCTAGGGTTTAATCAAGCCCGATCTTCTACCCAACCAAAAAATTTGATCTTGGTCTCTAAATTTCAATCATTCTGAGTAGCATTCAGCCGTGGATTCCGATTCCAAGAATTCTAACTTTCTCCGAAACCCTAAATTCCGGAAGCCATGAATAAAGGTGCTCCAAAAATAATTCTGTTTTGACAGAAATATGTACCTGATTGTTTCTGCTATAACTATGAAATTTTCGCTCCACAAGGTCTGAAAACATTTTCTGCAGTAGCCTGACCTGTCATCTTTCCATCCTGACAGGTCTGACCTCAGTTGGATTTTCTGTAGAGAGAGTTATGTCAAATGTCGCAACATGACCTGTTTTGGGATAATACAGGAGAGCGAACTTGTACGGCGTGCCACGTGTCACTGTTTGAACTTCGGCCTATGAAAACTTTTTCTGAGATAGCTATCCCTGTTATATTTCCATCCTGACAGGTCTGACCTCAATTGGACTCTCTTAGAGAGAGTTATTCCAAGTGTCCGTAACATGACCTGTTTATGGGATAAAACATGAGAGAGAACTTGTACAGCGTTCCACGTGTCACTGGTTCCGCTTCGGCCTCTGAAAAAATTTCTTGAGATAGTACAGTCTGTGTACTACCTGTAACTTTTTACGAAATTTCATTTGGAGCTTCCTAGCCCAAGTTATGACCTTTTTTCCTAGGTCACCTGATTTTGACTGAGATCTGGAAGAGGCAGAAACCCTAACTTGTACTGATCATAACTTACAAAGTACAACGAATCTGAGGGTTCCCTTTGGACACAAGGTACCTGGGGATGTTATATTCGACCTGTAAACGTTTCAGACCCTGAACCTTCGCAGAAATGGATTTATAGCGAACGTTCCACGATGACTGGTTTTTTCTATGTAAAACCCTAATCTTCAAATTGTCGTAAGTAAAGCAAGTGTCGTAAGTGCCATACCTTGCCTTCCTTTAGTTTAGCTCTGATACCATGTTAAGATTTAATATGCTAATATAGAAAATAGCAGCATTACATTCCATTTCACAATAATAGCATATACAGGATCACTGAAGAAATAACAAGCACAGCATAAACACAAGAGACAGAGATTTATCCTGGGAAACCCTCATGGGGTAGAAAACCCAGCAAAGCTTCCTCAATATAGATGACCAGCAATATACAAAGATGAAACCCTGAGACATGATCTCCTCCTCCACAATAGCAGACCTCTCCTCCACAAGTGCGCTATCCTCAAGTGAGTGAGTGTGTATAATGAGGAACACACCTCCTCTATTTATACACTACTCTGATATGTATTTTACACAAGTACATGTAGGCTCGTATTTAACCATTAGGTTAAATACCCCATTATAACTGACTGGGCCGACCCCCACATGGTGGGTCTAATAACCCTTTGACCCATATAACACATACAGGGCCGACCCCCACTAGGGAAGTCTAATAACCCAAGTTACCGCATTCCGACGGAGGAATAAACATCTCCGGATATACAATAAGATCTTCACGGAGGAATGAAACATCTCCGGAATAATAAAGTACAAATATAATATTCTTTGAAGTTACACTATCTCAACAGGATCTATGCTGGTTATATACAAACTCAACAAGATGTAAATACTCTTCCCATTTCCCAGGTTTGTCCATTACATACATTCTAAGCATGTCTTCTAAAATTTGATTTACCTTTTCATTTTGTCCGGGGTTGATATGCGGTACTGAAATTTAATTGAGTATCCAAACCTTTAAATAAATATTTCCAAAAATTTCTCGTAAACTTTGCATCCCTATCATAAATCACAACTTTAGGTACACCATGCAATCTAAATATTTCTTTCATAAAAATATCAGCAATATTATAGCTTTATAAGTAGATTTATTTGGAATAAAATGTGTTGCTTTACTAAGCTTATCTACCGCAACCATAATTGAATCATTCTGTTTAGCATTATTAGGAAAACCTGTTATAAAATCAATGCTAATAACTTCCCACTTCCATTCTGGAATGGGTAAAGGCTGTAGAAATCCGGTTGGATGTTGATGTTTAGCCCTAACTTGCCGGCAATCAATGCATTTAGCAATGTATTCTGCTACCTCCTTTTTCATATTAGGACAAAAGAATTCTTTTCTTAACATAGTGATCATTTTCTGATATCCATGATGTCCTGAATATGGTCTCTTATGTATTTCATTCATGATTAAATGATTTGATCTCCTCTGAATTAGGTACATACAATCTGTTTTTACATACCAACAAATCTTTTATGTTAAGACTGGATTATGTTTTTACTTTATTTGTTTTAATTTCCGTTGTTCTTTCCTTTAAATTTTGATATTCTTTATCAAATGTTGTTGCTGTCATGATTTTATCTTCCAGATCTGTTTCATAGCTGCTACTTGCAGTTACATACAACATATTTGCATGGCGACTTAATACATTAGCCACTTTATTTTCCTTCTCTTTGATATGTTTAATTTCAAAGTCATATTCACTTAGGAAGGATAACCATCTAGCTTGTCTAGCATTTAAATTTTGTTGGTCAAATAAATATTTTAAAGTGACATTATCAGTCATTAGTAAGAATCTTCTCCCAGTAAGATAGTGTCGCCACATTTTAAGTGCATGAATAATGGCAACAAACTCCCAATCATGAGTAGCATAGTTCTTTTCATGTTCTTTAAGATTTCTTGATTCATAGGCTACCACATATTTTTCTTGCATTAATACTCCACCTAGACCATCTTTGCATGCATCTATTCATATAAAAAAATCTTTATAGGGGTTTGCTATCTTCAAGATATGAGCTGTTGTTAATAAATATTTCAGTTTATTAAAATTGATTTCACATTTCTCATTTCATTCAAATTTCTTACCTTCCTTTTGCAATAAAGTTATAGGATATGAAATTTTTGAAAAACCTTCAATAAATTTACGATAATATCCAGTAATTCCCATAAAATATCTAATATCATATACATCTTTAGGAATTGGCCATTCCATGATAGCTTTAATTTTATCAGGATCCACCGATATATCATCTTTATAAACCACATGTCCCAAGTATTGAATTTTATCTTTAAATAAATGACATTTACTGAATTTAGTATACAGTTCTTGTTCTCTTAATACTTGTAAGACTATTTTTAAATGTTCTTCATGCTCTTGCTGATTTTTTTGAATAGATTAATATGTCATCAATGAAAATGACTACAAATTTATCTAAATATTTACTCAATATACTATTCATTAAACACATAAAAGATGTTGGAACATTTGTCAACCCAAATGGCATTGCGGAAAATTCATAGTGACCGTATCTGGTCCTAAATGATGTCTTATATATATATTCGTCTTTAACTGTGACTTGATGATATCTAGATCTCAAGTCTATTTTTGAAAATATCGTTGCTCCTCGAAATTGTTCGAATAAGTCATCTATCTGAGGTAAAGGATATTTGTTTTTAATTGTCATTTTATTAAGTTATATGTAGTCTATACACAACCTTAAAGTACCATCCTTTTTCTTCACAAACAAAATCGGTTCTCCCCAAGGAGAAACACTTGGTCGGATGTACTTATTATCTATTAATTCTTGTATTTGGGATTTTAATTCATTAAGTTCCAGTATGTTCATTCGGTAAGGATATTTTGAAGCTGGTACTCGCTCCCGGAACTAAATCAATAGTGAAATCTACTTCTCTTTTTGGAGGTAATCCAGGAATTTCTTCTGGAAATACATCATTAAAATATTTTAAAACTGGAATATCATCTATTTTAATTTCATTATTATTTTCTCTATCATCCAATATTCGAACAAAAAAAACTTACAACCTTTGCAAATAGACCTTTTCATTTGTAAAGAAGATACTTCTCTAATAGTAGTCTTCCTTGGAATTCCTTTAACTATTATAGGTTTATTTTTTTCGTCTATGCATGAGAAGGTTTTATCATAGCAGTTCAGAATTACTCTATGGTTTTCTAACCAATCCATTCCTATCAATAAATCATAAGATCCTAAAGGAAAAATATTTAAATCAACATGTGTCATAAGACCAATCATATTAAATTCGCATTCTTTCACAAAACAAGTGACTTTTCGTTTCGTTCCTGTAGAAAGTTGAACTAACCAAGAATTTTCAAATTTACGCTGTTGTAATTTACACAGTTCTACAATTATTGGTGAAACATAACTTAAATTTGCACCTGGATCAATTAATATAGAGATTTATATTAATCTACATTTAAATCTATATAAACCCTATCTTTATATACATAACAGAGTTACAGACAGAATCTTGAAATAACCAGAGTAGTACATTCAACATAAGTATGGTAGCATAACTCTTTAACCTAATCATTCAATCATTTAGACATACAGTTCAACAGGCTGTAAATCAAGAATATTCATAATTAAATACTAAATGCTAATACACATATAATAAAACCTGAACTAGTAGAATAAGCATATTACAACAAAACAACCATCAATAACATGCCTAAAAATTGTAATAATTCTGGGTAATGAGTTAAGAATCATTTACAGTAATTAATATTTACAGAATGATAAAAAGATAGTTGATAACATACATAAGCAATATAATCATTCTGAATAACAGTTAGGAATTATTTAGAGTAATGGATAATTGCATAAAAATAAAATAAATGGAACCTGAACTAAGTAAGGTAATCATTATGCTTAACGATCTAGCTATCATTTATAGTAACCAAACATTTCAGAAATAAGATAAATGGAACCTGAGCCAGCAGAAGCAAATCAAAACTGAAGGTCTTCGTTTCTCCTAACCAACTTCAAGAACAACCGAACTACTTGTTCTGAAACCCCCGATCCTGTTTGTTGAACCAAACGGACAAAGATTGGTCACAGAGTTCCCTCTTGCACAAGATAGGTCACAATCTCACTTCATCATAAGCCTCATGATCATTGGATGAACTCAATACTCAACGTATTCTCCCCTTCATCATAATCCTCCTGCTCAGTGGATGAAATCAATGCTTTATAGCATTTTCCTAGGACTTAGGTCATTTATGAGCCACCTGCTCGTAACTGCTGCAACAGGAGTCACGACTTGATTTTTAGGGAGGATGCCTCCTGCATCATTTGCGCCTTTAGTAGGTTGTATTTCCATAATGGGTTTCCTCTTGACACTTGTCATTTCTCCTTGTGGGTCAACAAACACTCTTCAACTGCTATTTCAGTTTTGATTCCCTTAGCTATTTAATAATTAAAAATAATAATTCATTTACAAATGTCTTGACCTTACTTGGTCAATAATATCAAATCAAATAATAACATAAGTTCTTATAAAACAATAATAATTCGAGTTTCTTAATGTATTATAGGAAAGAAGGAGTCAAGGTAGATAGGGAGAAGATCAAGTCCAGACTTGAATGGACAATCCCAAAGAACATCACATAATTGAATGGATTCATTGGTTTATGCACCTAATACTGGAAATTTGTGAAAGGATTTTCTAAACTATCACCCCCTTTAATAGATATCACTAAGAAGGTATCATTTTGTTGGCCAGCGGAGGCTAAAAAAGCATTCAACATAATGAAAGAAGTGATGAGCAGCTTCCCAGTACTTGCACTTCCCGATTTCACTAATCCCTTCATACTAGAATGTGATGCATCCGGGGAAGGCATTGGAGCAGTTTGGATGCAGAATAAGCACCCCATTTCCTATGAGAGAAGAAGGTTCCAGCCACATGAGAGGCATTACTCAATTTATGATAAATATATGTTTCCTGTTATGCATTCCTTGGCCAAATTCAGACAGTACCCAGTGGGAGCCAAATTCATAGTGAAGATTGATCACAACACTTTGAGACATTTTCTGACCCAGAAGGAGCTGAATGATAGAAAACAGAAATGGGTTATTAAGGTTCAGTCCTATGACTTCGACATAGAATACAAAAAAGGTAATATGAATGTGGTAGCTGATTCCCTCTCTAGGAATCCTACTTTTTCATTGTTGCAAGTCGCAACTGATTGGAAAATTCCAACTAGCTATGCAATATTCTAAGAACCAATTTGCTTGTGAAGTGTTGGATGGGTTGATTTAGGATGATGCATACAAAATCCTTAATGAAGTCATATATTACAAAGACATAATTTTTCTAGTGCCTGGATCAAAATTAAAAGAAAATATTTTGGAGGCTTCCCACAATGCACTAGTGGCAGGCCACCCTGGATTCCTAAAAAATTATTGGAAAGTAAGAGAAAGTTTCAATTGGAAGGGAATAAAAAATGATGTGTTAAGGCATGTAATGGAGTGTACTGCATGCCAACATAATAAAGTTGAGCACACTCATCCTTTTGGTCTCCTACAACCCGTACCAATTCAAGAACAAAAGTGGGAAAGTGTATCCATGGATTTTATCACCAGTATTCCCAAAGCCCAGGGTAAGGATAGTATTTTTGTAGTAGTTGACAGATTGACTAAATTTTCTCACTTATTTGCAGTCACATCAACTATTAATGCCATTCAAGTTGCTGCACTATTTTTTAAAGAAGTATTCATATTGCATGGTCTTCCCAAGACTATAATAAGTGACCGAGATATAAAATTTACCAGTGCTTTCTAGAAAAACCTTGTTTGAAATAGTTGGAACTAGTTTGAATCTCAACACACGTTATCACCCTCAAACTAATGGCCAAACTGATAGGGTAAACCAATGGCTTGAGGGATATCTAAGAAATTATATTACTGGGAAGCAAAAAGCATGGGTCACCTGGATACACTTGGGGGAATTATGTTATAAACACTACATTCCATCTCTCCATTGGAATGACCCCATTGTTATATCCGTGTCCGGATATACTCAATGATTATTCAAGCGAATAATCCTCCAATGGAAAATATCTCCATTTGATAAAATAATAATATATAATCGATGATGGATGATTAATAATTTACAATGAGGCTCGCTTTTATAGGCTTGAGCATGTATAGTGAAGGGTTACACCCTTTCACTTAATAATTAATAACTTTAATTAACATAAATATAATATTCATAGCATTTCCACTCTCTTAGAAAGGCTTTGTCCTCAAAGCCTTATAATTTTGTCGCATTGTTCTTTGCGATGTCATGGCTAATGAAACATGTCGATACGAACTGCTAAGTGTAGAGCATAACTTCCGATACGTCGACGGATGAATCCATCCCAAATTGATTTGTTGTGGACTGATGGGATTCCCTACTGATGTGTCGTCAGGAGATTTAATCACATTAGTACCATTATCTTTCGACATTTCCCACTTTTTCAAATATCGGTTTTTATGGTTAGGGTGTCGATAAGGAACTTTCATGATGTCATTTTCGTTTACGAATGTCGCCTTTAGAGCATTGATCTGAGTTGGAAGTTGTATTTTCGTCTCTTGAGGATTTAAGTTTTTGTTTTGTATCTTTTCCAACTTGTTTTCTAACTGCCTATCATCATTTTGAAACTTCTTAATCAATTCGACTTGCGATTTTCTGTCATCTTCAGATGTCTTAAGTTGTTCCTTAAGATCTTCATTATGACTTCTGATACAACTATTTTCTTCCTGCTTGTCTAGAAGTTTCCCTTCAATGTCGTCCATAGATTGTTCTATCTTTCGGCTATTTTTCAACTTCTTAATTTTTGTGACTAGTATCTTGTTATGATTTCTTAGTCTAAAAATTTCTTCAGCATTGTTAGATAATGCTTTATTACTCTTCGCGATCTCTGACTTATGTGTCTTTTTAGAGTCATCATTTTGTTGTTGAAGAACTTTTATCTGTTGTCGACACTGGCCGACATCTGATTCTTGACTTTCTAATTTATGTCGTAACTGCATTAGTTCTTCATCTTTGTCGCTAACGATTTTGTTCAAGCGTATTATTTCTTCTTCGTAATTATTTATTTCCTTCTTTATATCTTGATTTTTCAACCTCTGATTGAAATCACTTTCATCTTTTAATTCCTTGATTTGCGCACATAATTTTTCTATGTGATTTTTCTGGTTGGACATTGTGTGTTCATTGAACCGTTCTTGTATCTTATGTAGTTCAATCTTTATTTCTGATTGTGTATTAATGTCTCGTAATTCTTCATTGTCTTTTCGATAGCGCTTTAACTTGGCTTCTAATTTTTCTCGCAAATCAGCTTCCATGGTTTCTGTCTTCTTCGACGGTGGAATGATCTTCTTTGATTCCTTTGATGAGTCTTTCTTAAACTTGATCGTCCTTGTTGTTAATGCGTCTCGACTTCTTGATAATCCTTCCTTTACTTCGACTTTTTCAATGATAAATAACTGTCCTTGACTTTGATTTCTTCGGTGATAAGTGTTCTTCAGCTTCTTTGACAATAAGGAGTCTTGCTTGGACTTCTGGTTTTTGTTTTTCTTGGCTTTGTCTTGACAACTGGTCCTTGGCTTCCTTCGACGATAATTGATCTCTTTTTTTTTTTTTCAAAAATAATTATTATTTCTTTTATTTTATTTATTTATAATAATAATTATTAATTTATTAATTAATAATATTATTATATTAATGTTTTATAAACTATACATATATAGTTTAATATATAGTTTTTTTTTCCAAAAATTAAAATATTGAAACAATTATAATAAAACTATTATAATGTTTTAATATCTATATATATATATCTATATATATATATATATATATATATATATATTTAAATATCAGGGTTTCAATGGCGGCGTGGGAAGATGAGAGGAGAGAAGGTGGAAGTGGAGATGGGCGTGGGCGTGGACATGGACCGTGGCGTAGGTGGCCGGCTGACTTGGGCGTAAGGCGACGGTGCTGGCGGCTGTGTATGGAGGTTGGGAGGAGGGAAAAGGGGAGGAGTGAGCAGGCGATGGTGCGCTGGAGGGAGTGTGCAGGTGAGCGGAGTGGAGCAGATGGGGGCAGGCTGCGTGGATGCAAAAAGGGATGGGAAGAAGAGGCTCGGTGAGCGCTGGAGCAAAGGGAGGGACGCGGGGTGAGTTTGCAGGAAGAGAGAGGGAAGGGGATGCGAAGGGAGCTATGAGAAATGGTGGGAAGGCGTGGGGAATGTGCAGCGGGGAGGATTAAGGAGATGCGTTGCGAAGTGTGAAACGAGGGGCGAGCGAGTGAGGTGACGGGGGAGATGAGGGCAGAGAGTCGTGGAGGACTGGGAGGTGGAGAGAGTCAGCGCGAGGGAGCAGGGTGGAGATTGTGGATGGCGGCGGGGATGGTGCAGTGCGCGGGGGTTGTGTGCAGGTGCGGGAGGGCATGCAGGATGGAGGTGTGCAGGCGCGGGGAGTGGAGAGACTCTCTGGCAGGGAGGTGGAGCAAGATTGTAATTTTATGGTCAAAGACCAAAATTCAGGGAAACCCTGGTTAATGGCTAAAATCCCAAAGATAGCCGAAGGCCGGAATCTAGCACGAGGCTCTGATACCAATGCTATATCTGTGTCCGGATATACTCAGTGATTATTCAAGCGAATAATCCTCCAATGGAAAATAACTCCATTTGATAAAATAATAATATATAATCGATGATGGATGATTAATAATTTACAGTGAGGCTCGCTTTTATAGGCTTGAGCATGTATAGTGAAGGTTTACACCCTTTCACTTAATAATTAATAACTTTAATTAACATACATATAATATTCATAGCACCCATTCAAAGCTCTATATGGGTATGAATCCCCCACATTTGTATATTTGATTTTTGGGGATTGTAGAGCACAAAAATAAAAGGATTCACTTCAGGAAAGCCAAGACATACTCAGGGCACTCAAAGAAAACTTGTAGGTTGCATAGAACCAACAGAAGGTTAATGTAGATAAGAACAAAACCTAAGAGACCGAACCTTCCAAGAATGTGATTTGGTCTATTTGAGGTTGAAACCATATACGAAATCCCCCCTGAAATCGAAAGGGGATGAGAAATTGCTGCCAAGGTTCTATGGACCTTATAATATCACAAGGAAAATTGGTGAAGTTGCCTATGAATTAGATCTACCCTCAGGGAGCAATATACACAATGTTTTCCATGTGTCATGCTTGAAGAAAGTAGTTGGACAACAAGTAACTATTTCAGAAGAATTGCCTCGTCTCAATGATGAAGGACACCTAGTCTTAGAACCAAAACATATTTTTTAGGTTAGAGAAAGGAAGCTGAGGAGTGTTATACCTCAAATTGCCAATTTGAGTGCCATTTCGAGTCTTCAAATCATATCACCATGCAGAATCCAATGGTCCTATCTCCTACCAAGTGTTGAGACTTATTCCCACCTTGTTGGTCCCCTCCCAGTATTTCCTTGGAGGAAAATCCAACTGATGATAGTCGAATGCCACCTCATTGATCCAAATTCCATCTCATTGAGCCAACTTTACCCATATTATCGCATCCTGATAACAGTGCAAGGTGCGAAAATACAACATTTCTGCGCCCTGCATGCCTGTTGGTGCCCGAAAAAAACATGTTCACGCTATACTCAGTGTTGAGGGTGCAAAAATTCCTTAACAACCTCTTTAACTTGGATTGTGTATCTTAGTCCTGGGGATATATTCTTGGGATTGGGGTTCCCTTCGAATCTCACCTCATCCAGCCTCTTTAGCCTGGTTCAACTCCTTGATCCACCATTTCATAACCTAGATCCACCTTCCTCTCTTAGTGGTTGGCCTCCCAAATCCTATAAGAAGGAGGATATCCATGATCTAAGGGGAGAACAATTTGAGACATCAAACCTATGATCTTGGAGGTTTTGCAGAGATAACAAGAGGAGAAGCTTGTAAGGAAGTGCCATTACTTTGGACATCAAGGTGAAAACACTTGTAATTATCTTATTATTGGTTTCTCTAATAGGATAACTTAGCCTATTCTTACCATTTCATGTCTTTAATGGTGAATGCATGAAATTGTTTATGTTTCATAGTTAGATCTTGTTTTATATATATACTGCTTTGGAGAAGTATTGTCTTCTTTTCTTTAACAAGTTTCTGAGTCTACGATCAAAGATCATAATTGGAGCAATCCGAGAGAAGCAAGGACAACCGTCAAGTTTAAGGTATGTCACCTATCTGTTTCTCTTTTACACAACCTGTTAGTTTATGTATGAATCAAATTTAGGAAGAATCTAGTGTCTATTTGTTTTGTTTCTATCATAAATTGAACATCTAGGAGTCTAGTTTGATTTATGAGAGGGTTTAACTATTCGTAGCAAGAATTCTCTAGCACATAAATTGGCGTCTTTGCTGGGGATATCCCAGTTTTCATTTGGTTATCAAATATTCATTTTTTATCTATTTGATCTATTATCTATTCATTTTATCACTTATTGACCTTTATTCATAAGTCTGATCCTCACAATTGAGTTCTCTGGGTCTGCAATCTTTAGAAATTTTAAATTTTCTTTTTAGACCTTCGCCCCTATCCCATTACAGAGAAATTCTGTGCCCTCCTATATACCAAAGATCGAAAATATTCATATATTCACGCCCCTACAGTGTACTAGAGCAAGGAAATTTCCATATTTTGTGCCTAGGTGGTCTACCAGGGAGTGAAAATTCCCTGTGTGTTTCATCAAAAAAATGGTTTTTGCTTGATTGATGCTTGTTTTGGTTTATGGCTTGACCTCAGCTCTCTGATATTGATCATATTTCTGTGTTCCCAACCTGATTGTGGCCATTCTAGATTTGATTTTGCACCCCTTCTTGGATTGTAGAGTGAAATCATAATAAGTTATTAACGGATTGGAAATTAGAAGTCTTTCGCAATCATTTACACCATTCCCATCACCTTATTTTACCTTTGCACCCAATCTGCAAGTCTAGAAGCTTGGATTGGTTTGTTTGTTTGTTTATTTATGGTTTGGATTTCTCGATATTGAAGTGACAAGAGTAAATTTTTTACTTGGAATTTTTGGTTTTATCTTGCAAAAGTGGTCGTTTTATTAAAATTCAAGAGCATTGTTACACATTCCCTTGCATTCTTGAATTTTTTTGTTGGAAAAATCTTATTTCTTGTTAAAGATTCTTTGCATTTTTGTTCATCAAACTTGTTTAGAAAATTTTCAAGATATCTTTTCCTCTTCACTTAATGAGTAAATTTTTTTTGCAATTTTAGAACATTTTTTCATTTACTTGTCACCTTGAAGCTCATTTGAAGTAGAAAGAAAACATTTTTTTTTTCGAGTTGTTTTTGGATAAATTCAGTGTGAAAGAGTATCTCATATTTTGATTTGGCATAAAAAATTGAAAAGAAAAACAAAAGTGAGCATTTTTCTTTTTTGCATTTTGTGTTTCTCTCAATTGGGAATAAGAAAGGAACTCTCCTTCCCGTAGCTAGATATTCATCGAAAGAAAGAGTTGCATTGATTCATTCGTATATGCATGATTTGAGTCAAGTATTAACACCATCAAGTTGCACTTCCACCAACTTTTGAGTAGAACAACAAGCCCTTAAAATTAATTCCCTAACTAAACACATATTAACCTCATTTGAGGACATAAAAGAATTGTGTACTTAGGTAGAACATTGGGGATATGAATCCAAATAATTCCCCCCTTTCACTTTACATTTGAGACATAGTTGTTTTCCTCTAGGGTGCTCAAATCCTCTTGCATTTTTTGACACGGGTATACACCAATTTGTTGGGGGGTCTCCCGTTCCACGAGGGTAAGCAGCGAGGACTGGTTCAGGATGGACTTTGCGGAATACCGCACTCCACTTAGTGCCTAAGGAAATCAATCCATTGTATTCCTTGTACTTTCCTACCTCCATAGTGATTGTACAAGGGCTCAAAGGTAGAAGCTCCAGTAAAACTTCCTGGACATGTCATGAACGAGGTATCCTAGTGACCTTCCTTCTAGGGATCTTTCACCCATGATCACTTTCGGTACAGGGATATCCCTTCATCTTTTGGTCTCTAACTTCGTATTGTCAGACCTGTATTTCATCACCTTGCGTAGGATACGATCTATTCAGGTCTCCAAACCTTAGATAGGAGGATTTCTTGGTATTATACCTTATAGAGAGTCTTTTATTATTTAGTGCTTCTTGTTGGATTTCTGGAATTGTTGTTGTAGCTCGCTTATTGTGACATCAGTATCAGTGTATTTTTTTGAGCTTTCTCTTTGGCCTTTGCGCCTCTTCTTTCTTCTAGCTCCCCTTTTTCACAATCAGTTTCTTGAGGGTTTTTGAGTTCTTTTTTAAATGAGACTTCCCCCAGATCATTTAGTCTTGTTCCATGGAGGACCAAAGGAAATCACAAAGACAACAAGGACAGATTCTCGAACCCGTGCCTAGAACTAGTCGCATGCCACCTTCACACATACCCACTCCCCCTATTAGCAGAACAACTAGACGAGGGACTATACCACAATCAACCAGTATGACACCACTAGTTTCTATGGTACCCCAAACTCCTAGCATAGTCCCAAAAACTAGTGCAGTACCAGAAACCAATGTCATACAAAAAGTTAGTCTGACATTGGAAACCACTATAGCACCTGAGGTTAGTGTCCCACCACAAGCCAACGTTGTGCCAGAAGTTGTTATCACTCTGGAAACTATTATGGCTCTGGTAATTCCATCACAAACTGATCTCCCCGAAGGATATATCGAGGTTATAGAGGAATCTGATCCTTTTCCTGCTACGACGATCCAGTTCAGTGAAAACTTTAACCATCCTTTAGTACAATTGGTAACCCCACCGTTCATGCCTATTTCTATGGTTATGCCTATCTACGAATTTGGATATTCCAGTAATAGAACATTTGGAATTCTTTCTCCTGATCTCCCTACAGGCCATGAAATCATGACATCCATACGAGCATAACTTGTTAGTTTATCCCAAGAACATGCGGCGATGGAAAAATTTATACGTGAAGCTACACAAATAATGGCCTTCGAGATCACAATTCCCACCAATATCCACATCTCAAGTGGTAAATCCTCGTGATTCCAGAGCCCTCCAATCCACCTCCTACATTACTACCCATGGAACTTCGTTCGTAGGTTGATCTGGACCCATAGATTGGATCTATTCTGAACCTTTCCCCGATGATTTGGGGACAACAAACGTCTTTATTTCCTCTTCATCATTATGGAACACGACTCTGGGCCAAGCCCTCAATGATTTCTGCACTTTTCCAGTACCTATGCAATTAGCGTTGAAAACTCCCCATCAAACTTCCCCTCATCTACAACCAAATGAAATATTTGGTTCTCCTTCAGGGAACATTTCTAGTCAGGGGACAAACTATACTTTCCCGTTGCTACCCATATCATCTAGAATTAGTGTGCACTCATCTTCACAAATCGGTACTAATAATGCATCCATCCAACTTGCATAGTCAATATCTTCCAATGTTTCCATTGGAAGGCCGTCTATTCTTACTACTAGAACACTCGTTGTGACTGGAAGTCAATATTCAGCCACGATCTACACTATCTCTGGAGGACAACCGTTTATTGTTACCCCAAGAAGAACCAGTAACCAACCTTCTCCATCAGGACCATCTACTCTGTGGGGACCACAAACCCCACCTACTAGGGGGAACCATACATTTGGTAACCATAATCTTGCTGGGGGGGAACACCAATCAATATCAATATTCTTACCCCCCTCATTTGAATCTTGGGTTACCTTATCCATGTGTCTCAAACAATAAATGGAGCCCACCTCCCCGAACACCGTCTCTCAATCAAGGAAGAATGAAAAGTAGATGGGCTCCACCCTTTGAGACACCCCTCATACTCAAGGTGTGGTTAATCCACCCAATCAAGGATTTGGGAACCCTACATGGGTCTCGCCACCCCAGGTATCTACACCATTCAATCCCAGCCAACAATGTTTTCAACAACCGGTCTATAATTCGATTCTGAATCAATTGGTAAATCCTATGATTCCCAACCAACAACCAGTTAACCCTATGGTCCATAACTCACAGAACTTCCAATAGTACCCTGTGGGTAACATGTATGGGTATAATATGCAACAATATGCGGTGCAGAACCCGACAGGTGTTCTATCACCCCATCAATATTATTCATACCTGCAACCTAATAGAAAAATTCCCTTCCTAGAAACATTGGACCTGCCCGATTTGTCAATATTGATCAAGGTATCCATTTGGCATGAACCACATCGGCCACCTATTCCTACTAGAATACCATCGGATATCCCGAAATTTGATGCTAAACCCAGGGAAGCTCCAAAAAATCACTTCATGACATTTGATATTTGGTGTTCTTTGGACTCATTGATGGATGACTCCATACAATTAAGGCTCTTCCAATGAACACTGACTGGAACGAAAGCTAAATGGTATATCGAGCTACCACAACACTCTTTCAGAGATTTCAACTCCCTTGCCATGCAGTTTTTGACACAGTTCCAGCTTCCCATTCGATATGAGACTTGCACGAACCTCTTAACTTCATTGTGGAAATCCACTTCCACTCATATCTTTGATAATATTCATGAGTGGAGGAGACGTCGAAGATTAATTAAGGATCCTATTCCCTACCAACTATTGGCTGATTGGTTCACAAAGTCATGACTGCCATGTATTGCTAGGGATGTTGCAATGGGCGGGGTTGTTACAGAAGAATAGGCGATCGGTCATTCTCAGTATTTGGATTTGGTTTAGTCCCAATCTGGAACTCTATATGAAATGATTCCTCATGCCCCTCTCCCCACTGGCGATCCATCTAGGCCTACTACCGAACCTCCTATCGATGGTGTAGTTGGTTTTGTGAAGTCCCATCCTGCAACCAAAACTAGTGGACAACAATACACTTCTGCTCCACCTCAAAACCAGCTGCATAAAAAAACACTACTTCCCCTGCTCAAACCTCCGAGGTGAATGCGGTTCAATCCTCATCACAACAATCCAGAGGAAAAAAGAAGAATAACAAAGGGAAATCCAAAAGATACTCTCCTCAATAGGAAAATCCCAAACCAAAAAAAACCAATGCTGATAAAAAAACCAAATGGAAAGCTAAGTTCCCTTGCCTTATATGCCAAGAAGACCACTATACAAAATAATATCCTTATAAAGAGGAAGTTAATAAATTTTTGAAAGGATCTTCCCGCCCGATAGTCTTAACTAACCCTTTCCCACACCAACAACAACAAATGATTGCACACCCCCTCCGCAAGGTGGAAGCCAAAATGATCCCACCCAACTAGAGACATCCTCAAACCATGACATCCTGATCATGAGTAACGAGACTATCCATATATCCACTTGATCAAAGATGTATGCCTCTATTCCAAGTTCAAACAAGAATGGGAATTCCAAAGATAAAAATCCCATGGAATATTTTCCTTCTACTCCTTCTACAGGATCTCTTCATATCGAAATACCTATTACTGACATTGTGTTACGCCCACCAAAGGACACCATTCGAAAAGTGACATTCAATCCAAACGTGCGAGCTACCCAAAATTACAATATTGTTGAGGATTTAGCTCAATCACCTTGTGCAATCTCCACTCTTGAAGTTCTACAACATTTCCCTACTCAACGTAGAACCTTATTGTCAGCACTCACATCTGTTGACCCAGATTCTTCCAACACAATTATGTTCAATTTGGAATATTTTAAGCCGAGACTCTCTCATCAACTGTATTTTCAGATTCATACCAATATTTGTAGCAATAACATCCATCGTACCATTTTGGATGAAGGTGCTTCCACTTCTATCATGTCTTTGTCTTTGTCTTGCTTCCACTTATCCAATGGTTTCCATGACTGCTGTAGCATCTTTTGTTTTCCATTTGGTTCAATTTCCTCATCAAGAGAAAATTGTCACCATTGACCAGTTATACTTTTTCACTCTGGATATTCATTTCAACACTACCAACAATGTCTCGGTGTTGACACAATATCAACATCTCTACGAAGACATTGGTGTTGGTCTTCTGAAAGATTCCTCCATTATTGGAGTATTCCGGGAGCTCCCACCCCCAATATTTTTTATCAACATGATCTCTTCGAGTACTTTTCGACCCCATGAATCTAACGATTCTTGGGTTATACCAAGTCTTGCCAAGTGTGAAACGATCGGTGATTACATGCCTCTGAACCTCAATCAAGCAACATACCACGCGATTCAATTCACTTCCGATTGGATTGATACTATCGACCACCATATGGTGGCACCTCTCTCATCTCATATCGATTCATCTTTTCCCTCTATTGACTCCCTCTGACATACTTTTCCTTCCGTCGATTCTATTATGGAGATCATGAGCATTGATGAACCTCCATGGAAATATCACCATCATCGGTCATCATTTCCTACGATCCATGCAGTAGAACCTAACAAAAAATCCACTATTTCACCAGATATTTTCCAAACCATGATTCCATCCTTACACACGATGTGTTTGCCGAAGGAAATCTAGCGAACATCATGGAAGCTATTCCAATTGACATCTCCATGAAACCTGGTATCGTGGAACATATCCATTTACGAAAAACCTACACCTACTGAGGTGGAAATTTATACTGCCTTATTTAAGGAGTTTCACGATGTTTTTGCGTGGATTTATGAAGAAATGTTGGGGATTGACCCCTTTATATTGGTCCATGAAATTCAATTTTATCCTAGTGCCCGACCTGTTCGGTAGAAACACTGACCCGTCCATCCCCGCAAAACTGCAACCATTAAAACAGAAGTTGAAAAACTTCTTCGTGTTGGTTTCATTTATCCTATCCCATTGACAGACTGGGTTCCCAATATCGTTCCTGTAGCTAAAAAACAGGGCACGATTAGAGTTTGTGTTGATTGTAGGGATTTGAACAAATCTTGTCCCAAAGACAACTATCCAACTCCCTTTATTCACAAAATTATCGATAACTCTGCCGGGAGCCATCTTTTCATTTATGGATGGCTTCTCTAGCTATAATCAGATTGAGATACTCCCATCAGACCAGCACAGGATTGCTTTCATCTGCCCATGGGGGACCTTTGTAGACCGCAAATTACCCTTCAGTCTCAAGAACCCGGGGGCCACTTTTCAATGGGCCATGTTGTACGCATTTCACGATATCAAGTATGTTGTGGAACCTTATCTGGATGAACTACTCGCTCATTCTTCTGCGCGAGAGGACCATCCAGATCATTTGAGTACCATATTCTCAGGGTGCCGCCACTACAACATCCACTTCAATCCTCACAAATGCATATTTTATGTTGAAACCAATAGATTATTAGGATTCATAATATCCAAGGATGGCATTCTCCTTAATCCATTGAAGGTGGAGGATATTTTAGCTTTACCTTCCCCAACCAACATTGCAGAACTCCAAAGTTTGCAAGGGCATGCAAAATTTTTATGCCACTTTGTCTGTAAATTTGTTGAGATCACTTAGGGCTACATGAGACTTCTCAAGAAGGACATTCCTTTCATTTGGGATGATGAATCCCAATAGTATTTTGAAAATTTAAAAAATTTCCCTTACCAATGCTCCAGTATTACAACCTCCAACTATACACGGGACTACATTTTATATTTCACTGCCCCTACCACCACCATTGGCATGGTGCTTGTACAAGAAGACAATAATGGTCAATAACATGTGGTCTACTATCTGAGTAAGAGTATCATTGACTCTGAAACACGTTACTCACATGTGGAAAAACTGGCTCTAGCCACCGTTTTTGCAGTCTGGAGATTCTGACACTATATTTTATTCTGCAAAACCACCGTTATAGCTAACTTCAATCCAATGTATTATATCCTAACAAGTCAAGTGATAGGGGGAAAGTACTCCTGTTGGAATGTAGTTCTCCAGGAATTCGATTTGGATTTTTCTAAAGTAAAATCCAAAAAATCATTGGTCTTTTCTTTTCTTATTTGTGCATTGCCCTGTGTCAATGACCAATCTGATCCCATTGATTCTCTTCTAGATGAGTCTTTGTTCCTCATTGGAATGACTGATCCCTGGTATGGAGACATTACCTTATATCTCCAAACCCAATGTTTTCGTCTTGATCTCAACCATGATGAACTTCGTCGCATACGACAACACAAAAAATACTATCTTATCATTAGCGATACTTTGTACCATCGCTGTATCGATTCCTTGTTGTGTCATTTCCTAAATATTGATAATATGAACATGTCCTTAATGATTTCCACTCTGTAGCTTGTGGCAGTCATCTTTCTGGGATGGCTACATCCCAAAATTTTTTACGCATGGGCTACTTCTGGCCTACCATCTTCAAAGATTGTGTTGAAGCAGTCAAGAAGTGCCCTCCATCTCAATTCTTCCATTCTAAGAAGCGTTCTCACCCAACTCCACTTCATCCTGTTATTTCCATCGACCCCTTGGAAAAATGGGGTATTTATTTCATGCACTGTAAGCCTACTTCAGTCGGGGGGCATAGTTATGTCATCATTGTTGTTGACTTTTTCACAAAATGGGATGAAGCCATGCCTACGTATGTAGAAGACGGAAAAACAAAAACACTTTTCATATTCAATCATATCATCGCCAAATTTGGAGTCCTGTAAGGCATCACAACTAAACTTGGTCCCATTTTAGGAATCATATGATGAACGAACTAAGTTCCAAACTAGGTTTTCGTCACGAAAACTCAACTCCTTATTACCCCCAAGAAAATGGACAAGTAGAGGCAATTAATAAAGTCTTGAAAAGAATGATCCAATGCATGGTGGGAACCCAAAAATCAAAATGGCACTTAGCTCTATTTTCATCCCTTTGGGCCTACAGGACTTCAGTAAAAAATGCGACTAGTTTTACACCATTCCAATTGGTCTATGGCCTAGAAGTAGTCCTTCCAACTGAATGTGAAATACCATCCCTCAAACTAGCCGTGGAACTCTTACCTAACACGACCACTGAAGAAGAACGATTTCTATACCTAGTTAAGCTTGATGAAACTCGTCGCGACGCTATGCTCGCCAACGAGGCACATAAAAAGAGAGTTAAGACCCAATATGATAAATCCATTCAACCTCGCGTTTTCAATAATGGCGACCTAGTATTAACCTATGACCCAATGAATGACAAATTAGGTAAAGGAAAATTAGAATCCATGTGGTATGGTCACTATGTTATCAAACGGGTGTTAGAGAAGGGATCTTACAAGCTTGTGGTATGTGATGGTATATCTTTGGGAGAGACCCGTAATGAGATTTACTTAAAGAGATTTTATACGTAGGATCATCCCACGTAAAAAACTTTGTATATAGTGTATCTATAGTGTGAGCTTGATTCAATTTTTGCGTGTTAGGATTCTATATCGTACACAACCATTTATCTCGACTTGTGCTTTTATGCGCAAATGTCGACATACTTTGGATTCATAGATGGTGCTAGTCGACATACTCGGAACCTTGCTTCTGCAGTATGGGTACTGTATTCCCCTGCCAGCGAGTTAAAAATTTCAAAAACATGTTTGAAGTTTATATACCTGACTCGTCCCAGTCATCATCCTCTGGTAATGCTAAAATGGTGTCAAGCTTAGTCTGATTTACTCATGCTCGCAAAACAATGAGGAAAGTATCAACTTAGTATTATTTTGTACCTTTTACGGACTAAGGTGATTAACTCACAAAAATGGAACCGCTGTAGTTTTATTTAAGCTCTTTTCAGACTCCCCGACCAAGAAAATATCGCCAAGTGCACTTGTCTCTTTCACACTTGTAAAAGTATATGAAAGGTTGTCTATTCGGTGGTAGGTTATCCCTTTTTCGGACCGTTTAGACTATTCACGAGAAAGGTATACCTTAGGCAGTATATGAATAGGAGAGTTCTTCTAGATATCATTTTATACTTTTTCAAGTCCAGGGACTAAGTTTTACGAAAACGTCAAATTTTGCAGTCTTCTTTAGATTATTTCAGACTCTATAAACATGAAAAATCGCTGAGTTTTCCTTCCTTGGACTCGTGAAATTAAACATCGAAGGATCCTTATGGAACTGAACCTCTCCTTCCTTGGGATCATGAAATGTACAAGGTTGGACTCACTCAAAAGTGAGCTATATCAATCATCTGTTATCCTCCTCAAGCTCGTTAAAAAAAAAAGAGATACTCATCAACCATGATGGGGGAAAATGGAGGGAATACGTCGAGTCTATATTTTTGCAGCCTGTGAGTCATTACCTTTAAACATGGCATGCATCCACACCTTGTATCCATTGGGTATTCAGTATACATCCGGGTCATAACTACAATTGTGAGTCGTCTTCTAATCAAGTCTCTTAACTTTATTCAACTCGCCTTTTAGTTGTTACCTCTGTTAATCCCTACTGCCAAGTCATATGTCATGTCATTATATGTTCGAAGGATCAATGTTAACCTGAGTCAACCTTCTTCAATATTTTCAAACTCCACCTTTTGTGTCAGTCCATGCTCATTTGATCCATTAATCCACACCTCTTTCCTATATCAATTTCATGTTGATGATGTGGGATTTATTATGGCCCTCCTTCGGTGAGTCTATTCCTGTTGACGTCAACTCATTATCCAAGGATTAGGCTTAGGAACCAACTATAGTACCTTGGTACCTGCATGCCTCAATGGCAGGTTTCCTCATATTAGATAGTAGTTTTTCATTATTGACCTCTGATCAAATAATCCTTCAAGTGTTCGACCTCAAAAAATATTTATTCACATTCGTTGGGATGTACTAGAGATACCTTGGGAATCCTTGTCATAATTGGTGATTACCCTTGTACTTGTTAACAACTCACATCATTGGTCGGTAATCAAGTAGTCTTTTCCATGTTTGGCTTCAACACCTTGTAATCACATGGTCAGATTCGTATCGATCTAGGATTGGGTAGAATACCTTGGATAGTTCTGATGTTTCTTTCACATCCAGGTTGCAATGGCGATTGTTGAGTAGGTCCCCACATAGACATTATGATGGTGACCTCATTTATGTACTATCACACAGATCCAGTCTTGTATTGATCGTGGCTGTGTCATTATCTTATCATGGATCTAAGCTTGTTCTTATTATCCATGATTTGTCTTCAGTCCTTATCGAGTCAATACTATTATGGATCTACAATGTATTGGTCGGAATCCATGCTTTGAGTAAGTTGTTTCGAGAATGGGTATGCTCGCCTCATATTTATTTGGCATATTGTTGATGTTTCCTTGCATATGCTCTCCAACTTCCTTTCAACTATCTCTGTAGACTCATTTATTTGTAAGTATTTCGGCCTTCAACTTCCTTTTAAACTCGCACTTTAGGGGGCATCTGTTATACCTCAAATTGTCGATTTGAGCGCCATTTCGAGTCTTCATGTCATATCACCATGAAGAACCTAATGTTCCTACCTCCTACCAAGTGTTGAGACTTATTCCCACCTTGTTGGTCCCCTCCCTGGGCTTCCCTGGAGGAAAAACCAACTGATTATAGCTGAATGCAACCTCATTGAGAAAAATGCCATCTCATTGAGCCAACTTTACCCATATTTACACGCCCTACTAAGGGTGTAACGCAAGAAAATACAACATTTTCGCGCCTTGCATGCCTGCAGGGGTGCGAAAATACCAACATTTTCGCGCTATTCTCAGTGTCGAGGGCACAAAAATTCCTTAACAACCTCTTTAACTTAGATTTTGGATCTTATCTCTTGGTAGATATTATTTGGATTCTAGTTCCCTTTGAATCTCACCTCATCCTCCCTCTTTATCCTGGTTCAACTCCTTGATCCACCATTTACTCACCTAGATCCACCTTCCTCTCTTAGTGGTCGGACTCCCAAATCCTATAAGAAGGAGGCCATCCATGAGCTAAGGAGAGAACAATTGGAGACATCAAACCTATGGTCTTGGATGTTTTGCATATATAGAAAGAGGAGAATCTTGGAAGGAAGTACCATTGCTTTGTACATCAAGGTGAAAACACTTGTAATTATCTTTTTTGGTTTCTCTAATAAGATAACTTAGCCTATTCTTCCCATTTCATGTCTTTAATGGTGAATGCATGAAATTGTTTATGTTTCATAGTTAGATCTTGTTTTATATATATACTGCTTTGGAGAAAGTATTTTCTTATGCTCTTTAACAGGTTTTCAATTCTATGATCAAAGATCGGAATTGGAGCAATCCAAGAGAAGTAAGGACAACCGTCAAGTTTAAGGTATGTCACCTATCTGTTTCTCTTTTCCAAAAACCATTAGTTTATGTATGGATCATATTTAGGAAGATTATAGTGTATATTTGTTTTGTTTCTGTCATAAATTGAACATCTAGGAGTCTAGTTTGATTTATGAGAGGGTTTAACTATATGTAGGAAGAATTATCTAGCACAAGGAGCATAACCATTAAATAATATTTGGTGCAGTGGAATGGGTTTCCTAGTGAGTATGCACCCTGGGAAGGTGAATATATTATGAAACATCCAGGATTGTACCTGCTTGAGGACAAGTAGTCTTGGGGAGGGAGGGATGTCATGTTACTTCCCTAGTGGCCACTTGGTAAATACTTGGACCCTCTAATCCCTAGGGGTCTAGGAAGAAGAATTAAATGGAGGATAATTAATAGGGATGAATTTTGGTACAAGGACTATAGTAATTAATAAATTTAATATTTTGTGTTTAAAATTATTTTTATAATTAATTCCTCATCCTTATTAATTAAATTTTTGGAAAGCAATGATGTTCACATGGAGAGGAGGGCGCATGAGGACAAGGTGGACCTCACTTACTAAAGTGGAAAAGTTAGAAACATCAAGGTGTCAGTTAAAAGCAAGGTGGCATCATAGGAAAATAGAAACTGGAAAAAGAAAGAAAAAACAGGCAAAATCACAAAGAAAGAAAGTAAAAAAGAAGGAAAGTGCAGAAATAAAGCAATTTGGAAAAGGAGGCAACATACAAAAAATCTAAGTAGGGAGAACTTGCTAAATTCAGTTGAAAGACACAAAGCAGGAAATTTTTACAAAGCGGAATTGTTGCTAATTATCTCAAGGAATGATCCCTCACCTCTCACATGTGCCAATGGATTTCCGAGGAAGCTCCCTAAGTTACAAAATAAGGGTAGTGCACACCATTCACATATTTTGGTTAACTAATTTTTGTCTTGAGAGCTTATGCTACTCATAGTTGAGTGATGTGCCTCAACCAGTGCTTGGGTGATGAACCCCAATGAAATTCATGTTCCACTTTTCCCATGATCAGATCCAGAGCTATTGGAGTTTGATCTACATTCCAGTAACATCATACCATTTGAGAATTCAAGCATACATAGAGTCCATCAATGCTAGTGTAATTGGAGTGAGTTATTGAGGAGGATTCACCTAAAGGAAGAAGATCCAGTCTAGCTAATATGCCCTGATCAGATCCAAAATATTTTTGTACCTTACATGACAATAAATCTTCTCTTTATTCATCATTATTACAGAATCAAGTGAACCATTCCTCTCTTCTTCTACTATTCACAGTCTTACACTCTCATTATTGTAATAATCCTATGTATTGGAGGATTTCTAACAAGTTTGAGTTTAAAATACTTATATTTTCTTCCTAGTGTTATTAAATTCGATTTGAAGTTATTTTTGTACTCATTTATGAACCATATTATACTTCAGGACAGAAATTTGGAAGCCTGAGAGGCTATTAGATTAAGTTCTTTTAAGACTAGCTGTCTGAGCACTTAATTTTAACTAGTTTTCCAGTTTTTGATATTAAAAGTCATTATATGAGTCCAATTTCAGTTCTGATGGTTGTATGATATTATTAAGACATCAATTAACACCCTTCATCCCTTTTCCTAATATTTCAAAGGCCTCTCATCCTGTTTGGGTGAACTTGGAAAATTACTAATTGAGCAGTCCAACGTAGCGCCCTTTCTTATTTTGCTTCCAAATTCCACCAGAACCTTCCAAATTATTATAATCACTTGTAAAACACCTAAGTAGGATATTAATACCTTATAGAATCCATTTGGTTGCATTCAGGTGTAAGCAATGAGCCTAGTATGCATATGTTGGAGTGCCCAGAAAGCCTCAACGTAGACATCAACTCAAGCTGTTGTTGAAATGTAAATGGCCCCAGTACTTTGTGCATAGGACTCATAGGTTGGCCCTGTATATGAAATGTTTTCTACTTAAAATTAACCCATACATTTGGAAGAACCTAAATATCCCAAATCCATAACCATGGAGTCATCTTATTGTGCCCTAGCTTAACCCTTTTCCAACTAGTTTTGCTAACTAGTTTTTGCTTGTTAAAAAAATTGTTTTATAAGTTATAAATTTTGCATAATATCATTCCCCACCTGATATAGTATATTATAGTTGTATCATAGCATGTTACTCTGAACATTCTCTTGATAAATTGTGATGATTCCCAAGAGAGTTCCATTCCCCAAAGGAAAGAATCCTGAAGAACCCCGTGTTGAAGAAGAGGTGGAATCTACTGGAGGAAAAATACAAGGAGGAAAGGACATGCCTAACTTGGATGAAAGTAAGAGTTCAGAATTTTTTTTCAAAGTATGTTAAAAGGGATGCATGAAATATCTCAGAAAATCATTCAATATGGGCAAGACACTAGAGAATTCCTGGCTAAGCAACTAGGAAGTAAAGATAGAGAAGGGAGCAGTACTGGCTCTCAAAATGAAGAAAGAAAGGTCCCTGGTGGATCTAGGGCCTCATAATATTCCTAATGAATTAAAATAGGAATTCAAGAATCCGGCTCGACATACCATGCCCCTTTTCATTGGGGAACTTAAGGAAGATCATGAAGTATAGACTTAATCAGTTGCTTCATGGGAGGAGCAGTATGTTGAATACCAAACCTTGAGTAAGAATGCAGGAGGGAATTACCTTTCAAATATTTATGTGAAGCACAGTATAAAAATCATCCAAAAGAAGTTCATAGTAAGCCAACACATAACTATGAGCTGATAAATGCCATCGGTAAGATCTCACTACCCTTTTTTGATGGATCCTCAAGATATATTGCCAGGTCTTAGGTGCAGAAACTAGACACCTATTTCCAACTGAATCGCATGGTTGAAAGATATTCCATCATAATGAAAACTTTGCATTTGTAAGGAGAATAAAATGACTACTTGTTCCATGGCATGAGAACCCTATGACATGATGAAGTGAATTCCTATGAATATTTCACTATGACACTAGTAGATAGGTTTGATAAGAGAGACCCTAAAATCTCTTTCAGAGAGTTGTAACATGTGAAGAAAACCAGAACTCCTAAAGCATACATATATGAGTTCCACAAGCTTGCAGTAATGGTCACTGACATCTATGAGGTTCTCTTTATCCTCTTGTTCATGAAAGGATTAGCAAAGCCATTGAAAGGACTGGTAAAGGCATACAAACCATCCACTTTTTAAGAAGCAGTGAGCAGAACAAGGGATCTGGAAGATGCTATCCCAAGAGCAAGGTATCCTCCAAAAGTTAATGTGCATATAAAATTTCAGAATCAAATACCACCTTTTAAGAATGTGGCTTCCCCAAACAAGAAATAAAACTCATACAAATATCAGGATGAGTTAAGAAGGAATAAGATCTACTTCTCTTGTCTGGAACCTTGGGTTCCGAGCCATAAATGTGATAAGGGGAAAGCACACTACATTGAGGCCTTTTCAAAAAGTGAGGAGGAATAATTTGATGAAGAAGCACCAGTGAGGATGGATATTGTTGGTCACACTATATGTCAATTCATTACAACTAACAAACATGATGCTCAATATAAATTGTCAACCCAGGGAAGTCTTTTTATTTCAATGGCAATAAGCACAATCTATGCATAAACATATCAAGTAGTTGATTAGCTAAATGGAGATTATAATCCTACCTATCTGCTCATCCAAACTCATTCCATAAAGAAAACCAATCTAACTCATACATATAGGAATTCAAAGTGCAGCTACCTTCCTACAGAAATCAACCTAGCAATTATTGATCTAAGAATAGAAATGAACTAGATTACTTTTGCAAGAAGTTAAAACCTATAATTATCAAACAACAGTATTCAATCTTTACCAAAATCATCCATCCAGTAGCTACTGTTACTCAATCACAATCTTCCTATCTTAATGAATTAAATGAAGATACAACAACAACCAGAAACTAAACATAAGCTTGAACTCTAAATTGATAACTATTGGAAATCCTAGAAAGCACAAATGACTGAAAGGAATGGAAGATGAGCTTGGCTGTAACAGCTATTCAACACACATGCATAATCAAAACTAACCTACACAGTCGACTATCACACCACACAGTTGCAGCTATTCGGAATGAAAATAATCAAACTACCAAGAAAAGAATGCAATTGTAATTCTCTATTGCATCTATCAGCAATACGCCTAATGCGATTCCACAACACACAACATGATATAAAATAAATAAATATAACTACCTACTTAACTCGACAATATCTCTGAGAAGGCGAGCCCTGGCCTTCTAATAGAGACGTCGTGAGCTACCACAAATTAAGACACATAAATGGAAATAACTCCGCTCTTCATTAAAAGATGGTAATCCACAGTATCAGTCTCTGTTACAGCCCGTACAAAATTATAATTAACCAACCCCAGAATCTAAAATCCTTCCCATATTTATACATGAGGAATACAGTTTGTGATCCACTAATTTCGTACAGCAATGAAGATCTTTGATCTTCATGCTGCAGAGTTATAGCTAAACTGTTACAACCATAATGAATGAGGCCATTAATCATGAAGGATGTTGTTACTCTGGCAGTCAATGGATCAAGGGTTTAACAAATTGGGAGGCGTCCTGTCTGTTACAACTATGCTCTATTTCAGCGACCTGTTACAGCTTCACGTGGAGAGATGCGCTGTCCCTTGAAATATGAGGAATGAAATCAGAAGAGTAATAGATGGCACCACGTATGATTCTTTCCCAAGGGATTGCGGCTGATACACCTATGCTTTGGTCTTAACTTAATGAAATCAACACAAGTTAGCATAAATCGAAGGCTAGAATTCATAACCATAACAATATTAGGCATTAATTAAATGAAGCAATAATGAATTATACCTTGTCAGGATTGTTGATTGTTTTGGGAAAAGGCATGTATATGGTTTATGAAAGTAGCGTGTAACTGGGCAAAATGATGAAATATGTATGGTAAAAAAGGGGCATTTCCATGGCCCAACATCTCCCCCCAACTATCCATTTACATGTCCACATGCAACAACCGATTAGTTTGATTCTGAATATGATCCCCGTTCATATTATGCAGAGGAGTTGAGGGAATCAATTTTGACAATTGACCATTGGGAATGCTGGTTCTTGTGTGACAGCATACCCATATCCTTTAATAGCTTGAGCCTATATTGGAAATCATCAGATTTTTCATAGTATTGGTTCTTATGTAACAACATTTTTCCTTATATCCCATTCTCAGCATCTTTTACCTGAATTTCATTTCCAACAAAAAATTTGAGGATGCTGGTTCTTGTGTGACAACATCCTGTTTCCTGATACTCTTAGCCTGCTGAGTTGAGTCAATGCCCTCGAAACAATGAGATTGAGCCCATAACTAATTCCTCTGATTTCCTTGGTCTTGAAGATCTATGTACTACTAAGTCCAATACTGTAACTTTATGCCCTACCAAATTAAATATATCCCCACATTCCAGGCATATCAATTCTTTCCGTCCTTCATTCCCAAGAATGAAAGATAAATTCCCCGATTGGCCTGTAGCCTCCACCACTGTATTCACATACTTATTTGCTTGTTTTCTGCATGTCTCCTTCCATTTCTCTAGTTCTGCACGAAGCAATTGTACCTCCTCCTTTAACAACTCATTTTCAAAAAGAAGATTCTCTAATTGAGGTTCTTCTACAACAGGTTCTTGTGTGTCAGCAGGTGGTCGAGGTTTTAAGATAGGAATCCCAATATCTACCCCGATCAAATGACTCGCTTATGCTTCCGTAGCAATTTTGATTCTTCTCTTTTTCGTCGGGATAGATGTTTGGCCCTTGTTCAATAGCCCTTCCTTCCTCCTCTAAGGAGGAAAAATATTGTCACCTTAGAAACAGGGCTGAGTTCCTCCTTATGATTTAAAGTTCTTATGATTTTGGGAGAGGATTCCACATTCAGATCTTCTAGACCGCTTCCTGATACTACCTTTGCTTGATGTTCTTCACCTGCTATTTTAGTTTTAGCTACCCCCGTTTCAACCTCCTCTATTTCTATCTCCTCCTCATCCTCCCATTGAACGTCTGGTGTTCCAATTCTTCTCCCCCCAACTGAATTTGAGGAACCCCAGTCCTCATCCACTATTTTTAAGGAAAGTTCACGGGGTACCTCTAGGCGAACCAAAAAGTGTTCCCATGTCAAATTATGTTGTGCAAGGGCCTATAAGACCAGTAGTTTAATTAGCCCATGATTTGTGAGGGATGATAATGGGTGTTGAGATCCTCTAACATAGTAGGCCGTGCATTGCAGAGATTGAAAAAGAAAGTATGGCATGTTTAACAGCCGGTGATGACGTAAATGTGATAGTAGTAGAAATTCATTAATATAAACAACACCATACCTTCCCTCGCATGTGATGTATCTCTTCAGAAAGATTGCAACTTGGTCCCAAGGACTTGGAAGCGTTTCCAATGCTGTTCCTCTGCTTGTTGGTCGAACACTTTCTTCGGTTGCCAGAAAATATTCAATTGCGGTCGGATGATAGCATTTCCGACTGAACCAGCATTGCCCAATTCTAGGAAATCCTGTTACTTCTACTAGTATTTCCTCTGAAACATATACCCTTATACCTCGAACCTTTGAATGAGTGCTCATCATATTTCGAGCAAATTCAAGGGCCATTTCCTCATGAAAACCATTCAGGCATTGAAAATAATCCATCCACCCTGCTTCTTGAAAGATAACAAAGGTATATCTATTTTTATATAGAGATTCTATTGTTAGAGGCTCATATCTCACAGGGATACCCATACCACCGAACTACTGCGAAATGTTGTAATGAATGCACCAGTCACAGTTTCAAACATCGAACTGACTGCATGCAGACATGGTTGACGGATAGTCAAAGTTTGAATTGAGCCTTGTTGGAAAGGTGGCATAGTTAGTTTTGGAGTAAAATTCGTGGCAGGATTATCACAAAAGTCAGGTAGAATGATGGTCATAGTCATAAGTATGGGTAACAGCTTAAACCTGATTTTGGTTCAGTTGATTTGTTGCGGATAGCTGACAAGGATAACTAACAAATATAACCATTATTACTTGTAACATCAATAGATTCCTAATCATGATTATAGTTAGAACCCGTACCTTCAAGATTAATGCTCAAGCCGCCATTCTGCCATGGCATTATATTCACAGTCACATCGTAGGTAAAATACATGTGTGCTGAGATGAGTTGGCCACCACCACCTGGGCTGATATGTGCATCCATGCTGACAGGTACGCTGGTCGGCCCAATAATTGTCTTCATTCTTGTCAAGCTGTGATTGGAACTTATGGAGTCATCATTTAAATGAGAGCCAGGTCAGATCATTAGCAGCGAGACTGTTCTAAGAGGCAGACAATCTAGCGAAGTTGACAAGATAATTGGAAAATAAGCCAATATGGCAGAGTCATAGAAAGAAATTTAGTAGGGTTCGGCTAAATACATCGGAGTCGCAGCTGCTAGGCTTGGCAGAATAGGCAAAAATAGTGGTGTTGTAGCTGCTAGACTTGGCAAAATAGGAAAAAATAGTGGTGTTGCAGCTGCTAAACTTGGAAAAATAGGAAAAAAGTAACGGAGTCGTAGCTGCTAGTCTTGGTGAAATAGGAAAAAATAGCGGAGTTGCAACTGCTAGACTTAGCGGAATGGTCAAGAATGGCGGTGTCGAAGCTGCTAGAAAAGGTGAAATGGATGAAGATAGTGGGGTTGCAGCTGTGAACTTTGGGAAAAATAGGCAAGAACAGTAGGGTCGCAACTACGAAAATTGAGAAAATGAGCAAGGTAAGGGGTCGCAGGTGTGCAAAATGGAGTAACAAGCAGATTTTTCAGCTGGCTGCTAAAAGCTAACGAATCATCCATCTTCTTCAAAGAGATTTATTAGATCAGGAAAACAATGCAAGGTGTCTGCAATCGTCTGGCCTAGTCACGACTGTTGCTCCTCAAATTAACTCCTGCACACAATTCTTCAAAACAAACCCGATCAAGTGCAAAATGAAAAATATATAAAATACAGAATGCAAAATAAATTATTTACGTACAAATTATGTGTGGACATTGCAGTTCTTAAAAATTGACAGGAGTTGAGAAAAATCCCTGCCCTGGCGTTAACTGATATTCTGGATCAGCTGCAACATGTGAAACAAAAGCATCCTTTGAGATCGGTTTGTGATACAGTCGCAGCCGATGCCCATTTGTAAATAATGGTGTCTTTTTTTCATCAATGGTGATCAACAGGACTGTTCCATTGTCAAATACTCGATCTATCTGGTAAGGTCCCAACCAACGAGTGCGCAATTTTCCTTTAAAATCCCTCTTAAACCGTGAATCATAAAATAGAGCCCAGTCTCCTTCTTGGAAGACTTTCCTCTTTATAAATCTATCATGCCATTTAGAATGCTATTGTTGGATTAAAGTTGTATTATTTACTGCGGCTGTGCGCTTTTCATCTAATTCATTAAGTTGATTCAGTCGGTTCCTCTGTGCTTCTGATAAATTAAGGTTTGCTTCTACAACTGTTTTCAAGGTTTTGATTTCAAATTTGATTGGGAAAACAACATTCTTACCATACACCAATTCATAGGGGGAAAAACCAGTGGTGTTACGCCATGTAGTTGGATAGGCCCATAGTGCCTCTGGAAGTCTCTTAGCCCAATCTTTACGATGGCTTTTCACTGTCTTTGTCAAAATAGCCTCGATGACCTTGCTTATGCTTTCCACTTGGCCATTGGCCTGTGGATGATATGGCGAGGTTATTCTGTGTTGAATATAAAATTTCTGTAACAGTGCTTCCAATTTGTGAGACACGAACTGTGGTCCACCATTAATGATTTCCTTGGGTACTCCAAACCGAGTAAAAATTTCTTCATATAGGAAATCAATCACAGCCTCATCATTATCTTTAACCAAGGCTACAGCTTCCACCCATTTGGTCATGTAATCTATGCAAACCAAGATGTGAACTTTCTATTTTGAGGGAGGATTGATAGGCCCCACGAAATCCAGAGCCCATTTGTCAAATGGTTCAACCACGAGCTATGGCTGAAGAGGCATCTCATCTAATATGTTTGGCTGGCCTATTCTCTGGCAGCTGTCACACGCTTGAACATACTTCTTTGCATCCCTGAACAATGTAGGCCATAAATAACCCATTCTCAAGACCTTATGACCTGTCCTTTTATCAGCAAGTGTCCCCCACAGGGCTCATCATGGCAAGCTTTAAGTATACTAAAAATTTCATCTTCTTTGACACATCTTCTAATTTATAAATCAAGCCCTGTGTAGAAAATATGTCCATCAATCCAGCAATACATAGCACTTTGTTGTATAATCTTTCTTTTTTCTCTCTTTGATAGATGTGCTGGAAGCTTACCTGTAGCCAAAAAGTTAGCAATATCTGCATACCATGGGGACTGAGCTGAAACTACAAACAAATGCTCATTAGGGAAGGAATCTTCGACTGGTAAATTGTCATCACTGTTAGTAAATCGAGATAGAAAGTCTGCAACAACGTTTTCCTTTCCTGGTCTATCAATAATTATGATGTCAAATTCCCGTAATAGTAGCAGCCATCTAGTAACTCTAGCATTCATGATTGGATTATTCATTAAATATTTGATGGTTGAATGATCAGTGTGCACAAAAGTGGAGTATCCAGTGATGTAGTGTCTAAATTTGTTGATGGCATAAACTATGGAAAGGAATTCTTTCTCGGTGACTGTATAGTTTAGTTCAGCAGGGGATAAGTTCTTGCTAATGTAATAAATTGCATAAGGAGCATTACCTTCCCGCTATCCTAAAACTGCTCCAATGGCAGTGTCTGAAGCATCTTAAGAGATATGAAAAGGAAAATCACAATTGGGCCCTCATAAGATGGGTGTTGTAGACAACATTTTCTTATGTTCAGTAAACGTTGTTTGGCATGCATCATTCCAAACAAATTGTGCATCCTTCATCAACAAAGTGAACAAAGGAGAAGCTAGTTTGGAAAAAATTTCTATGAATCTTCTACAATATCCAGCATGCCCTAAGAAGCTATGTACATCTTTTTTTTTTCCAGGAGTTGGTATGTTTTCAATTACTTTGATTTTGGATGGGTCTACCTGGATACCATCAGAAGAGATGAAGTGCCCAAGAACTATGCCCTCGCTCATCATCATGTGGCACTTTTCAGTGCTTAAAGATAGCGGACTTTGTTCACAGCATTTCAAGACCTTTTCTAAATTCTTCAATGCTTCTTCATAACTACTACCGTATGGAGTGAAGTCATCCATAAAAATTTCCATGCAATCATTTACCATCTCTGAAAAGATCCCAATCACTTCTCTTTGAAAATTTGTTGGTGCATTGCACAACCCGAAAGGAAGTACCCGGTATGCAAAAGTGCCCCAGGGACAGGTGAAAGTGGTTTTGTCTTGATCTTCTGGAGCAATCTGGATTTTGTTATAGCCACTAAAACCATCCAGAAAGGAAAAATACCTCTTCCCAGACAAGGTATCAAGGACCTGATCGATAAAAGGTAGGGGAAAGTGGTATTTCTGCGTTGCTTTGTTCAATTCTCTGTAATCCACGCAGACTCTCCATTTCCCATTTTTTTAGGCACAATCACGAGTGGAGAAACCCACTCACTGTCTGAAATCGGATATATAAATCTTGCTTCCAAAAGTTTTTGGATCTCCTCTTTCACTATGTCCCTTAGGTTTGGGTTCATCCTTCGTTGTGGTTGACACACATGCCTGGAGTCTCTCTTAATATAAAAGTGATGGGTACACAGATTAGAAGGAATACCCTTCATGTCTGTGTACTCCCAAGCGAAATCTCCTTTATGATGTTTTAGTAGAGTGATCAGTTGTTCCAGCTCACTGGGCGCAAGGTTTGGATTGATGTTTAATGTTTTCCCTGGCTCAATCTCTACTGGGACACTTTTCAAATTTTTGAGTACTGGAATTATACTGGCATCACTGACTAGAGTTTCTTCTATAATATTTTCTTGTTCTTTCTCATCAAATGTACTGTCGAGGATCTGGTTGGTAGACATGCTTATTGACGGACATGGGATCACTGATGAAACTGTTAATGGTATCATCCTCTATTTCATCTTTAAAGGTTATGGCTCTCCCAATCATGAGTAATGGATGAACGCCTTCCTCCTCCTCCAAATCCACCCAAAGTGGAGTTTCAGCTTCTGTGCTTGGTCGAGCTGGAGGGTATAAGTTCAAGATTTTGAACTCAGTCCTGTTTGAGATAGTCATGGATCCTGATCGATAACTAATACATGCATCTGTTGTGGCCAACCATAGTCTCCCCAGAATCAACGAGTGTCCCCCCAACTGAGACTTCGGCTGTAGCACCAAGAATTCTGCTGGGTATTCCCACGAGTCAACAGAGATTACTAGGTCGTCTAGGATCCCCTCAGGCTTGATCGTTGATCTATCTGCAAGTTCTAAAATGGTAGGGGTTGGCCAAAGGTTAGTGAGTCCAAGTTTCTTCAGAGTTTCTATGGTCATAACATTAATAGCCGCACCTAATTCTACCAAGATGTTGGGAATTTGTGTGTTTCCTATGTGAACTGTCATAGTAGGATTTCCAGGGTCATCGTATTTTTCCACAGGCGTCTTCCCCATTATTAACTCGGAAAGTTTTCCCAATACATGGATAGTGGGAGGATCCCTAGGCTTTCTTCCTGGTTTCTTGACACATAAATCTCTAACAGTCTTAGCATAAATGGGCACATCATGGAGGGCTTGTAACAGTGGGATTTTGACATACAAATTTTTCAATTCTCCTAAGATATTGAATAGAGGTTGTTCCACTTTTTTCTGCAGGGCCAATCCTTCAGGGTAGGGTGGTTCTCTTGTCAATTGTGTAGGTTGTGCTTTATTGTGTGTTACTTCCTAAGTTTCAGCTACTGTTTTGGTAGGAATGTCAACATCCTCAATGATGGGAATTGCTGAATGAACCATATTCTCATAGTGCTGATTCACTCCAGTTTCAGTCACTAGGGATGGAACATCCTCAGTGATAATGGGTTCCATGACCCTCCTTGATCGTAAGTGTATATCATTGCAGGGAACTTGGGAAATGGAATACATAGGCATGTTGGCAGTCTCAAACTGATGATCTGCTTTATTATTCGGGTTTGGGTTAGATTGTGCAGGTAGTTGTGGTCGAAGTGGTGCATTCATAGGTGCAACATTGTTTTGGAATTGCAGTTGTGGCTACTGATACTGTTGGTGAGGATATTGTTAAGGAGGGTATTGTTGGTACTGAGTCTGGTGATGGGGAAAATTATTTCCTTGGTAAGGATTTCTCCAGTTAGAATTCCAAGGAGCTTGATTGTTTGACTGTTGCGACCATGGTGTCCAAGAATTAGGATTTTTCATTGGGTTCTAAGATGGATGCCACTAGTTATTAGAATAATGTGAAGGGAATTGTATATTCATATTATTCATGTTATTCATCCCATTCATATTATTCAGAAAAAATGATGGGTCTTGATTCATACCTTGATTGCGAGGTTGCCATGGTTTCTTCTGTGCAATGAAGTAAGCTGGTTCCACATCTGAAGTGGATGCCTGCAGGACTGCCTTGACTTTAGGTAGTGAGGGACATTCCTTTGTGTCATGCTCCAACTCACATATTCTACATATTTCTTCCTTGTCTAGAGGGAATTCTTTCAGTGGGTGCTTTTTCCTACATTTGGGACAGAATACACCAAGTGTAAGATCTTCTACTACTTGCCTCTGTTTTTCTCTCAAGACATCAAGGTATGAGGAAATAGAACTCATCATATTAGTTTTAAAATTCTCCAGTAAGTTTCCTATTTCTGCTCGAGTGGCTCCTCCATTGGCTGACTTTTGTGTCCTAGTGAAGACATCTTGATCTCGATCTTTGTCCCGTTTGTTAGTTCTAGAGGATCCCATTGAGTACCTTCGACATAATTCAACAATATTTTCGAAGGGTTCCTTTGAGATGTCCCCTTTGTTGATGTATATGTAACTTCGGAATGTATTTCATCTGTGTATTTTATATATATTTATTGTACCCTTATAAGAGATGTGTCATTCCTCTATAAGGAAGTGTCGTCATGTGGATTGACAAGTGTTGCAAGTGTGTGTACTTGCCGATGGGTTATTAGACCACCTTGTGTGGTCGGCCCTGAATTATATATAATATAATGTGGATGTACCTAGCTAGACAAGTCGGCCCCATAAGGTCACTGGGCAAAAAGGTTAGTATAAATAGAGATCAGAGATCTCTATTTTACACACTCAGAAAAGTAACTCACTCTCACTCAAAAAGTGGCACACTAGTGAGGAGGAGGATCATCTGCTTCTAGGAGACTATCTCAATGTTATTTGGTTGTACTTTGGTTGAGCCATTGCTCTCTCTATCTCTGAGGAATTTGTGGGGTTTTTCACCTTAGGGTTTTCCCCACGGAAACTTTGTGTCTCTTGTCTCTTATGCTTTTGATTCTTGTGATGCTTGTCATATTGTGATTGTCATGCATTGATATACTGTATATGTTATTCTCTCAGCAAAGATCCTAGAGTATTGTGAATTAATGCTCAAAATTTAACACCCTTTCCCCCAAAAATTCAACATATCAAGGCAATCTTCTCTAATTTCTTGTAGCAAGATAATCTTGAGTACATCTTTTCCAATCTCAATGTGTCCAGACCTTTGTAAATTGTACAACAATCTTTCCACAAAGTCTTCCAAGCTCTCTTCTTCCTTTTGATCCATTTTAAACAACTCTTCCTTTCTATCCCTAGTTCTATAGTTTTCTTGATATTTAGAAAGAAAGGTGTGTTTCATTTGGTCCCAAGTAGTAATGGTCTCACGACCTAGACTCATGAACCAGCGTAGAGAATTTATTGTCAAGGTGGCTAGGAATAGTTTCAGCTTCTGAGCACTGGAGGTATAGTCATAGCTACGACAGAGGATATAAAACTCAAAAATAAATTCATCAAGGTCTTCAAAAGATTTACCATGGAAATTCGGGAGAACTGATGGTGAGATGTTTTTCATAGGAGCTGCTCCAGCTGTCTGGAGGATAGGGAATTCTAATGTGGCCACAGTGTTACCAGGATGATTATCTTCCACTTCTTCCTCCTAGTTCTCCCTATGTTCATTCTCCCCTTCCTGTTCTTTCTTAGCCATTTTGGCCCAAAACTCGAGGGATTCCTTTATTCGTTCTTCCTCTGCCCTTGCCTCTTCTTCTTTCCTCCTTTCTTCTTCTTGCCTTCTTTCCTCCTCTTCTTCTCGGCGAGTCTCCAACCACACTTATTTAGTAACTCTAGTTCCGTTGATATAATAAATCTCCTCTCTATCCGGTGCTCCCACTGCGCTTCCCTTGTCTTCAGAAGGTTCCTTTTCTACCACGGGAGTTGAAGGTCCCGTTGTATTCTCCACTGTCGATGCCGAATTCTCAAGATTGGGAGGAAGGGAATTTCCTCTACCTATAGATGTTCGCGGTGGTCTGGTGGAAGAATCAGCTCTAGCAATTATTTCATCAATGTATGCGTATCTTCCCTGACCTGTATTACGACCTCGACCTCTTCCACCTGCAATGTTAGTATTCAAAGGGGGTTCCCAATTTGTTTTTCTTGTATTCATGCATGATGTAGATAATTAAACCAAAATGAAATCAATTAAACCAACTACTAACTATGTCTATCAATTACCATCCCTGACAACGGCGCCAAAATGTTGGTCACCCTATATGTCAATTCATTACAACTAACACACAGGATGCTCAATATAAATTGTCAACCCAGGGAAGTCTTTTTATTTTAATAGAAATAAGCACAATCTATGCATAAACATATCAAGTAGTTGATTAACTAAATGGAGATTATAATCCTACCTATCTGCTCAACCGAATTCATTCCATAAAGAAAACTAATCTAACTCACACATCTAGGAATTCAAAGTGTAGCAACCGTCCTACAGAAATCAACCTAGCAGTTACTGATCTAAGAATAGAAATGAACTAGATTACTTTTGCAAGAAGTTAAAACCTATAATTATCAAACTACAGTATTCAATCTTTACCAAAATCATCCATCCAGTAGCTACTGTTACTCAATCACAATCTTCCTATCTTAATGAATTAAATGAAGATACAACAACAACCAGAAACTAAACATAAGCTTGAACTCTAAATTGATAACTATTGGAAATCCTAGAAAGCAAAAATGACTGAAAGGAATGGAAGATGAGCTTGGCTGTAAGAGCTATTGAACACACATGCATAATCAAAACTAACCTACACATTCGACTATCACACCACATAGTTGCAGCTATTCGGAATGCAAATAATCAAACTACAACGAAAAGAATGCAATTGTAATTCTCTGTTGCAGCTATCAGTAATATGCCTAATGCGATTCCACAACACACAACAGGAAATAAAATAAATAAATCTAAGTATCTACTTAACTCGATAATATCTGTGAGAAGGTGGGCCCTAGCCTTCTAACAGAGACGCCATGAGCTACCACAAATTAAGACACGGAAATGGAAATAACTCTGCTCTTCATTAAAAGATAGTAATCCATAGTATTAGTCTCTATTACAGCCCATACAAAATGATAATTAACCAACCCCAGACTCTGAAAGCCTTCCCATATTTATACATGAGGAATACAGTTCGTGATCCACTAATTTCGTACAGCAATGAAGGTCTCTGATCTTTGTGTTGCAGAGTTTCAACTAAGCTATTACAACCATAATGAATAAGGTCATTAATCATGAAGGATGCTGTTACTCTAGTAGTCAATGGATGAACGGTTTAACAAATTGGGAGGCGTCCTGTCTGTTATAGCTATGCTTTGTTTCAGCGACCTGTTACAGCTTCACGTGGAGAGATGTGCTGTCCTTTGAAATTTGAGGAATCAAATCAGAAGAGTAACAGCTGGCACCATGCATGATTCTTTCCTAAGGCATTGCGACTGATACACTTGTGCTTTGATCTTAACTTAATGAAATCAACACAAGTTAGCATAAATCGAAGGCTAGAATTCATAACCATAACAATCTTAGGCATTAATTAAATGAAGCAATAATGAATTATACCTTGTCAGGATTGCTGATTGTTTTGGAAAAAGGCATGTATATGGTTTATGAAAGTAGGGTGTAACTGGTGTTGGTGTATATACTGAGCTAAAGTTTTTCCAATGTAGACCCAGGTTCTTTTGCCGTTTTAGCTTTAACCAACAAAACCCCTTTTCCACTGGCCCTTTCGGCAACAACCTGCATGCAGGTTGAGGTCTCACCCGAGGCAAAGCTATGGGGTTGTTGCAGAATCAAGTTTCTATAGCAAGGTGATGAGTTGATGGGACAACCGCACTGTGTAGCATGCTATAGACTTGTGCCATAAATTTAGGGCCGCGCGACAACTGTCCTCGTCACGGGTTGATAGTTTTTTCAACTGGCAAGCTGCGCACCCGGTGCATCCACAGATTGGGTCGGTCGACCTTACTCACTCGCCAGGATAGTGCACAGACTTATGCACTTCCACTTCTATGGAAATCATGTTAAGGATCTCACTTGGCACTTATTCCTTTAATTGTTATCAATGATTATTTAACCTTATACTTGATGTAATCAAACAAGCTATTAGTACTGTGCCCTTCCGATGTTACACATTCACAAGATTATATAACCATTCTTTACTTGCATACATGTCTAGCCATGGCTGGTACATTCACATACTTAGAACACTGCACATTCATTAGTCATCCATTCATGAAATACTTAAAATATTATCCCCATTCTTCTCCTATGGAAAATACATACCAAAGCATTAACCAACCAATTGATAACTGAGAACTCGAGCATGCATAGTAAACAAATTGACAGAACAAAGCATAAGCACATAGTCAGAACAAAGCATAAGCACATAGACAGAACAAAGCATAAGCATATAGAAAATCTCACTATACAATATTTAACGTGGTTCACCCCCTAGATGGAGGCTACGTCCACAAGAAAGGTTGTTAGTATTGATCTTTTGGGAAGGGTACAACCGTTCTTAGTCTGCGCACTTAGCTGCAGACTCTCTTCTCTCTCAACAGGCCTCTACGCACTCAGCTTGCAAAGCCTTTACAAAATTGTTCCTCAACATAATTTTATCAAATCAGAGATAAGAACAATACCAAAAATGAAGAGTAACCCTTCCCTATACTAAAATGCCTTATTTATAGATCATGCTCGTAGGTCATGTCTTTACTATTCATAGGTAAAACCCTTATGTTTCGAAAACATGGAATTCCTAACTTCCAGCCTGACTGTCGCCATTGACAGCTTACTCCGCTTGCTCCAGGCCATCCTACTCGGCCACTCGTGGCTCGCACGCTCCTCTGACAGCCACAGTCCTTAAAACGGTTACAACTGCATCATGGCCTGTCTCTTTCTGCTACTTCCGCCTGCCTGTCCCTGTCGATGTAGTGGCCTATCTTCTCAAATGCTTGATGCCACTCTTCCAGACATGTCACTTTCTCCTTCCTTCGTCCGGCTCTTTACCAAAAGTAGGTCACTTCCTCGTCTGACCTTTACTTATGTCTTCTTACCAAAATTCGCTGCTGCACGGGTCCTGCACATTAGCATGGCTGTGCTACTGAATATGTCCAACAAGCTGCGCACTCACCAATGTTGTGATTTTCAACTGCACAGCTCAAAATCATGTTTCAACAAAATTGGTACCCACTTGGGCCACGCCCAACAGGCCCCTAACACTTACTTGTGGCTCGTCCCAAGCCACTTCAATCCAACTCTTCCATTTGTCCTTTCTTCGAAATTCCTGCCTGCGTGCTGAATTATTCAATTGTTGTGGTCAGTTGTGCAACTACCTGTTGTACTTCCTGCTCACACTCCTTCACCTTGTCAAGCCTTTTCTGTGAAGTAGGTTCCAAAGTTTCTTCCCTTATATTATTTTCCAATGTTTGAAGTTCTTGCAGTTTTGTCTCAATGTCATCAGTCAAGGTAAGTGCCTCTTCCATTAGTAGCTACAATCTTGCGGAGGTTTCAGCTTCTTTCACTCTCAAGGCCTCGAGTTCCCTCCTTAATGCCTTGGTCTGCTCAAAGGCCACCCTTTTCTAACGGACCAGTAAGTCCTTCATGGACGCATCCCTGGTGTCCAACTATTGTTGCTTTTGTGTTCTTTCCTCATGGATATTCTGCAACTCCGGACTTTCTTCTAGTACGCTCCATACATTGGAGACATCATTGGAAAAGGTCTGGCACTTCGCCACTACTGTGCAGATACTTTGCAGTGAAGCCCTTATTGCTTCTACTCTTGTTTCTTCTTCTTGCCTCTTTGTGTCCACTAGCTATCGTGTTGCTAGCTTAGCTATTTCCGCCTGGTGGGCAGCCTTTGTCCTTTCAACTTCATCTTTGTGGGAGATCTCCAACTCCCTCATCTGTTCTTGTAAACAGGTCACAACAACACCTATCTGCAAGATGGCTGCTTCTATCTCTGGTTCTTCCTCGACTACAGAAAGATTTGCGTAGATAGACGACACTGCTCCTTTGATCCTGCGCTCGATTCCCTGCGTACGCTGAAGTTCCCTTTCCTTGTGCTCGCATTATCCCTGTATTCGTCGGTAATTCTTTTCGTGTTGCAGGCGCTGATTGTTGGAAACTATGTCCCTTTCATGCATTTCATGTGAGATCTGGGTGTGCAAGTGGTGTAGCCCTTTAGCTTGAATCATGGCTATGTTTAGTTCTAGCTACTACAATCGTCTCATAGTCTCTGTCATTTCATCTATGGGAAATAGAATAGACGCAGATGCAATCTTGACGATGCGTGCCTGTGTTGTGAAGTCGGGTGTCCTGCGCATCATGTCGCTTGGTTCCCCTACTTGTTCATGTCGATCGGTCTCCCAAGCGAAGTCACAGTGGACTTGCTCCATTCTCAAGGCCAAATTGGTCAATTTGTCAATGTTTTCTTGGACCTGCACCTGATCCGGCTCATCCTGTTTTCCCATAAATCCAGGAAAATCCTCTAGGTTCCCAGCTGTTCAAGATGCTATCATTTCATAGTCATCGTCGTGTAGTATTCTATCCAAAGGGTGTTTCTTGGACTTAACCTTCTTCTTTTATGGTTTCTCAGGGCTTCCAATGCTCGACTCTTTTCTCTTGTTGCCCACTTGTGGTTCTTTTCCTGTTCCTCCAGCTTGCTGCATAGGTTTCGAGGTCGAAGTACTTTGGACTTCCGCATCCTCTTTGTGGTCTCCTTCGTCTTCTTCATCTGATAGGGTGATGACTGATTCTGGTGCATTTTCTTTCCATTCATCAGGCCATTCCTCAATAATGAGCTCAATCATTGGGATGCCTAACTGATATTGTCCCTCAAACCATTTTTCTGCATTGAGGCGTGGCTGAATAAAGATGGAATGGAGCCCGCCTTCAAAAAGAATGATCGGTTTGTACTGGGTCGTCACTTCTTTGGTGATTCACGAGTTTTTCTCAATCACGATGCGTAACTACTCGAGGAAAGTGAAGAATTGTAGGTAATTAACCTGTTGCTTGTACGAATTGGTAGAGGACCACATATTTGCAAACCGCACTGCGTGGCAATCATCTTGCGCTACTAGTAAGCCGCACTGATAGTTGGGTTCTCTCCATCCCACAAAGGCAATCAGGACCAGTAGCCAATTAAAGTAGAATGGAAGCCCCTTATCCTAGACATCCTTGATGTCAAATAGTAACTCATTCAACAGGAAGTTGGCCCAATTGTATTCATGGCCTTCCATAGATTTTGCAAGTAAGGCGACGACCGAAGCTGATACCTACGCAGGTCTAGATTTCCATAGAAGTCGTCCTGCCAGTAGCTGAATTGTGAACCGTAGAGGTCCAATTGGAATGGGGTTAGTCTCATAACCCCTGGTCCCCCTAGACAAATTAAATGTGCTCTTGATGTTTGCAGCCAGTTCTTGATCATCTTTCTTGCCCACAAAATCTTTGGAAGGGTCGTCACCCTTCTTGCTCAACCCTGTGATTCTAGCGATGAGATCTACAGTAATATTAAATTTGAAATCGAGCCATATATATCCCTAGTGTGTGCACGAAAGTAGAGTACGCACCAAAGCTTTATATTCCTTGCTATGCCCAAAATGTGGGATGCACAACAAGTTTAGTAGGCCCACCTGGTGTAGCGGTACTTCCCAATCCATAGGCACAATTTCTACCTTGTTCGTGGCCGGATTGTCAACACTGCTCATATATCTGTCAACCTACAAATGAGGAAATTTCTCGGCATCATTCAAATTAAAATTAGTCAGCTTGCAATCCATGATCTTACCTAGCAGATCATTTCTCTGTTGCATGCGCTTCGCCATTGGCGGCATTGGAATTACATATTGTGGGTTCTTTTGTAACTGCAGATCTGGAGCGTCACTCTTCTCGGGGTTGACATATTCATGAATGAACCATACTCATACAGTTGGGTTCCCTTGAGGAACCTGCTTTGGGGTAACTGGTGCCCCTGGTTTCTGTGGCGCTGCCATCGGTTTCTTATCCTTCTTTTATTGTTGTTTCGACTGGATCGGCTTCGAGCTCTGAGATGGTGCCGGCTTTTCTGCTGAATCTTTCTTCTGTTGAGGCTTCATGGCACCACTTATGCCAGAAAATCTGAATGCACCCAAAATCTCTTCTAAGTTCAGCTCGTTGGACATAAACGCAACAAAAATTAGAACTCTCGCTACTTCAATTTTTAAGCCGTTGACACTTGCGAAAATTTGAATTTCACGGTAAATTTGCATAAGGGAAAGTGTATGGGTACTTATAGGGCATGCCCTGATATTACGGTCGTTAATGAATCACCCGGGCAGTAATTGCTGTAGTAACTTTAGCAAATCTTGTTTAGATCTGCGTCTAATGTGATATTGACTACACCGGGAATGGCTAGATTAGGCATTAAGTTCCAATCCCATGGGATTAGATTCCTCTAGGTCATTGATCTCTTTCCTCCGTTCTTTACATCGTGTCATGTATACTTTCTTTAATGGGAAGGGTGGGCCGACAGTGCCAGGCTGTCTGACAGCCGGTTGAACTTTAAATGCCAACTCCATTGAGCGGATCCCGTTATAACCCTAGTCACTTCATCCTTTACGATGCCCGACTGGATAGGGTTTTCCTTAAATGCGTGATGTGGCTGGCGGTGACCTTTTGATTAATGGTTTAATATCCTACCGACAACAGTTGCGGTCATCTTATCTTGTCCCGATCTGCTGTCAGTTCTGAGGTTATGGCGTGGATTTCTCATGCTTGCCTTTATATTTGTTGCGCACCTTCAATTGTACTATTCATCTCTGCGCAGCTATTTCTTTCCCTATTAGGAGCGGCTTCTTTCTCTTCTTTTTTTTTGTGTGCAGCTTCAGTAGTGCTATGCAGTACACCTCCCTGGATCATACAGGACTCTGCGAAGCAGGGCTATCACGGTACAGATTTAGTCTGCTTCAATTTATCAAACTGGGCAAGGTGTCTCCGTCTAAAGTGGCTAACTGAACTGCACCACCGTTAGTAACATGCATTACAGTGTATGGACCAAGCCAATGCATCTTGAATTTTCCAGGAAATTTCATAAACTTACTATCATACAGGAGGACTAGATCACCTACCTGGAACCACTTGTTCTTGATATGGCAGTCAGGCAATGCTTTTTCACGTTCTTTTTGTACTTGTTGGTGGAAGCCTGCGACGAAGCGATCTTCCTCCAGACCAACCAAGTGTAGTAGCCTTTCTTCTAGCGCTGCGCGGTCTACCATGCCAGTATACACAGCTATTCTAAGGATGGGAATGATGTACTCCATTGGAATTATTGCTTCTTGTCCATAGGACAACCAGAAAGGGGTATGGCCAGTCAGTTTCTTGCATGTAGTCTTGTATACCCATAATACAAAGGAAATGCACAGGTCCCAATCGTACTGATTGATGTTGCATATATTGGTTAGTGCATTCTCCAATACTTTGTTAAATGCTTCAACAGTTCCATTCATCTGCGGGTGATATGGCGTGCTGCACTGATGGTGAACGTGGAACTCTTCGTTCAAAGCTTCAATGGTTACATTCAAAAAGTTAGTGCCTTGATCACTCATCAAAATCTTCGGGCACCCAAACCTTGTAAGGATATTTTCATATATAAACTCCACGGCTGTAGCTTTGCTACAGTATTTTACTGGCTTTGCTTCTTCCCACCTAGTGAGGTAATCCATTGTGGTAATAATGTACCTCACACCAGTTCTCTTCCCTGGTGGGTTAATAGGACCCACAAAGTCAATGGCCCATTTCTCAGAGGCCTGCAAAGTAATTGCGGGTTTAGTGGAATTTCGTCCTTGCGCGACGGCTTCCCTGTCCTTTGACACACATTGCAGCTCTTGCAATGTTGCTTTGAATCTTTATGAATCGTAGGCCATGATAGCCCTGCATGCAATATCTTCTATGTGGTAGCTCTTCCGGCGTAATGGCCTCCTGCGACTCCTAAATGTGCATCTGCCAATATGAATGGTTTCTCATGCTCTAGTACACATCTACGCAGTACTCTGTCCTAGATTGTATAGATGACCTGTGATTATAGTGAAGTCTGTTGTGCGCACTACCAGCTGCTTCTTTTACTGCGTAGTGAACTCTGTAGGTGCGAAACCAGTAGTAAAAAAATCAATGATGTCTTTATAATAATCATCGACAACCTATATAGAAAACAACTGCGCATCAGGCAGATTGTCGTCCAGATTTGTAGGTTCCTCTCCTGACTCAATTCTTGACAGATGATCAGGTCCCAAATTCAACCTTCCTGGCTTAACCACAATTTCAAAGTCATACTCCTAAAAGAGTAGTAACCATCTGCATATGTGCCCCCCTAACACTGGCTTATTGACTAGGTACTTCAAAGCAGAATGGTTAGTGAACATAGAGAAATGCACACCAAGCAACTAGTGCCTGAACTTCTGCAGTGCGTAGACCATGGCGAGCCCTTCTCGCTCAGTGGTGGTATAGTTCTTCTCAGCGGATGATAACTTTCTGTTGGAAAATGCAATGGGATGATCGATACCTCCCTCTCCTGGATGGGCAAGAACAACGCCCAATGCTATACATGAAGCATCCACATGGACATGGAACGGCTTCTCCCAGTCTGGAAAAACTACGATCAGCGCAGTGACCATCTTTTCTTTCAGTGTATCAAAGACTTTCTCATAGTACTCATTCCAAATGAATGGTACATCTTTCTTCAGCAGCTTCTCCATAGCTGCAGTGATTTGCGCATACCCTTTTATGAATTTTCTGTAGTAGCCGGTATGCCCCAGTGTAGTGCGCAGCTATTTGACTGAATTTAGCGTAGGCAAGTTTACAATGACTGCGATCTTCACAGGATCAACCATCAAGCCCTGTTTGCACACAATGTGTCCCAACAAAATTCCATAGGGAATGCAAAAAATGTTGATGTACATGTAACTTCAGAATGTATTTCATATATGTATGTTGTACTCCTATAGAGATGGTATTATTCCTCTATACGGAAGTGTCGTCATTTATATTGTAAGTGTCGTAACTTATACTTGATGGGTTATTAGACCACCTTGTTGGGGTCGGCCCTATATAATTCATGTGGGTCAAAGGGTTATTAGACCACCCTATTGGGGGTCATCCATGTGGGTCAAAGGGTTATTAGACCACCCTATTGGGTGTCGGCCCAGTCAGCATTATGTTTGTGGTTAAGGTAAGGCCGACCTGGTAAAGGTTATTAGGCAAGTCAAGTCAAGTATAAATTGAGTGCGAGAGGCACTCTATTTCATCATTCTATTCTCTCTCACACTCTTGGGAGAGTGGAAAACTTGTGGAGGACGAGAAGCTGCTGCTAGGAGATGTCTATCTCTTATGCTTGGGTTGTATCATTGCTCTATCTATCTTTGAGGAAGTTATTGGGGTTTTTCACCTTTATGGTTTTCCCCAAGTAAACTCCGTGTCTCTTGTGTGCTTGCATTATTGCGTTCATGATTGATATGCTGTAGATATGCTATACATGTTGTTCTCTCAGTTAAGATCCTAGAAGTAAATTCTGAAAAATTAACATGGTATCAGAGCTAGCCTGAAAGAAGGCATGGTATGGCATGTATGACACTTGTTGCACTTACGATGCTAGGGCTTGATATAGAAAAAACCAGTCATTGTAGAAATTTCTCTATAAATATATTTTGGCAAGGGTTCAGGGTCTAAAAATCATACAGGGTGAAGCTAAGATCCCCATGTACCTTGTGTCCAAAGGAAAACCTATAATTCGTTGTACTTTGTGATTTATGATCTGTACACTATAGGGTTTCTGCATCTTCCATATCTTAGTCAAAAACAGGTGACTTTGGAAAAACGGTCATAACTTGGGCTAGGAAGCTCCAAATGAAATTTCATAAAAAGTGATAGGTAGTGCACGGACTGTACTTTCCCAGGTAACTTTTGCAGAGGCCGAATCTGAACCAGTGACACGTGGAACGCCATACAAGTTAGATCTCATGTTTTATCCCATAAACATGTCACGTTGCGACACTTGGCATAACTCTCTCTCAGAGAATCCATTTGAGTTCAGGCCTATGGGGTTTGAAAGATAATAGGTCGGGCTATCACAAAAATATTTTTCAGACCCTCTGGATCGAAAAGTTCAAAGTTACACCAGAAACAATCAGGTACATATTTCTATCAAAACAAAATTATTTTTGAGCACCTTCGTTCATGGCTTCTAGAATTTAGGGTTTCGGAGAAAGTTGAAATTTTTGTAATCAGAGACTATAGCTGAATTCTACTCATAAAAATTGAAATTTAGAGACCAAGATCAAAATTTTTGGTTTGGCAGAAGGTCGGGCTTGATCAGACCCTAGTTCGGGACTTTGATCGAAAAAGTGGAAAATTAGGGCTTCTGCAAAAATGGAAATTTTTGAAATCTATGACCACGGCTGGAAGCTCCTCAGAAAAATAGAAGATTAAAGCTTTGGATTGAACCTTTTGATTGGGAAGAAGGGTGTGCTTTATCAAACCCTAGTTCGGGGTCATGTACAGTGAATCCAGAAGTTTCAAAGGCAAATTTGAGGGGTGAAACTTTGCAGTTTTCAAATTATGAGTGTACTAGCTTGATCAGCTCATCAAGGTGCATATTTCTATCCTTTCGGAAGTTTGAAATTCAAAGTTTGAATTTTTAGGGTTTCTCTGACAAACCCTAATCCAACTCCAGATCCAGTTCCTGCAAATCAAGTGGATTGGGTTAATCCTAGAAGAGAATGGATTGGTCACCTGCATAAGTGAAGAAGTTCCTATTTCAGAGGGAGATGAGGATAAGGTCTTACATAAGAAGATTACAAGCAATCTCGACAGGTATGACTCATCCAGGTATGTTTCGAGATTTGTTCATGATTAAGTTTATGGTATGTTTGTCTTCATGTTATTACGGTTAGTACAATCTTGATTAAATTTAGACTTGTCGTATCACCTTAATAAAATTATGAATGCATTCATTGATTAGGGTGTTGACACTTATGATTGTACTAATGCATTATGGTGTTGTATGAGGTTTATGTTGTCCACTAACATGAAAGGTACACCAAGAAAGACAAATCATGTTCTAGTTCAAGAACATATGATCATGGTGACATGAAGACAAAGATTCATCCATTGTCATGGATCACTTAGAAGATCTATTTACGAGGTATGTATAGCTTGGTTCCATAATGATTAACCTACGAGATATGCAGGTTACTAACACAAGTCACGAAGACATCATGTGGGTATGTTAGACAATAACTAGCTAACATATTAATCCAGGTATGTTTTTCCTATATCGAGTTAGAATCCTACCCTGTGATAGGATCTCTTATATAAGTATATATGGCATGATTGATAATGATTATTCATAGGTTTGAATAATCATGGGTGTATGCATATTATGTTTCTTACCTTAATTGATGATATGACTAACCAGAAGAGTCATGAAAGTATAGGTTTGAGTAATCACCGGTTTAGGCATATTATGTTTCTTACTTTAATTTATGATATAACTAACCATAAGAGTCCTTGAATACTAATGTTTATTATCTATGTTTGAAATGATCATGACTATACATTTTTAAGATTATTTTGTTTTGATTGTATTAAGATTATACTAATGAATGTGTGATTATGTATGAGACCTCGAGGATAGCACAATGATGATACTAATAAGAATGCATAGCGATTAAGGATGGATATAAGTTCAAGGACAGGTAATCAAGGAAGCAAAGATCAAGAGGGAGCACACTCCAGTTGTTCCTGTAAGGAAGCAAAGATCAAGAAGGAGCACACTCCAGTTGTTCCTGCAAGGAAGCAAAGATCAAGAAGAGCACACTTCAGTAGCTTCTGCAAGGATGTAGATATTTAGAGGGAGTTGACCACTTCTCACAATCCACATTAGAATGGAGTCGCAGAAAAGAAGCAAAGACTGAGAGGGAGTCAACCCAACAAACAAATGAAGATAAGTATTTGAATTATCATTCCTTGCATATTTTATTGATTAAACAATACTGTTCAATAATGTATATACTGATGTTCATAGAATTAGGTTGTGTATTATGCATATTAGAATAGTTGCATTGATGAACAATATACTACTAATATACATGGGTAAGTGGCCTATGGAACTATACAACATTCCATTGCTACTTATCTAGAATGAAACCTCTTTGCTGACATTTTGGGAGTTCTGCACACTCTTAACAATGTTCTGGTAGAGATTGGAAGGCATCTAGAGAGTTCCAGGATATGGATAAATGTTGTATTGAAGCATTGGCTAAGATAATTGCATGACTGTAAGACATATTTCTTTATGTGTAAGAATTTGTTCTGAAAACTATGAGATGTTTTCTAATCATGCAATTTAACTTGTTGTGTAGGAAAGATCGTATACCATCACCTACAAAAGAAGGACTACAACATTTGTTCAGCAACAAAGTTATCTATTGAAAATATTGAAGATATTTAAGTTCCCAGGATCTGGGAAGAATGCCATGATCGAGGAGTACCAGTCGATCATGAAGATGTTTGGGATGCAGTCCCAAGACCTGAAGGGGAATCTTTAGTGACTTCCAAGAGGATCTACAAGATCAAGCATGCTGCAGGTGGTAGCATAGAGACTTTTGCTCCTGTAGCTAGATACACTTCCATTAGATCCGTAATTGCTCTGGCTGCAATGATGAAATGGAATATACACCAGATGGATTTCAAGACATATTTCTTGAATGGTGTAGTTGAAGAAGAAGTGTATGTGGAGCAGCCACTTGGTTCTGAGACACATGACAGGGAGTCATATACGTGTAGAACTTGGTATGGTAGGATAGACAACTTTCTATCCAGTTTGGGCTTTACCAAGAGTAAAGTGGATTCCAACCTTTACTACAAGGTTGAGGAAGGTAATCCATTGATACTAATTTTGTATGTGGATGACCTGTTTGTTACAGGTGAGGATAGGTTGATTTTCGACATGCAGCGGAAGCTTGCTGCCGAGTTCGATATGAAGAACTTGGGGATGATGCACTATTTTCTAGGCATGGAGGTGTGGCAAAGTGCAGATGGAATCTTCCTTGGACAAGGGAAGTATGCAGTAGAGATCCTGAAGAGGTTCGGGATGATGGACTGTAAGGCCATGGCCACACCTATGGCATCGAACCTGAAGCCTCTGTGTTATGCTTCATCTGATCCGGTTGATGTCACTGTGTATCGTCAACTGATTGGGTCCTTGATGTACCTAACGAACACAAGACGAGATATTTGCTATGCGGTGAACACATTGATCCAATTCCTGACGAATCCGAGGAGTGTTTCACCTGGTTGCTGTAAAGCATATTCTGAGGTACCTGAAGGGTACAGTTGATTATGGGCTCAAGTATGATGCAAATCAAAAGTTTAACTTGCAGGGTTATGTTGATTCAGATTGGGCAGGTAGTGCTGCAGATAGGAAGAGCACTTTTGGGTGCTGCTTCAGTATGGGATCAGCTGTGATCTCTTGGTTTAGCAGGAAGTAGTCCTATGTAGCACTGAGTACAGTCGAAGCAGAATATTGCGACGGATGAGCAGATTGCAGATGTGTTGACGAAGCCACTAGCCAGAGTGAAGTTTAGTACTTCAGAGAGAGGCTTGGTGTTCTTCAGATCGACGACACTTCAAGGAAGAAGTGATGGAGACATTTGCTGAAGACATTCCAAGCATGTTGGAAGGAGGATCCTTCACATGGCTATAGATGTAAGTGTTGGATGATGAGCATCAGTACGATGTTCTAGTTTCTACTCTGTATGACCAGTTGGATCATTTATGTATGTATGCACCATGTTGGATGCTGGATATGATCAGTTGGATCATTTATGTATGTATGCATCATGTTGGATGTTGGATATGATTAGTTGGATCATTTATGTATGTATGCATCATGTTGGATGCTGGATATGATCAGTTGGATCATTTATGTATGTACGCATCATGTCGGATGCTAGATATGATCAGGTAGATCATGTATGTTGATGGATACATTGTGTGGATCATGTATCTTTGTATGATCAGGTAGATCATGTATGCTGATGGATACAGTGTGTGGATCATGTATCTATATATGTATCAAGTAGATACTTGGTATGCATCAGGTAGATGCATTGTATGATCAGGATGATCATGGATGACAAGCTTCTCCAGTTGACATGCATCAGGATGATGCAGTGATGATGATCAGGACGATCATGTGTACATCGGGATGATGTATGGTGAGTATCAGGATGATACTCTATGGTCATGGAACAGGTTGTGTAGATGAGCATGTCTGGGAGATCCTATAGGTTGGAGTTGTGTACCCGTAACATCCTGCGATGCTCTTTTGAGACATTGCTCTGGGAGGACATATAATAGCTCCCTAGGAGATCCTTCAGGTTGGAGTTGTGTACCCGTAACATCCTGGGATGCTCTTTTGAGGTTTTGTACTATGGCATGTAATTTGATCCTGGGAGATTTGGACAAGATGAAAAAGGCATTAGATGCTTCAGCCAGGTTTTTCCATGACCACATGTAATTTGCTCCTGGGAGATCTAGACAGGATGAAAAAGGACTCAGATGCTTCAGCCAGGTTTTGTGGTGAGATCACATGTAATGTGCTCCTGGGAGATCTGACAGGTAGAGCTGTGTGCTCATAATAGCCTGGGATGCTTCAACCAGGTTTTGTGATGGGTCACATGTAATGTGCTCCTGGGAGATCCGACAGGTAGAGATGTGTGCTCGTAACAGCCTGGGATGCTACCGCCAGGTTTTGTGACGCACATAATAAGTCCTGAGAATTACATAGTATGGCCAGTGATGATGAAGACCTGTAGAGGGTGGGCCTACATCCATTATGAAAAAGTACTGGCTCTGTAGAACTTCCTATGACGAGTAGATTCAAATATTGATTGAGATAGCAGCAGCAGTGACAATGATGATGATTCGATGACGATGCATCGATGACGATGATCCGGAGAAGAAGACTTGTGCTAGATGATCTGTGTCGAGAAATACCTTCCTTGTTAAGAGGGAGTGTTGATGTATATGTAACTTCGGAATGTATTTCATATATGTATATTGTACTCCTATAGAGATGGTATTATTCCTCTATACGAAAGTGTCGTAGCTTATACTTGATGGGTTATTAGACCACCTTGTTGGGGTTGGCCCTGTATAAGTCATGTGGGTCGAAGGGTTATTATACCACCCTATTGGCGGTCGGCCATGTGGATCAAAGGGTTATTAGAACACCCTATTAGGTGTCGACCCAATCAGCATTATGTTTGTGGTTAAGGTAAGGCCGACCTAGTAAAGGTTATTAGGAAAGTCAAGTCAAGTATAAATAGAGTGCGGAAGGCACTCTATTTCATCATTCTATTCTCTCTCACACTCTCGGGAGAGTGGCGCACTTGTGGAGGAGGAGAAGCTACTGCTAGGAGATGTCTATCTCTTATGCTTGGGTTGTATCATTGCTCTATCTATCTCTGAGGAAGTTATTGGGGTTTTTCACCTTTATGGTTTTCCCCAAGTAAACTCTGTGTCTCTTGTGTGCTTGCATTATTGTGTTCATGATTGGTATGTTGTAGATATGCTGTACATGTTGTTCTCTCAGTTAAGATCCTAGAAGTAAATTCTGAAAAATTAACAGAAAATACACTTCTTCAAATTCAAAGAAATCTGATGCTTCCTACATTTTTCCAGCATCATCATGAGGTTCGCGGCATGGTTCTTTAGTAACCTAAAAATGGTCCAATCATCAAAATAAACCTCTAAGAACTTATGTATAAAATCTTTAAATGCTGCGACGATCACTCTGGAAAATATGATGGGTGCATTCTTCAAGCCAAAGGGCATTACTGTGTATTGGAATGACCCCCATTCTGTAGCAAAAGTGGTCTTGTGCCTATCTGCGCAATCGATCCTGATCTGATGATATCTAGAAAACCCATCAGTAAAAGAGTATGCCTCATGCCCTCCAACATTGTCTAGCACTTCATCTGTGAAAGGGGTAGGAAATGGGTCATGCATCGAAGCATCATTCAGCTTTCTGAGATCGACACAAATCCTTATCTCACCCTTCGTCTTCTTATCCTGGACAACCATCAGGCTTATCCATTGAGATTCTTCGATTGGCTCAATGATCCCTGCATCGAGCATCTTATCGATTTATTCCTTAACTCGTTCTTTATAACGCAGGTTCAATCTATATCCTCTTTGTTTGAAAGACTTTGTGCCAGGATTAAGATGAATTTTCATCACTCCTAGGTCTCCCGGTATACCTTTCATCTCTGTGAACTTGGTCGGGAATAATTATTGATATTCCTGTAGTATACCCGCGACCTCCTCAACTATGTCTTCATCCCAATAATCTCTGATAGCTGCGAACTTTGGCTCTTCGCTGGTGCCAATGTTCACTTTTCTTGTTTTTATAGGTCCACTCATATCTAGAATTTCTAGTGGGGGTCCTTCTACCTCGCGTGAACCTTCTGACTCAGGTATTTGTATATTGTGCAGGTCCTCCGCATCATTATCTACTTTATCCTCGGGTTCTCCATCGATGTGATAACAATCAAGAGCATGTTCTAGCTACTCCTCCCATTTAGGTTGTAGGTGCGCAGGTACACTGTTTGCTCCAAAAAATTATTCTAAGGTCATATTTCCCTGAGTACAGTCTGGTCCAAATATTGTTTTCTTAAGAACCTGCAATGCATCATTGATGCTCGGATGTTCATCTTCGAAACTGAAATATTGTTGGAAGCTCGCAGTTAGGATAGACCAGTCCACTGTGCCTCTACGCAACTCCAGGTCTAGTTACCATTTCTTTGGAATTGGTTCTTCCTATGTGTGCACAAATAGATGCACCCATTCTTTCTGTGGCCTTTCCCTCCATGCTTCTCAATAGACCCAAATATGCTCCTTTGGATCTATCTGGACATTGTATTTCTTGAATGATAGGGAGACCTTATTAGCAAACTGGATTTGCATCTTAATTATGCACTGATCCCATGTTGTCAGTGTTTGTTTGTGCGCGACCCACCATTTGGCAGGCATATCGCGCAGTGCGATGTCTAAGGCCTGCAAGCGGTGTTCTTCTGTAATTGTTGCAGTACATTCATTGATAAAAGAATAAACATTAGAGAAACCATCATAACCAGGGATTGGGATGACCTCCTTTCCAATCCAGTGCAACGACCTTAATTCTTTCTGTGGCCTTTCCCTCCATGCTTCTCAATAGACCCGAATATGCTCCTTTGGATCTATCTGGCCATTGTATTTCTCGAATGATAGGGAGACCTTATTAGCAAACCGGATTTGCATCTTAATTATGCACTGATCCCATGTTATCAGTGTTTGTTTGTGCGCGACCCACCATCTGGCAGGCATATCGCGCAGCGCGATGTCTAAGGCCTGCAAGCGGTGTTCTTCTGTAATTGTTGCAGTACATTCATTGATAAAAGAATAAACATTAGAGAAACCATCATAACCGTGGATTGGGATGACCTCCTTTCCAATCCAGTGCAACGACCTTAATTCTTTCTGTGGCCTTTCCCTCCATGCTTCTCAATAGACCCGAATATGCTCCTTTGGATCTATCTGGCCATTGTATTTCTCGAATGATAGGGAGACCTTATTAGCAAACCGGATTTGCATCTTAATTATGCACTGATCCCATGTTGTCAGTGTTTGTTTGTGCGCGACCCACCATCTGGCAGGCATATCGCGCAGCGCGATGTCTAAGGCCTGCAAGCGGTGTTCTTCTGTAATTGTTGCAGTACATTCATTGATAAAAGAATAAACATTAGAGAAACCATCATAACCGGGGATTGGGATGACCTCCTTTCCAATCCAGTGCAACGACCTTAATTCTTTCTGTGGCCTTTCCCTCCATGCTTCTCAATAGACCCGAATATGCTCCTTTGGATCTATCTGGCCATTGTATTTCTCGAATGATAGGGAGACCTTATTAGCAAACCGGATTTGCATCTTAATTATGCACTGATCCCATGTTGTCAGTGTTTGTTTGTGCGCGACCCACCATCTGGAAGGCATATCGCGCAGCGCGATGTCTAAGGCCTGCAAGCGGTGTTCTTCTGTAATTGTTGCAGTACATTCATTGATAAAAGAATAAACATTAGAGAAACCATCATAACCAGGGATTGGGATGATCTCCTTTCCAATCCAGTGCAATGACTTTGTGATCCGCGCGCATCTCCTGGTGGATACTTCATGTAATCTACTTTGTCAGTTTTCCAATCCTACATCAGAGTCTGAGACACAAGAGTTGTCGCATTGCCAACTGAGTGTTCCATCTGCAGTTGGATTAATATAATTAGCAGCATTAGTTGTCATTTTGTAGATATGGTCCAACTCTTGGGCTTTGGATTCCTCCTGAATCGGTTCAACATATCGTTCACCCTGCGAAGGGTCCAGTGGTGCAATGACCCTGATATCATTGCCTTCAAATATCATTTTCATAGTCTTTAAATCAATAATGGCAGAGTTAGTCATTGCCCAATTGATACCCAACAACGCTGGATAAGGATGGCTATCGTCCACGATTTCAATTACTTAAAAATCTGCATAGCTGCGCACTCCGTCAATGTCAACAATGGTATTGGGTAACCTTCCCAAAGGTATAACTATCCCTTGATTAGCCATTCTTAACTGTAGAGGTGACCACTGTAACTTTGGTTTTCCCATCTGATGCCATGTCTTCTTGGTCAAGACATTTACTTCAGATCCAAGATCAAGAATGATCTCATCCATCTCGTAGTCCTCAATCTACGCAGTTAACCTCATTTCCCTCCCTGTTCTTTTGGGACTCCTGATGTTATGGATTGCGCCCTGCGCAGCCCCCTTCTCACCGCATGGCTCGTACTGGCTGAGTAGCTTTTCAAATTCCATGAAAGCATCTGTGCTCTTCAATAAATTCATGCAGCTCCATAGGAACTGTTCAATAGAGGTCCCTGTATCTGTTGTAGTGCTTGTCGGATCATATGCTATTGGAATATCCGTTATTTGTGGTGCTTCAATGCACAGTGGGATTCTTGTTGACTGAGGTTCTGACTCTCTAAGGATATCCCGTGCTTTTGTAAATGCTCCTTTATTTTTCTGAAGGTCTAGACTCGGTGCTTTTCCAGGAGCTTTTCTAATCCATATTGGTTCACCAGAATTTTGCTTAGGATCGCACATTCCAGAAGTTGAAGCTTCTGCGCCTCCGTCCCTTCCTATATCGGTGCCACTGCACATTACAACATTTACACTTGGGTCCATAGATCTTCTCTCTGCTGCGATCAATTGAATGTTGGGATTTGGTGATTCTGTCCTTCTTCGTTTCTGCATTTCTACCTCAAGTACAGGACAGTCTTCAATAACATGCTCAAATGATTTACAGTAATTGTACGTAGCGCATGGGTTGGTACAATCTCTAGATACGTGACCTGGCTGGCCATTGTTATAACAAATTACTTGGTCACGGCCTCTTCCCTACGCCGAGCCTCTTCCTCTCCCGCGGTATTCACCACCACGGCCTCTATATCCTCCCCGATCATAGTGGGTGTTTTCTTGTTTCGGCTGATTTTCCTCTTGGACATGGTACATTCTAGCACCTCGTATCATTTCCATATCTCTCTTTCTTTTATTCATGAGCTCATATGCACGGCAGTTAGATTCGTCATGTCCAACTGATTTACATAAATTACAATACAAGCTCTTAGGTGTCTTTACATATTTCTGAATGAGATAGCAGTCCTCAGGCCTATGTCCTTGGCTTCTGCAGATTTCACAACAGGGCACCTGGTTGTGATTCATATTTATTGGGTTTGGTGTACCACTATCAAGATAATCTTGAAATAGAGGGCAATGTTCTCTGGTGTGGCCCTCTCCTTTGCATCCTGTGCACCAAACTTCACATCGATGTTCGTATATTTGTTCTTTCCCATTCTTCATACCTTTCAATTCTAATGTCAAGGTAGTCAACTGGTTCTTGATCTGAGACATCCCAGAACTAGTCTCACCAATTGGTGAAGCCTCCAGCTTCATTGCGATCTCTAAGGCCTCTTCCTGCGACGCAAACTTTTGCTGCATTAATGGTTGTCTGATATGGGGCAATAGCACAACGATGAACCATTCCTGGTGTTGTTGCAGAGCTATAACGAAGGTCACTTGGTCTAACAATGTCTTAAATTTTTGGTCAAATTCCTAGACCATTTCGGTGGGCTTCTGCTTGATTTCCTTTAATTCCATTATGCACTGTGATTCTGATTTTGGCTTCTTAAACTCTGCTGCGAGCGCAGCCTTAATTTCTGTTAGGGTTCTCGGCTGTGCCTGAGAATATTTCATAAACCAATGCAAGGATTGGTCTCAGAAAGTGGTGATGAGCTGCGCTCTTTTCACAGCATCATCCTGGATCTACTTTACACTCCATACAGCTTCACATAGAAGCCAATGTTCATCACGGTCTTCTAGACCCGTTATTTTGAATATTGGCAATTTTATATCATTATCTATCATTCTCCTCATTGGTCGTGCAGTGCTCTGAGTAGTGCTGACTATCTGTGCAGAAAAAATAAATGTGGTACTCGGGATAGTGCTAGGACTACTACTTTGTGGAATATTATGAGATTGGGTATTCTGAACTGGAATACTCTGGGTCAGAATGGCCTGAACACCAACCCCTGTGGTGTCAACGTTCTATGGGGTGGACTGCGCTACGGTCGCACTGGGTGAGTTCTGATCGAGGGGTGGCGCAGTTTCTACAACCGGCGGATTCTGAGGTGTAATAGGGTGGATAGTGGCTGATGACGGGGTGGTCTGATTGTTAAGGTCACATGGGAGTTCGGTATCTACACGGAGTCTAGGTCCTCCGGGATTCTTTTCTTTATTAAACTTATATCTCTTCCCACTTCTTAGATTATGTGTCTCTTTGTCAGAATCACTAAAAATGCTATTGACCATGGAAGATTCAAAAATATTACTGCATCCTTAAAACACCTTTTTCAGCTAAAAGCATTTTAATGTATAGACTGAGAGTATTCAGGTACTTACCTCTGAATCCTTCGAAAAAGTATGCTTCAGCTTGGCTGTAGGACTTCAGCATGTCTACAGCAAACTTGGTCACAAATCCTTCAAGTATGCTATCAAGCCAGAAGTCGACTGCTCGTGGCAGTGGGCCGTCTATTGCTTTGAGCTACACTGTGAGCTCTAGAGTCCACTTTGTATGTACAACTCCTTGAAAACATGTTTTCTTCTCCGCAAGTCACGAGATCCATGCGTGCAACTCATTTCTGAACAAAGCCCAGAATATCTCGTGGATGTCTCGCCACAAGTATCTATTTGCCATGCTATGTCAGATAGGTGCGGGTGTTTGTTTTCTTTCTTTGCAAAATCTTTTACGGTCTTATCACACCAATCCTAGATTTCCTTCTTTTCGGGATGCCAATTGTTTGAACCGTCTGGGAACTGGTATTCGTCATCGCTCATTACTTCCTCAACTCATCATAGATTCTTAGCGCGGAAATGGAACCATTTGTTGGTGTATATACTGAGCTAAAGGTTTTCCAATATAGACCCAAGTTCTTTTGTTGTTTGAGCTTTCACCAACAAAACCCCTTTTCCACCGGCCCTTTTGGCAACAACTTGCGCGCAGGTTGAGGTCTCACCCGAGGTGAAGCTATGGGGTTGCCGCAGAATCAAGTTTCTATAGCAAGGTGATGAGTTGATGGGAAAACCGCACTGCACAGCACGCTATAGACTCATGCCGCAAACTGAGGGCCGCGCGACAATTGTCCTTGTCGCAGGTTGATAGTTTTTTCAAATAGCAAGCTACGCACCTAGTGCATCCACGAATCGTGCGGGTTGACCTTACTCACTCGCTGGGACAATGCACATACTTATGCACTTCCACTTCTATGTAAATCATTTTAAGGATCTCACTTGGCACTTATTCCTTTAATTGTTATCAATGATTATTTAACCTTATACTTGATGTAATCAAACAAGCTATCGGTACTGCACCCTTCCGATGTTACACATTCACAGGATTATATAACCATTCTTTACTTGCATACATGTCTAGCCACGACTGATACATTCACATACTTAGAACACTTCACATTCATCAGTCTTCCATTCATGAAATACTTAACATATTATCCCCATTCTTCTCCTATGGCGAATACATACCAAAGCATTAACCAACCAACTGATAACTAAGAATTCGAGTATGCACAGTAAGCAAATAGATAGAACAAAGCATAAGCACATAGACAGAACAAAGCATAAGCATATAAACAATCTCACTACACAAGATTTAATGTGGTTCACCCCCCGGATGGAGGCTACGTCCACAAGAACGGTTGTTAATATTGATCTTTTGGGAAGGGTACAACCATTCTTAGTCTACACACTTAGTTGTAGACTCTCTTCTCTCTCAACATGCCTCTGCGCACTCAGCTTGCAGATCCTTTACAAAATTGTTCCTCAACATAATTTTATCAAATCAGAGATAAGAACAATACCAAAAATGAAGAGTAACCCTTCCCTATACTAAAATTCCTTATTTATAGATCATGCCCGTAGGTCATGTCTTTACAATTCATAGGTAAAACCCTTAGGTTTCCAAAACATGGCATGCTTAATTGCCAGCCTGACTGTCGCCGTCGATAGCTTACTCTGCCTGCTCCAGGCCGTCCTTCTTAGCCATGCCCAACTGGGAAAAATGATGAAATAGGTATGGTCAAAAAGGGGCATTTCCAGGGCCCAACATATATGAAACAATAGGAGAAGATCATCCCCCACGAATTGACAGTAAAATTGCAGTATTAAGTGGAGTTCCCTGCTTCCATACCCTTAGATTCAAAGGGGTAGTGCAAGGGAAAAGAGTATCAGTTTTGGTCAATGGGGGTGCCACCCATAATTTCATTGATGCAACCATGGTAGAGAGGAGAAAGATACCAGCATAAAACTTTGTAGGTTTCACAGTCATCATTCCAGGAAACAACCCTATGGAGTGTAACCGGAGGATTTCAAGTTTGCAAATGAGTGTGGGAGACTATACTGTGGTTGATGGATTATATATTGTCAATGTGGATGATTCCAATATGGTGTTGGGATTATAGTGGTTTTAATCCATTGGGGAACATTCAATAAATTACCAAATACCCCAAATGAGCTTCAAAGGTGTTGATGGGAAGCAAGTGGTTTTGGAAGGTGTCAACACCCACCCAAAACAAGTAATTTCTGCGCATAGTATGAGATCAATTTTGAGGCACGGTGATGTTGACTAAGCTGCTGAATGTTTCATCACCACTCAATGGAATTCCATATATGTCTCACACCATCCTGAGGACATCAAAAGGATTCTACACAAACACAAGAAAGTGTTCAAAGATCTGCCACATGGCAGGCCTCCAAACAGAGGTACTGAACATTGGATTGAGATGGAAGTTGGAACCCTTCCTATCAAGATCCATCCTTACAAGCACCCTAAAATATTCAAGGATGATATTGAGAAGACCATCAAGGATCTGCTTGATTTGGGATTCATAAGTCCAAGTTCAAGTCCATTTGCATCATCAATGGTTCTAGTAAAAAAGAAAGACATAACAATGTGCATGTGCATTGAGTATAGGGCCCTGAACAAGAAGACCAAAAAAAATATATATCTTATCCCAAGGATTGATGAATTGATGGATGAGCTGCATGGAGCAATATATTTTTCAAAAATAGATCTTCACTCGGGATACCATCAAATCAGGATGAGGGAAGAAGACATCTAGAAAACTGCTTTTTGGTGCCATTATGGGCACTTTGAGTTTCTTGTCATGACTTTTGACTTGACCAATGCAACGACCACTTTCCAATCATGCATGAACAAAGTTCTCAGTAATAATTTGTGTAAATATTTCCTTGTGTTCTTTGATGATATTTTGATTTACAGTAGGACATGGGAGGAGCACATGCACCACTTGGACACTGTCTTGATATTTATGGCAGAACAATCCTTTTAGGCCAAATTTTCCAAGTGTAAGTTTGGATTGTCTGAGATCCTCTATATTGGTCATATAATTGGAGAATATGGAGAATATGGAGAATATTAAATCCATACTTGAATGGCCAATCCCAAAGAACATCATGGAATTGAGAGGATTCATTGGTTTATGCACCTACTCATTAGGGGAGTTTTGAGGTAAAAAATGGGCCTCAAAACAAATAATGTACCATACAAAATCACTTTATAAGAACCAATAGGATTCAAGATGATGATGTCAACCATAAGGGTAAAATTTGTAAATCAAATTGGAAGGAAAAAGAAAAAACTACTTTTTCTTATCGTATTTTTGACATATCTCCTTAACGGTTTACCCAAATTTAAAATACGTTTTTTATTGAAATTTTCATTTTTTCATGTCGTGGGTGCCTCAGACCTATGTAGTGTGGGTATGGTTTGGATGCGTAATTAAAATCCACATCCAACGAGTGCCCAAACTTGAAATTTGGGTAAATCGTTAAGGAGATATGTCAAAAATACGATAAGAAAAAGTAGTTTTTGTTTTTCCCCTCTAAAATTTAGAACTCTTATTTTATTATGATAACTCTTATTTTATTATTTCCCTCGGGAGGCCCATTTTAGACCTCAAAAATCCCCTAATGGCAACAAATTTGTGAAAGGATTTTCTAAACTATCATCCCCTTTAATAGATCTCACCAAGAAGGGAGCCTTTTTTTGGCCAGAGGAGGCTGAATAAACATTTAGTAGAATGAAATAAGTGATGAGGAACTTCCCAGTACTTGCACTTCCTGATTTCACTCAGCCCTTGATACTAGAATGTGATGCATCCTGGGAAGGCATTGGAGCCTTTCTGATGCATAATAAGCACCCCATTGCCTATGAGAGAAGAAATTTGCAGCCACATGAGAGACATTACTCAATTTATGGTAAAGAGATTTTTTCCATTATACATGCCTTGGTCAAATTCAGAAAATACCTAGTGGGAGGAAATTTCATAGTGAAGATTGATCACAACAGTTTGAGATATCTTCTGACCCAAAAGGAGCTGAATGATAGACAACAAAAATGGTTTAGTAAGGTTCAGTCCTATGAATTTGACATAGAATACAAAAAAGGTAAGATGAATGTGGTAGCTGATGCCCTCTCTAGGAAGCCTGTTTTTTCTTTGCTCCAAGTCGCAATTGATTGGAAATTCCAACTAGTTATGGAATATTCTAAGAAGCAGTTTTCTTATGAAGTGTTGGATGGGTTGATTAAGGATGATGCATACAAAATCCTTAATGAAGTCATATATTACAAAGACAGGATTTTTCTAGTGCCTGGATCAAAATTAAAAGAAAATATTTTGGAGGCCACCCACAATGCACCAGTGGTGGGCCACCCTAGATTCCTAAAAACTTACCGGAAGGTAAGAGAAAGGTTCACTTGGAAGGGCCTCAAAAATGATGTGTTAAGGCATGTAAGGGAGTGTAATACATTCCAACAGAATAAATTTGAGCACACTCATCTTGTTGGTCTCCTACAACCCCTACCAATTCCAGAACATAAGTGGGAAAGTGTATCCATGGATTTCATCACCGGTTTGGCAAAGCCCAGGGTAAGGATAGTATTTTTGTAGTTGTTGATAGATTGACTAAATTTTATCACTTATTATCTATCACATCAACTATTACTGCTAGCTAAGTTGTTGCATTGTTTTTTAAAGAAGTATTCAAATTGCACGGTCTTCCCAAGACTATAATAAGTGACCGAGATATAAAATTTACTAGTGCTTTATGGAAAACCTTATTTGAACTAGTTGGAACTAGTTTGAATCTTAGAACAAGTTATCACACTCAAAATGATGGCCAAAATGAGAGGGTAAACCAATGGCTTGAGGGATATCTCATCATTATATTATGGAGAAGAATAAAGCATGGGGCACCTGGATACACTTGGGGAAATTCTTTTATAACACTACATTCCATCTCTCCATTGGAATGACCCCATTCAAAGTTATGTATCTGTATGAACCCCCCACATTTTTAGATCTGATTTTTGGGGATTGAAGAGCACAAAAATCAAAGGATTGGCTACACCAAATCCAAGACACACTCAATTCACACAAAGAAAACTTGCAGGTTGCATAGAACCAACAGAAGATGAATGCAGATAAGAACAGAACATACCAAACCTTCCAAGAAGGTGATTTGGTCTATTTTAGGTTGCAACCATACAAGAAATCCACCCCGAAATAAAAAGGGTCTGAGAAATTGCTTCCAAGGTTCTATGTACCTTATAATATCAGAAGGAAATTTTTTGAAGTTGCCTATGAATTATATCTACCCTCAAGGAGCAAGATACACAATCTTTTCCATGTGTCATGATTGAAGAAAGAAGTTGGCCAAGAAGTAATTGTTTTAGAACAATTTCCTCCTCTCGATGATGAAGGAAACCTGGTCTTAGAACCATAAATATTTTGCAGTTTAGAGAAAGGAATATGAGGAGTAGAACCATTAAAGAATATCTAGTGCAGTGGAAGGGATTTCTTAGTGAAGATGCAACCTGGGAAGGTGAATAGATTCTTCAACATCCCAGATTGTACCTGCTTGAGGATAAGTAGTCTTGGGGAGGAAGGACTGTCATGTTCCTTCCCTAATGTCCACTTGGTAAAGACTTGGACCCTCTAATCCCTAGGGGTCTAGGACAAAGAATTAAATGGAGGATAATTAATAGGGATGAATTTTGGTAAAAGAACTATAGTAATTAATAATTTTAATATTTTGAGTTTTAATTATTTTTTATAATTAATGACTTATCCTTATAATTAAATTTTTGGAAAGCAATGATGTTCACATGGGTAGGAGGGCGCATGAGGACAAGGTGGACCTCAACTATTCAAGTGCAAAAGTTAGAATCATCAAGGAGTCAACTAAAATCAAGGTGGCAGCATAGGAAAATAGAAACTGGAAAAAGCAAGAAAAAACATGCAAAAGCACAAAGTAGGAAATTCAAATAGAAGGAAAGTGCAGAAAGCAACCAGTTTAGAAAAGCAGGAAACATCTAGAATATCTAAGAAGGGCACACTTGCAAAATTGAGTTGAAAGACTTAAAGCAAGAAAGTTTTAGAAAGTAGAATTGTTGCTAAATCTCTCAAGGAATGCACCCTCACCTCTCACATGTGCCAATGCATTACCAAGAAAGCTACCTAAGTTATAAAAGAAGGGTAGTGCGCACAATTCACATCTTTTGGTTAATTTTTTTTTTCTTGAGAGCTTATGCTACTCAGAGTTGAGTGATGTACCTCAAACAATTCTTGGGAGATGAACCCTAATGCAATTCATGTTTCAATATTCCCATGATCAAATCCATAGCTATTGGATTTTGATCTACATGCCATTAAAAACCTCCCATTGAATAATACCTGCATACCATTGGATTATTCAAGCATCTTGAGAGTCCATCAATGCCATTGCAATTGGAGTGAGCTATTGAGGAGGATTCACCCAGAGGAAGAAGATCTAGTCTAGATAATGCACCCTAATCAGATCCATAATCTTGTTGTACCTTCCATGAGAAGACCTATTCTCTTTATTCATCATTATTTCAGAATCAAGTGAACCATTCCTCTCTTCTTCTACTCTTCACAGTCTTACACTCTCGTTATTGTAAGAATCCTATGTATTGAAGGCTTTCTGACAAGTATGAGTTTAAAATACTTATATTTTCTTCCCAATGTTCTTAAATTTGATTTGCATATGTTGTTATACTCATGTATGAACCATATTATAATTCAGGACATAAATTTGGAATCCTGGGAGGCTGTTAGATTAAGTTCTTTTAAGACTGGCTCTCTCAACACTTAATTTTAACTAATTTTCTAGTTTTTGATAAATTAAAATTCATTATATGAGTCCAATTTCAGTTATCATGGTTGTATGAAATTATTAAGAAATCAATGAAAACCCTCCATCCCTTTACCTGAGATTTCAAAGGCCTATCAGCCTGTTTGGGTGAACTTGGAAAATTACTAGTTGAGTAGTCCAACATAATGCCCTTGCTTCTTTTGCTTCCAAATTCCACTAGAACCTCCCAAATTCTCAGAATTAGTTGTCCAGCACCTGATTAGGATATTAATACCTAAAATAATCCATTTGATTTAATTCAGTTGTAAGCATTGAACCTAGTATGCATTTGCTGGAGTGCCCAGAAATCCTCAAAGTAGACATATACTCAAGTTTTTGTAGAAATGTAAATGGCCCCAGTACTTTGTGCATAGGACTCATAGGTTGGCCCTGTATCTGATATTTTTTCTTTTTCACATTCACCCATACATTTGGAAGAACCTAAATATCCCAAATCCATAACCCTATAGTCATCTTATTGTGTCCTAGACCAACCCTTTTCCAACTAGTTTTGCTAACTAGTTTATGCTTATTAAAAAAAATGTTTGTAAGTTTTAAATTTTGCATAATATCATTCCCCACCTGATCTGGGATATTACAACCTTTGACCATAATATTTAAGACCTTTCCAAAATATTTCCTTCTCAAGCTTGTGGTACATTTTTAGGAATCATGAGTGCCAACCTATAGGAGAGGTGTGTAATTCCAAAATGATATTTTGTTTGAGTTGGGATTTCTTACATATGTATAAGTAATCCTTAGACCATAGTGATTCATTTTTCCACACAAAAGTATCTGATACATTGTGATACTTTGTATATTTTGAATGGGATTCCACACAGATTGGTCATTCTTCCATTCTTACCCTGCTTCTACTACCCAATTGGGTTGTATAATCGAAATCACACAAGGTAATGCCTCAACATCCTCATCTTTTATGGAGAATGAATATACCACCACATTCTGGTTCTCTTTTTTTATAAATGATTTCAAAGTCATATCCCAACATCTTGGTTACCCATTTTTGTTGCTTTTCTGAATATAGTATCTATTCCAAGAAGTATTTAAGACTATCATGATCTATTTTGACCTTGAAGTGCCTAGTACTTATTAGGTAAGGATGCCATTGCTTAAGTGCATGTAGTATTCCCATCATTTCCTTATCATAATGGGTTTCTGTAAGTTCTTTCCCTTGATTGGTTTAATTTCAAAAGCAATGGGATGTCCTTCTTGCTTAAGAATAACTTCGATTCCATTTTTTGAGGCATCACATTACATAATGAAGGTTTTGCACATTGCCTCTTTAAGTTGTTCAAATGCTTGAGTTTCCTCTAGAGTCCACAAAAATTCTCCCTTCTTCAATAATGCTATTAGAGGTGCTGCTATTCTTCCATTGTTCCAAAAAACCTTGCGGTAGTACCTTGTCAAACCTAAGAATCCTCTAATATTATTCAATGTTTTGGGAATCGACCAATCCGTCATGACTTTAAATTTTGTTAGGGTCTACATTGACACTTTCATGAGATATAATATGACCCAAACACGCTACCTCCTTTACCCCAAAGAAACATTTGGAAGGTTTTGCATATATTTGTTGCTCCTTTAGTAGTTGTAGCACCCTGATCAACATGTTGAACATGTTATTACAAGACTTGCTATAGATTAGTATATCATCAAAAAATACTAACACAAATTTTCTAAGGAAGGGCTTGAAAATGGAATTCACCAAACCTTGAAATGTGTAAGGTGCATTCATAAGGCCAAAATGCATGACCAGAAATTCATAATGAACTTCATGAGTTTCGAATAATATTTTTGGGATTTATTATTCCTCCATTTTAATCTGATGATACCCTGAACGAAGATCCAACTTTGTGAACTAAACTACTCCATGTAGTTCATCTAACAGTTCATCAATGATAGGAATGTGAAACTTATCTTTAATGGCGATCTTCAACTCTCTATGATATGGACACATACACCATGATCCCTCCTTCTCGTGTACCATTACTACTGGTGTAGAGTAAGAACTTTGGATAAGCCTAATTATGCCATCCTCTAATATTTCTTCATCTATATGCTCAATTTCACTCTTCTAGCCATAGGGGTGTCTATAAGGTTTGGTGTTAGGAGGAATAATTCCAGGAATTAAGTGAATATCATGATCAAAATATCAGGTAGGTGGAATACCTTTTGGAATATCTTAAAATAACTTGTAGTAATTATCAATGACCCTTTGGATATCCAAGGGAATATGAGGGTTATATATTTAAACATCTACTGAGCATAATTGTGCAATTACACTTTGATGTCCCTTTTTTCAACAATTTTTCATACCATTAGAGATTATCACCTGCTTGGATTCCCTATGATACCCATTAATTCAAATTATTTTCCTTCCCAAGAAAATTTCTTGAAAATTAAAATCCACTATCCCCAACGATCGTACCCATTGAACTCCTAAAACAACATCAGCACCACCCATTGGGATATAAATCATAGGACTATTCAATACATATTCCCCCGTAGTAAGAATGATATTATGGAATTTCCTTGAGAAATTGATAGTTCCTCCATCCGTAATCATTACCTGAAACTATGGTGCTGTATATACAAAGCAATTGAGAACTTTGGCTAATTTACAATGAATGAAATTATGAGTACTACCATAATCAATCAACACTGTTACCTTTTTATTTTTGATATATCCTTCAATATTGATAGTTTGAGAAGTGCTAATTCCATCCAATGCATGACAATATATGGTGGGAGTAATCTCTTCAGTATTAATCTCTTCTATTTATTCAGTTTGAGAAGTGCTAATTCCATCTTTTCTCTCCCACTGTACATGAATATTATGCTTAAGGGTTACTTGGACCTTCTTTGGGATCCAATTGGTGCAAATATTATTAGTGAGGAAGGGTGGTTCGACCCTTCCTTAGGCTCCCCCGTGGTGACAATATTGATCTTGAGGAAGGGTTGAATGCCTAGTCACCATGATCCCTCTTGATAATGTTTGACTAACATAGGATATTTATGTTGGGTCACCAATTTATCACCATCATGCCACCATCATCATTACTTTTAGACATCCATTTTATCATTATTACTTCGTTTTCCATTCCCTTATCACTCCATTTGTCATAATATCTCATAAATTGTCATTTTATGCCCTTTTATAATTCAGTGGTTAGTTCATGGTTGTTTTCCTTCATTTTCAATAAATTAAGAGATTATTGTACTTGGTATTTTATCAAAAATAGCTAATCATAACTTTTCCCCAGTGATTACAAGTTTTTCCCAATGCTAACAAGTTTTCCATAAACTTGTAGTTGGAGTAGTTCGAGATAGTTGTGGGTTTCCAAATGAAATACGCCACTTGAATTTGGTAAAATATGTCTCTAGCATGGTTTTATGTCCATTGGATCGCACCAAACTCACATGTCCTAAGTTCCAATGCCTATTCAAAATTCTAATCAAACCCATATTTTTAGCAGCAATTTTTCTAGACATCCATATTACGCCTTGATTTGCGTGCATATGGTGGTGAATCTAAATATTTTGAGACATGGGGTTTTATCATAAACCACCAAATTGAGAAGTATGCGGACATTTTATCCAAATATGCTCCAGTTTGAGAGATATCAGTGGGGGAATAAAGCGAATCTGCCCAAATTGACGAATTTCCAGATTTGGGGGATTTTGTCTAAAATTGTAAAATTTGATTTTCTTGAGTTTGGGGATCCGATTTATCATTCACCATTGATATTTCATGTATAAATAAGATCTCATAGAACATGTAAAGGGGGATTGAGGGATTGAAGCTACATTCAAGAGAGTTTTAATCCCTTTGTAATTTTGAAATTTCAATTTAATACAAGCATGCTATTTTTGTTCATAAGCCTATAATTTTCTGAAGTTTCTCAGCAGATATTACCAATTTGGGAGGGCCTCGCAAGTTTGGTGATAAGATGTTCATTTGTGTTTTATTCCTGTAAATTTTCATTGCTTTAGGATTAGTATGTTTTGATTTCATTTGATTTCATTTTCATTGTTATTGTCATCTGTAGGAAAACAATTTTATGAGAAATAATTTCCCTCTTCAATACTATTTCGACATTCTAGTTTTATTATTGTGATGTTTTAAATGAATGTGGATTTATCACAGTTAGTATATTTTTGAATCACTAAAAGTACTATGTTTGGAGAAAAAAAAATTCAAAAGATAAAGGAGGTAGAACATTTACAAAGAACATAGTATCTATGTTACACCTCTTTCATGAACACTTGTACTAACTCAACTCATCTAGATTTCTAGATTTTACAGGGAAAAATAAGTGTTTAAGGGAGTTCTCATATTGTGAGATAATCATCATTATTAATTTACAATGTACATTTGTTGTATGCTTTTCCTTCTTTGAATAGAATGTTTTTGAGCCTATTACATTTTCTGAGTATGTCAATTACAAATTGTGAATATGCATTTGATTTTATAGCTTCTTTTTTCCTTAGAATACAAGTGTGACTTTATTTGGACTTTGCAATTGGTTAACTAGAAAGAGAGCTCTTACTTAGGTTTACTATTCTGCAATTGATTTCCTGTGATTTACTTTCTGCAATTTGCTTTGTGTGCTCAAACACTATTCAAGGACCACTGAAGACTCAAGACTTATGTCCCATAGTCGAGTGTTCAGTCAAAATCCTGTAATTTTTTTCGTTCATTTCATTAAACGTATGTGTCTATTTCCTTTTGAATCTTGAGAACTCTTTCAAAGACACTTCCGCTAGTTGACAATGGATATTGGAAATGTAGCACCCATCCAACAAACTACCTTTGAGCCATTACATTTTTGTACCTATAGCTTGGTTGAGCCCCAATATTTCCATAAAATAACTTTTGGGAGATTAACCGGTTTCATAAAGAGTCTTCAGGTTTTGCAATTAGGTTAGCATAATCTAGCTTTAGTCCTGCACATATAGTGCTTGCACCTCACAATCCTACGAGCCCTGGGTTGACATTAAATCATTGGAGAAATTAAATAACATAATTTTAACCCAACATTTTGGCATCGTTGCTGGGGAGGTGCTAAAGGGACCAAAGTCTAGCTAGGTAGGTAGGATTCCTTTAAATTTTGACAGGGAGTAGGAATGAATAATAAGACAAGAGGTAAGAACCTGCGCTACCGCCATTGGTTGAAGAAGGTAAGTATTCCTGTTCTACCACCATTGGTGAAGATATTACAATTATTTGGCATGCTTGTAGATTTAGTAGTAGATTAAATTTCAATTCTAAAGTTTTCATTTATTTTTTTAGTATTAGAAGAGCATTTCTTTTGAATACTAATCCATTTTATTTGAAGTTCTGATCCATTTATGAACATGATTTATAGACCAACAACAATATGCTCAATTATTTATGGATAAGAGGAGGGTGTAACCCCACAAGGATCTTCTCAAGTCCTTGTACTAGTTCCAAAATAGTCACAAAGGATGAAGTTGTATTTCAAGAAGCAACGGAAGAAAATTGAAAGAGACCCATGCCTTACAAGAGGAAGTTTCTTCTATTTTTTCTGGTCAGTTCCTAGGAGAGATCCAAGAGCCATAGTTTTTTAGTTGAAGAAGAGAAACCATTTGAGCCAGAAATTGAAGAATTTTGGCATTTTTATCAACATATCCTTTGTGCATTCTAGAGAATGATGAGCAGTTTCTAGAAGAATTTCTTGGTGTAACAATCAATGAAGGTGACCAGCAAGAAAAAAACTACCTTGAAATATAGTTCCAAACAATCATCCAACCAAAGAATTCTTCCACTCTTCAGTAACTCTTGGCATCCAAATCACGTAAGAAGATGACCCTTCATCTCCAGGTATTTATTAATGTATATTTTTCAGCACTAGATATGAGTGTTTTGGAGATCCTGATCTGTAGATGGTTACACTGTAAATATGCATATACTTGATGAAATCTTCTTATTTTCAGTAGATGTAATACCCGCATTTTGACCCTTAGTATATATTGGATTTTAATGTAAATATTGTATATATGCGATGTATGTTTTCCTAGCGTGGAGATCAGGCCCAAGGCCCCGGTAGTGGATGCTTGGATTTTATTCAAAAAGGAAAGTATTTGATATTATGTTATCCATGTGCTATTAAGCCATGGAAATTGTAAAAATCATGTAAATAAACATCATGCAATAAAATACCAAAAAAACTGGCTATGGAAGAAAATAATAAGAGGGGGCCATGTGTATCCACTAGGGAGTGGTGAGGGGGCTGTGGGGTTGAACCATATGCTGCCAAATGGCATCTTGAGAACCCATTTGAATTTGCTTTCCGACATTTAATTCTGTTGTAAGGAAGTGGTTGAAGAAATCAGTCCATGGCTTCAATGGAGTAGGGGCAACCGATAAATTCGTATGGCAGGTTATGGGCTCTATTTCCTTGACCCAAAAGTCACTCTACCTCATGGGAATTCATTTTTCCTCATTCCCATTCCATTGTTGATCATCTAAGCTTCAATTTTCATCCATTACACATGCCCAAAAGTGAGAAAAAAAATCTCAACTTTGAATGGAACCACATTTTGAAATGCCAAAAACGCCCAGATATTTGTGTGGACAGTAAAATCCAATGGGTGATCCATAGACCTGAACCTTGGGGAAAATTTGAGAGTGTTAGATGCCTATAAATCCATAGAAAACCCCAGTTTTGATAGCCCAAAAATCCAATTACGGGACAGAGTCATTTGGCCACAAAAATTGAGAAAAATCCAAGCGTGGATGATAGAGAAGAAGATAGAACAGAGGTTGGAATTGCTTGATAAACCCAACTGTGTGTTGGCTTAGCATGACTTTTTGTGTGAAACCATGGTTGTGAGTGAACCTGTTTAGTTTATGATTAGTGGATACACAACCCATGTCGGGGGTGGTCTCTCAACTGAAAGAATATAGGATGGACAAAGATCTAGGGTTGGTTGGAACGTTGCTCTCACATAGCTAGTTGCTTGGACAGCTTCAACTTAAAATATAAGTGCTCTCCATGGTTTAAATTATGTCCATTATGTGTTCCGTTATGAATGTTTAATTATTCATGTTAATTGAATGAAATGATTACCTTAAGTTAGTCAGTATAAATCCTATGCATAGCATGATAAGCAGATTAATTCTTCGTATGTTGTTTCCTCATTCTTGCTGGGAGAAATTGGTAGATGCATCCCATTCTATGTGTATGTTATTATGATTTGTTGATGTAATTGTAACTTCAGAATGTATTTCACTTATGTATATTGTACTCCTATAGAGATGTTATTATTCCTCTATACGGAAGTGTCGTCATTTGTATTGACAAGTGTCTCAAGTGTCGCAACTTGCAAGTGATGGGTTATTAGACCACCAAGTGTGGGGTCAGCCCTGATTAGTATAACCATGGGTTATTAGACTGAGTTAGACTAGTCAACCCTGCTAGGTTATTAGGCAAGTCAGGTCATGTATAAATAGAGTGCGGGAGGCACTATTTGATCATCTCATTATTCACTTCTACACTACTCGGAAAGTGGCACACTAGTGGAGGAGGAGGTTCAGCTGCTAGGAGGACTATCTTTGTGTACTTGGGTTGTATCATTGCTCTTTCTATCTCTGAGGAAGTTGTGGGGTTTTTCACCTTTATGGTTTTCCCCAGTGAAACTCTGTGTGTCTATTGTCTCATGTGATTGCTTGGTGTGATTGATATGCATTGTTATACTTGATATGTTGTACATGTTATTCTCTCAGTAAAGATCCTAGAGTATGTTGAATTAATGCTCAAAAATTAACATGGTATCATAGCTAACCTGAGAAGAAGACACTATGCAGTTGTCGAAACTAGGGTTTCTTGTTTATTGGGTTTCTCTCCACAGATATTGAAAGGCAGTAGGGTATTTTGACTCTCCTCAACAAGGCGCATCTTTCTGTCTAATCAGAATTCAATTCTAGGCACTTTCATTTTTGTGCCTAAAAATTAGAGTTTCACAAAAATAGGAATTTCTGAAATCTGAGGACATAGCTAGAAGCGCCTTGGAAAAATCAAAGTCTAGACATTTGGATCAAACTTTTTGGTTGGGTGAATCTTTGAGAAAATCAAACCCTAATTCAGGGTCTTCCCTAGTGAATCCGGGAGATTGAAAAGCATTTCTAAAGGGTGAAACTTTGCAGTTTTCAAATTCTGAGTATACTAGGATGATCAGCTCATCAAGGCGCATCTTTCTATCCTTTTAGAAAGTTGAAATTCACATTCTGAATTTTTAGGGTTTCTCTGACAAACCCTAATCCAGCACCAAATCCAGATTTCTGCAAATCAAGTGGTAAGACCTAAATCTTTTCTATTTCCATTTAAAGTACTCTTTAAGATATCTCACCACACAAAGCTTGAGGATTGGGGCTGATAACTTCTGAGCATGGAAGTATAGGATTGGGTTAATCTTGGAATAAAATGAATTGGACACCTACATAAGTTCTGAGGTCCCTGTTCCAGAGGAAGAAGAGGCTAAGGCCTTACATAAGAAGAACTTGGTCAAGGAAAGAGTATCATTGTTGATTCTATCAAAGACCATCTCATACCACATGTGTCATCTCTAAAGACACCCAAGGAGATGTTTGATTCCCTGACTAAGCTATTTGAAGGAAAGAACATAAATCGGAAGATGACTCTGCGGAACCAATTGAAAGGGGTAAAGCTTCAGAGTGGAGAGACCATTGAATCTTATTTCTCTAAGGTCTCTCAGATCAAGGAACAACTTGAAGCTGTGGATGAAGTAGTGGACAATGGTGAAGTTGTCATAACCACATTGAATGGCCTACCTAGGTCATGAGACTCCTTCATCCAAGGAATCTGTGCAAGAAGGAAGTTGATCTCATTCAGTAGACTATGAGAGGAATGCTCACAAGAAGAAGCAAGGCTTGTGGCTCGAGAAGAGAAGATGGGGAATGAAGATCAAGCACTCACAGCACATACCAAGGGAAGCAATTTTAAGAGGGAGAGATCTCATAACAAGAAACATTCTCACCCTCATCACAAGAAGAAAGATCTATCTCATGTTCGATGTTTTGATTGCAATGAAGTAGGACACTTTGCTTCAAATTGTCCCAAGAAGAAGAAAGACAACAACAACAAATTCAACAAGAAGAAGAGGTACAACAAGAAGAGATTTCATGCTCATGTTGCTGAGGATGATGAACCTCCCAAGAAGAAGGCTAGGGAAGAAAGTGATACTTCATCAAGTGAAGATGAATATGTTCTAATCTCTGCTCTCACAGGTACTATCTCTCATGGATGTAATGATTGGATTATTGATAGTGGGGATTCCAAACACATGACTAAATTTAAAGAATCCTTTGTAAATCTAACTGAACATGAGTCACCCCATAAAGTGAAACTTGGTGATGACTATCAATATCCTATCAAGGGAAGTGGTGAAGCCTCCTACAACATAGACTCTGGGAATTCCTTGAAGATGAAAGATGTTCTATATGTACCTGTGCTCAAGAAGAACCTACTCATCATATCTGCATTGGATGCAAAAGGCATGAGGGTTGCATTTGTAGATGGCCAAATCCTAATGTGGCCAAAAGGTAAAACTATAGATGATGTAGTAGTGATTGGAGAACAAGAGGGAGGATTGTACAAATTGAAGGGACAACCTGAACATGCCATGGTACATGAATCCATGGAGCCAAGTGAACTTTGGCATATAAGGCTTGCACATGTGCACTATAGAGCACTACCAATTGCAAGCAAAGCTGTAGAGGGTCTTCCTGAAATCAAGACAAAACATGAAGGTGTTTACAAAGGATGTGCAAAAGGAAAGAACATTAAGAAGGCATTCCAAGTAGTGAAAGCAAAGCTAAAGGAATCTTGGAAATTATCGACTTCGATGTATGCGGTCCGATGTCATCAAGTTCTCTTAGTGGGTATGTATACTATGTCTCTTTCATTGATGATTTCTCTAGGAAGACTTGGGTTTATTTCTTGAAGAACAAAGATGAAGTGTTTGATAAGTTCAAGGAGTTCAAAGCCTTGATGGAAAATCAAACTGATAAGAAGATCAAGACCTTCAAATCCGACAATGGCGGAGAATTCACTTTAGGTGATTTCAAGAAGCTATGCAGTGGCTTAGGGATTAAGAGGGATTTGATTGCTCCCTACAATCCACAACAGAATAGAGTTGCAGAAAGGAAAAATAGAACAATCATGGAAGCAGCATGGGCAATGTTGCATGACCAGGATCTGCCTATGCATCTTTAGGTAGAAGCAGCTAGGGCAGCTGTATATGTGCAGAATAGAACACCTCACAAGATATTGGACAACAAGACACCAGAAGAGGTATTATCTAGTAAGAAACCTGAAGTCAGCCATCTCTGAATATTTGGTTGTCCAGTATATACACATGTTCCAAAGGAAAAGAGGACAAAGTTAGATCCTTCAGGAAAGAAGGGCATCTTTTAGGGGTACATCGAAAGCTCGAAAGCTTACAGAATATACTTTCCAGGGTTCAAGAAGATTGATGTCAGCAGGGATGTAACATTTGATGAGGACTCAGCTTAAATCAAATCAAAGAAGGCACCTATTGAAGATCATGAAGAACCAAAGGAAACCGGATTTCAAGACACTACTATGATTGAAGCAATTCCAGAAGCAGATCGCGAAGTTGAAGATCCGCAAGAACCTTTAGATCCACCCCGTGAGAAGAACTCTCACAAAAGAAAACCTGCATGGGCTAGAGAGCTCATTCAAGATGCAGAAAGATATGGAATTCTAGAAGAAGAACACAGAGAAAGGAGGAGGACTAGATCACATACCAGTTATGTTTCCCTACTCTGTGATATTATGAACAAAGAACCTTCTAGTTATGAAGAAGCAATGGAAAACAAAGAATGGAAGGATGCCATGGTCGAGGAATACCAGTCGATCATGAAGAATGATGTTTGGGATGTAGTCCCAAGACCTGAAGGGAAGTCGGTTGTGACTTCCAAATGGATCTACAAGATCAAGCATTTTGTAGATGGCAACATAGAGAAATACAAAGAGAGATTTGTAGCTCGTGGCTTCTCCTAGAAAGAAGGGATTGACTATGAAGAGACTTTTGCTCTTATATCCAGGTACAGTTCCATCATATCGGTACTTTCCCTAGCTACAATGATGAAATGGAAATACACCAAATGGATGTCAAGATAGCTTTCTTGAATGGTGTAGTCGAGGAGGAAGTGTATGTGGAGTAGCCACTTGGTTTTGAGACACATGACATGGTGTCATATGTGTGCAGGTTGAAGAAAGCCTTGTATGGCTTGAAGCAAGCTCCTAGGACTTGGAATGGTAGGATGGACAGTTTTCTATCCAGTTTGGGATTTACTAAGAGTAAAGCAGATTCCAACCTTTATTACAAGGTTGAGGAAGGAAATCCTGTGATACTACTTCTGTATGTGGATGACCTGTTTGTTACAGGTGAGGATGGATTGATTGTCGATACCAAGAGGAAGCTTGCTGTTGAGTTCAAGATGAAGGACTTGGGGATGATGCACTATTTTCTAGGCATGGAGGTGTGGTAGAGTGCAGATGGAATCTTCCTTGGACAAGGGAAGTATGCAGTAGAGATCCTGAAGAGGTTCGGGATGATGGACTGTAAGGCCATGGCCACACCTATGGCATCGAACCTAAATCTTCTGTGTGAAGCTTCATCTGATCCGGTTGATGTCACAGTGTATTGTCAGATGATTGGGTCCTTGATGTACCTGACGAACAATAGACCAGATATTTGCTTTGCGGTGAACACATTGAGCCAGTTCCTGATGGATCCTAGAGGTGTTCACTTGGTTGTTGTAAAGCATATTCTGAGGTACCTGAAGGGTACAATTGATTATGGGCTCAAGTATGATGCAAATCAAAAGTTTAACCTACAGGGTTATGTTGATTCGGACTGGGTAGGCAGTGCTGCAGATAGGAAGAGCACATATGGGTGCTGCTTCAGTATGGGATTAGGTGTGATCTCTTGGTTTAGCAGGAAGCAGTCCTGTGTAGCACTGAGTACAGTTGAGGAAAATTATGTTGTAGCTTGTTTGGCTAGTTGTGAGGCAGTATGGCTCCGGAAGCTACTATCTGAGTTATTTGATCTCCCATTGGAGGCTACTGGTATCTTTTGTGACAACCAGAGTTGTGTGAAGCTGTCTGAGAATCCGGTGTTCCACGACAGGTCGAAGCACAATGAGATCAAATATCACTATATCGGGGATATGGTGTAGAGAGGAGAAGTAAAGCTCCTGTATGTTGCGACGGATGAGCAGGTTGCAGATGTGTTGATGAAACCACTAGCTAGAGTGAAGTTTGAGTAATTCAGAGAGAGGCTTGGTGTTCTTCAGATTGAAAGAAGTGATGGACACATTTGCAGGAGCCATTCTAAGCATGGTGAGAGGAGGATCCTTCCCATGGCTATGGATGTAAGCGTTGGATGATGAGCATCAGGTCGATGCTCCAGTTACTGCTCTGTATATGCATCAGTTGGATGCTTGATATGATCAGTTTGATCATGTATTTGTATTTGCATCAGTTGGATGCTTTGATCAGTTTGATCATGTATTTGTATATGCATCATGTTGGATGCTTGATATATTTGTATATGAATCATGTTGGATGCTTGATATATTTGTATATGCATCATGTTGGATGCTTGATATGATCAGCTAGATCATGTACTTATGTATGTATCAGGTGGATGCATTTTATGATTAGGTAGATCATGTATGAGGATATGTATCAGGTAGATACTTTGTATGCATCAGATGGATATATTGTTTGATCAGGATGATCACAGATGACGAGCTTCAATATGTTTCTCTAGATGATATGCATCAAGTTGATGCTATCATGATGATCAGGATGATCACAGATGACGAGCTTCAGGATGTTGCTCCAGATGATATGCATCAGGTTGATGCTATGATGATGATCAAGATGATCACAAATGACGAGCTTCAGGATGTTGCTCCAGATGATATGCATCAGGTTGATGTTATGATGATGATCAGGTTGATCATGTGATGATGTACATCAGGATGATGTATGGTGAGTATCAGGTTGATGCTCTGTGGCCATGGACAAGTTGTGCAGGTAGCATAGAAAAGACCCTTTAAAATATGGACAGGTAGAGCGGTGTGCTCATAACAGCCTAGGATGCTCTATTGAGATCCAGACAGGTAGACAGGTGTTCTCATAACATATTAGGATGCTTTGAGTAGGTTTTGCTACAGTTTTGCATAGAAAAGATCCTTTAAAATCTGGACAAGTAGAGCGGTGTGCTCGTAATAGCCTGGGATACTCTATCGAGATCCAGACAAGTAGAGTGATGTGCTCATAACATCCTGGGATGCTCTGAGTAGGTTTTGCGAAAGTTCACATAGAAAAGATCCTTTAAAATCCAGACAGGTAGAGCGGTGTGCTCGTAACAGCCTGGGATTCTCTATCGAGATCCAGACAGGTAGAGCGGTGTGCTCATAACATCTTGGGATGCTCTGAGTAGGTTTTGTGAAGGTCAACATGTAAAATATCTTGGGAGAGCCGATAAATTGAGCAGTAATCTCATAATCAGTCCTGGGAAGCTCTTTCGAGGTTTTGTTGACGCACGTAATAACTCCTGAGGATTCCATAGTATGGTTAGTGATGATGAAGACCTACAAGTGGTGGGCCCCCATCCAGTATGAAAAAGGACTGGCTCTGTAGAACTTCCTATGACAAGTAGATTGGATATTGATTAAGATAGCAGCAGCAGTGACAATGACGATGATTCGAGGATGATGATTCGCTGACGATGATCCATAGAAGAAGACTTGTGCTAGCAGATGTGTGTAGAAAAATACCTTCCTAGTTAAGAAGGAGTGTTGATGTAATTGTAACTTCGGAATGTATTTCACTTATGTATATTGTACTCCTATAGAGATGTTATTATTCCTCTATACGGAAGTGTCGTCATTTGTATTGACAATTGTCGCAAGTGTCGCAACTTGCAAGTGATGAGTTATTAGACCACCAAGTGTGGGGTCGGCCCTGATTAGTATAACCATGGGTTATTAGACTGAGTTAGACAAGTCGTCCCTGCTAAGTTATTAGGCAGTTCAGGTCATGTATACATAGAGTGCGGTAGGCACTCTATTTGATCATCTCATTATTCATTTATACACTACTCGAAAAGTGGCGCACTAGTGGAGGAGGAGGTTCAGCTGCTAGGAGGACTATCTCTGTGTACTTGGGTTGTATCATTGCTCTTTCTATCTCTGAGGAAGTTGTGGGATTTTTCATCTTTATGGTTTTCCCGAGTAAAACTCAGTGTGTCTATTATCTCATGTGATTGCTTGGTGTGATTGATATGCATTGTTATACTTGATATGTTGTACATGTTATTCTCTCAGTAAAGATCCTAGAGTATGTTGAATTAATGCTAAAAAGTTAACATGATTTAGTTCCGATGTGTAGTTTTCTTTAAATCCAAAATTTTGTCATATGGCTTTGGGGGAGAAATAGACACCCGCCTATTGTGTTCATGTTCCTTCTGTGGGTCGGGATGACAGGATGGGACATGACATTATGTGATTATGTGGTATGTGTGTTCGAGTACTATTAGTGTACCTAGATGAGGTATGTAAGCAGTAGCTATGCTTACATATAACTCGTTTATATATGCTTGTATTAATTATCTATTATACTATTGCGATTTGGCATTGATGCATGGTGGTTGTAAATAATTACATTATAAATAGTTAAAGATTACTTATCACTTATTTTGGTGGTGAATTGATACAATCACGTTAAATTGTTAGTAAATGGTTAATATGTGATTAAAGTAGATTATTGATTAATTTATAATTGTTAATTAAGATTTTAATTTTAAACTAAATGATAATGTCGATAATTGTGTTTGATTATGTTATTTAATAATTATTTATCGGATAATGATTTGATTCAGATTATTAGTTGATAATATGTCGAATTATATAATTAGTATTAGATAAATATTTAATAATGTAATTGTAATTTATGTGGAATCATATTGTAATTATGATGTTTATAATTCATTATAATTTAATTATAATTAAATATGTTGAATTATGTGTTGGTATTAAATAAGAATTTAAATAAATTAATTATAATTTATGTTTTATATTATGAAAAGAACATAATTTATGTCGAATAAGGCGGCGAACCTTATTCTCCAATGAATTGATTAATGTGGTAGGTGACCAAATAGGGAGGAATTAAATGACTATTATTTAATGTTGATAAGCCATATTTGACTTGTTCCTGATTAATAAAGATAAAAATAAAAATTTTAATGTTTTTAAAGTCTAAGTAACACTGATAGTACTGGGTTGGGACATGAATGAACATTAATAAAAGGGATAAGGTATTAAATGAAGGAAAAAAGGAGTTGGTAGGAAAGGAGATAAGGAGAGGGGTATATTTGAAAAGGGGGATCATTCGATCACACTAAAATTTTAGTAGAGGAGGTCTGATATTTTGGTTAAGTTAAAAGATTGGTTGGGTTGTACTCAATTTTTGGGCTCAGGGATCCAAGAAACATAGTTTCTTGGAGCTAGGTGGTCAGCGAGACTATCCTATTTGGCATGGTTGTAGATCGATTCGACGGTTGAGTTTTATAAGAATTTGGCTATCCTACAAGTATTTTATTTCTTGTTTCTTGTTTTATATTCTGTAAGAAAACTTGGATGATATTTACTTCAATGAATATGCTATCCAAATTGATTATACATGTATTGCAAATCTGATTTAGACCTATACTTATAACATAATTCTATTTGTTTTCTACCTGCACATTTTTTATGGACATTGGTTGAAACATATTAACTTAGAAGCAAACAAAAACCAACAAATATGTTAACAAGATAGAATTATATTAATTTAACTCGGGACCTGGATAGGTCCCTACACATATCCTGAGGTCATCATCGAGAATCCTCTAAATGGCCATCCCACTTTTCATAATGCTATTTTCGTAATCACGTAATGAAATAGCAATCAAGGCCCTAGACAACGTGGTTCATCATAACCCTACTTATCTCGAATGCAATATATAAAGTAATCAAATCCATGTGTATCTATCATTTTTATTTAAGTAGGCAATAAATTTAAATTAACATTTTCATAAGGTCACAAGGAGGTATCCAAAGAGGGGTATTTTATTTTTATTTTTTCTAAGTCAAGAACATAAATGGCATTGCACAGATTTATAGTTTATAAGTGCATTTGCAAGTTTTCACCACAATAAATTTGTGAAGAAAAATCATGAAAGAGAGATTCTAACTTTGATTCTTCAAAAGGGGTTATGAGGAATTGTTTAAAATCCACCCACTTGAGACCCTGTTAGTCCTATATCTGTCAAACCCCTTTTATCCTATATTTTTTTAGGATCACCTTACTTTTTCTATACTTCTTTTTATTTTACTTTGTTTTGGTTGTTTCAATTGCTTAAAAAACTGAATTCACTTTGCATTTTAAGTTATGTTAGTGTTATCCTAGCTCGTATATTTGAGGTTTTAAATATTCCTTATATTTTAAAAGAATTTTGAGTTGAGATTTGAAGTTTCATATCACATATTGTGTTTTAAAACATTCTAGCAGCGCATGCTACTACTTTAATTCCTATGCACACCGTCAGAATGTCAAATCATAATTTGAGTTGATTCAAGGCGCATATCTTGTTATTATTATGAAAGTGATCATTGGAAATTGTTCTAACATTTTTCATCTATGATATGTCTTGGGTTATGTATTTGTAAGGAAGAATTTGTACATTTCAATCATTAGAATCATTAAAGACCCATCGCATATCTAGTCCTGATTGGTTTCAAAATCGACGCTCTCGTTTCCAAGGGATTAGTGTCTTCAAGCAGTAGATGTACTTCATTAAAATGCAAGTAAAGTTCCAGAAGGTTAACATTAAACCTTCATCTCCCAAATTCAAGATGAATCCTGATAAGAAGAAGCAACCAGTGGACCTAGTGGGAAATTGCTTCGAATCGAGCCTGAGAATATGAGTTGGTCCAGTAAGTTCCCACAGTCGGTTAAAAATTTAAAAGATGCAGGGTGGTTCTCTATGTGCGAAAAAATTGAGGGTCATAACATGGAGGTAACAAGACATTTTGCGTTGAATTTTAAAAGATCAGTGGTAAATTTTAACGGCTTTGAGTTCGAGGTCACAAAGGAATCAATTGCATTGGCAATTAATGTATCCCCAAAAGGAGGAATATGGTTCAAAAAATACCAAGTTGATACAGACTATAATCAGTTTCTTCTTCCTCAATACAGAAACCCTAGTTGGGGTGCAGGAATCCAAAGAATCTGTCTTTTGGAAGAATTACGCGACATCTTGGAGATAATGCAAAGATATGTAACCTGTGAGGGGATATTTGCCACGGTTTTCTTGTATCATATGCAATTCCTGCTTCACATAGAAGGTATTAAAAAATTGAACCTACCATACTTTTTCTTGAGAATTTTAGGAAAAATAGAAACCAGACTGCAAAATCATCCTGAGTTTTCCAGTCATAGTGTTTTTCACCACGGATTAGTAAAGCTTCTGGTGAGTGAAGAGTTAAATAAATATGAAAGAAATTGGTCTCATTTCCCGTTTTGGTATGGATTTAAATATGAACGGAAAGATTCTGAATGTAATGAAGAACAAGTCGCTGACATAAAAATAAAGCGAGCTTGTGTTGTGAAGAAAAATTCAAAAGTATATCCTAGCTTGAATGAGAAGGAAATTAATGAGCAGAAAGTTCATCCTAAAGGGAACCAAAAAAATGGGTTTCAATTTCAGCCGATTGAAGATGAAATCACTATTCAAACCCCTGCCAAGTTCGTTGAAGAAATAATTGATCACGAAGAACCGACACAAAGTTTTAAGGCTCAGTCTCATCCATGTGAAATATCTGGTGTCGTATGTGATAAGCAGGAAAGCGAGATTGAAAAGAAACCAGAACAGAGGACTTATGAGAATGTGTCTCCTATATGTTTATCAAAGGTACTCAAGGTTTATAGCAGGCCTAGAACACGGCCAAAAAATCAACTTAGGTTGAATATTAAGGCCATCTTAAATACAAATATTAACAAGAATAAAACAATCAGTATTCAAGACTCATCTGATGGAGAGGATGATAAAGAAAAGGGATTTGAAAACATACTTGGAGAGGTATTAAATAAAATTGATTAGCGTCTAGGGAACATTCCATATTTGATTCAAGATGATCAACTATCTAAAAGTAATTCTGTGGATCAAAATTATCAAGAAGATTTAGTTCTGAAATTTCATAATTTAGAGGACAAGGGTAAAGGCATAGTTGAATCAAAATTTGAGGAATCATCTAAGGGAAAGGAAATATCAATCGAGGATAGTACTTGAAAAGAAGTTAATGAATATCTGTGTCTCTTAGAAGAAGAAATTAAAATAGAAAAGAAGAAAGAGGAACTAAATCAGTTTAAAAATCAGAATGAGCATGTCCATCAAATTAATGACAGATTAATTCAGGCCAATCAAATGTTGAGAAAAGACCTCCAGGAGATAAACATGAATTATTCAAAGCTGATTAAGGTAGTTGATGAAGCTGTTAAAAGAAGGAAGATAGAACAACACGACAATTTTAAACTTACAAAGGAAAAATAAGAGCTTGAACAGAAGTTTTGTAACTTGCAAAAGGAATGTGCTCGTCTTCAAAGGAAAGCACAAGCTTTGGATGGGCTTGTTGTACTGGAAGAGGCAGCTCGACGCGTATGAGATCATTTATTTTACTCTTGATAGTTGTTTCTATTATAGATGGCAGTTTATTTATTTTTGGTCAAAGTCGTGATCGATATCTTAGAATAGTAGTTTTTTTATTCTATAGTCCCTAGCTTGTAGCCTATAGCTATTTTTAGCATTTTGGGTACTCGAATAGTGGATATTTGAAGTATGGTTGTTCAAAGACTTATGTCTATAAATTGTAATAGAGACACGGAGAAAATGACTTTTTGGATGAGGGTCATGAGAATGTTTTGAATGCTTATGGATAACATATATATATATATTGCTAATATAAGGATATATTTTATACTGAGATACATATGGTTTAAATTGGGAGCTAGGTTTTAGCCTTTCATGAACTTGAATGCTCTGTGGTTCTGTTTGAACCTTATCTTGTTCTTTTTATCTATACTGATGTTTTCTTTGTAGATGCTTGAATATGCAAATGAATGTTTTAGTTATTATGTTTAAAAAGTATTTTTAAACATAATTATTACCATGATGCAAATGATCATATTATAATAATTTATATCTTGTATCATTAAAGGTTATTGAATAATATTCTTCATATTTGATGATATTGGCATGGACTGTTTGTCCTTATGCATATCCTTATTTAGTAAAGGCTGATGTTTTCAAATGTACATTTTTTCCTTTCTTTTTTAAATCATCATCCTTCATCATTCCTCATCATCCAAATCCATTATTTGAAATGAAAAACCTATCCTTAAACTTGAGGTGCCTAAATTCTATAGCACAGTAATCTAGTTGCAGACTTTAGGACTAACATCTTTTGGCATCGTTTCCAGGGAATGAAGATGAATATATTTCCCTGGGTATAAGTATATCTTGCTCTGATTTTGGTGGTGAACATAATCATGACATTTTCATAGACTACATTTTTTTTCACTTGCAATTCAGAAAGTAAGTGTGGCTCCTAAGCATATAGGAACTAGAGAGAATCCTTCCTCTCCATTTTATACAGGGGTTCCAAATCCGGAGAAAATATTAAGGGAATCCAGACAAAAGTTGGCTTCTACATCATCAGGAAGGTTTCAGTTTTCTACGACTTCAGAGATTCCAAGTGAGTTAGATCAAGACACTCCTTTTTCAGATTTGTTATATTTTGAAAATGAAGAAAAATAGAAAATACTTTTTTATTTATATTCCTCAGTTTCAAATTTCAGATCCTTCTTCTCAGTTTGATAACTTTGAGGTATATACCAATCCATTGTCATCGAAGAAAGTGAAACAAAAACTTATAGATTCAAGACAATTTTTGAAATCTCAAACAACACCCTATACGCCTCTTACTAGTAGGGTAACTATAAGTCAGTTAATAGCTAAGACTTCACCCCTTTTAAGCCCTCAGATCAATCCGCACATGGTTGGTCATCCTACCAATACGATGGATACAATCATGGCTTCCAGATATGCACCATTAGTTCTTCCTCAACCCCTTAATGCACTTCCTGGAGGTGATTATCGAAAGTATCTCCCAAGATTTAATGGGAAAGGAGATATCACAACAAAAGAACATTGGAATGCATACTTCAGTTATGCTGATAATCAAAATTTTGAACATGAAGATGTGTGGATGTGGGTTTTTGTTCAGAGTATTGATGGAGAAGTTAGAAAATGGTTTAGAGAATTACCAGTTGGTTCCATAGATGGGATTTTATCTCTAAAAGAAGATTTCATGAAATAATGGGGGGATACAAAGGATTACATTTACTATATGACTGAGTTTGGAGCATTAAAAAAAAATTATGATGAATCAATTACTGATTTTTCAAAACGTTTCAACAAAATGTATGGAAAATTTTCTACAAAGATAAAACCTACTCAAACATTAGCAAAACTCACTTATGAAAATGCATTTGATGCTTATTTCTCTCTATTGTTGAGAGAAATAATATCTATAACTCTTTCAAATATGCAAGAGGCAGCCCTAGAAGTAGAGTCCAATTTTATGGCAGCTGATAAACTTAGGGAAAAAACACAGTATCATGGAAGTGAGAAGAAGATAATGAAAGAGGTTGAGCCTTCTACCTCAAGCCTAAGATCGGCTGAGAATAAAATTGATGAAATGAGTAAATTGATTAAGAATCTATCTTCTAAGATGGCTAAATTGGAAGTTGAGAATACAACCCATAATAGATCCACTCAAGAAATAGATAATCAAAATCAGAATCAGTTTACAAGGCCTATTAGTCCAAGATTCATGCCTAGAGAAAGGAGAAATAATGATGATCAAAGGATTTAGCCTCCTTTTCAAAACAATATGGTATATGAACTCGAAGAAGTGGACCAAGTTGAAATGGGGGATCAAGAACAAGAAATGAATAATCTTCAAGAAGAATCCTCTTTAGGTTTTCTTACTAAGTCTGATTATCAATATTGCATGGGTATTTCTCAAGAAGAAGAAGACTGGTGTTAACATTATTTTATGTTCATGGGGGCTAGTATTATCACCTTAAAAATTTTGAAAGAAAAATCCACCGGTCCTTGGTAATTTCGGGGTTTGATTCATTTGGTAAGGAGTTTTTGCAGGTTTGACAAATAAGAGGACTTTCTTATTTTGTTCTCGGGTTCATAGAAAAAGGCAAAAATAAAAAAAATAAAAAAAAAATTGGCATTTTAAAACCTAATTCAAATATTTATTATTATTGGTTGATTTTTAGCAAAAGTATTTGGGTTTGGACACCAATCTCCAGTTATTTTCTAACTCCACAAGCGACACACACAATGTTGAGCATATGACCAAATCCAAGAAGCCTAGCGCACAAGTGCCAAACTCCATTGTCAAAGCCTTGGGCTCACTTCATCGAAATATTGTAGGAGCCGTGACATATATAACTTCCCTTATGTGTTTCTGCGGGGTAAATGTGGAATAAATATCCATAAGGTAAAACAACATAAAGTGCAAAGAAACCATGATTAAAGTGCACATCCGTCAATTCTTTTGGTGATGTGTGAAGGATCTCCACTACTTGTCGATGCAGCATGTAGATTTCAGTCAGGCGTTCAGCAAGAATAAATGTAAATATGGTGAGATGGCGAAAGAGTTTGTGTATCCATATCAAAACCAGGGTTACTTTGACATTGTTTGTAGCGGCTGAGACAGAATTGAGACTCTTGAATAGTTCAGGCAACCGGATGAAAATATTGATTTAGATGATCTTGTTTTCATTGGTGGGGATGATTCAAATACAAATGTTTGTCTTCTTAAATAAATTCAAGGATAAAAACTTAAAACACGGGTGATTGGCTGTCCAAAAGCAATTGATGCTTGAAAGGGATCCTCATGGAAATGTGTAGGTCGCAAAAATAAAGATTAAAAAATGCTTATATCGATGTTTGAAACTGAATTGGAAAAAAGAATGGATGCTGCCCTCCTGGTTGATACAAATGCTTTACTTTGTGAGATAATAACAAACAAGGGTAAATGCTGTGTCCATCTTTCTGTAGCCGAGGAAGAGACTGTTGGGGTTGGCACGGTTGTTTTCATCACCTTTAGTTGATATAATTTGCACATATGATCCTGGTGTCCAAAGCACAACCGTTTGATGAAGATAAAGAAGAAATCGACGGCTCATGATGTATTCCGCACCGTCTACATGCTCGGGAGATAGAAAAATTAGTGGTTGCAGAATATAAACAACCATCGCACATGTCCATTCTTGATACATTCGCATGTGCGAAAGATAGTATTGGAAACCATCTAAAGGCCATGTGGAATCACACTTTGCACGTGCGAAAAGACCATTTCTAAAAGTTATTTATTAGGTTAAATAATGCATTGTTTTTGTTATTTGCTCAATGGTTACAAATAATGAGGAACGCGATGGGAAAATAGAAAGCTTTGCATAAATTGATATTACATTCATAAAATGGTCAAAGATTGAAATAGACGGGAGCAAAGGGATGAAACACAAATAAATAACGGTGCCCATATATTTTCTCACACGGTTGGCACATAACCGACAGACAGTTAAAAAATAAGAGCACAGGTGGCAGGATAAATCAAATTTCCAGGTACTGAAATAGTCAAAAACACAGCTCGTCTCCAAAATACTCGACAGGTGGAAAATGAAGACATTTTAAGTCCTAAAAATCAGTAGATTAAAGAACATTATCAAAATTTCTCTATATTTTTTCATTCGAAATATTTTGTAACCATCCAGTTTTGTTTTATTTTGTACAAAATAGTTAAAAGCTATTTTTTGGAAGAATACAGTTAGGGTTTGCTCACAGAACAATTTTTTGTATAAATTATGCATTTTGCAATGTAAATGGGGGGATTCCCAGGAAAGAAAGTATCCATTCTGGGTTTTTGAAGTGATTTCCAGAAATTAATAAAGATTTCAGAGTTGAGCAGATTTTTTATCAAAGATTCATGTGTTGTTTCAAAATTACAATCTGTACTTTCCCTTTCTCTACATGTGCATGCTTACCTTCTTTGTTATGCCTTTCATTATGTCATTTTATTCTATGCTTAGATGAACGTTTATATAGATTGAGATTCATGTCATATGCCTTGATTTATTCGCATCTGAGTATCCATTTATTTCTCCAAAGTTAACAATGGATTCATCTGAAAATCGATGCCCATTGTTAATGGACTGTCTTTATTTCTTTCCTTGTCACCTGCAAAATCTTATTGACTGTAATAAGACAGCTATCTTGCCTTTGTATGAAACATTTGTTTGGCTACTGATCTTTTTTTTTTTTTTTCTCGACTCCATTTCCCAAGGGTATCCTTTTCCTGTTGATCTAGCCACCTCATCACAAATTCCTAAGTTTTTATTATTTTACAATTTGGCCATTGAGTTTATGTCAAACTGCTATCATGGTGACATTGGATAGTAGATTTGCTGAGAGAGCCCTCTTTGGCTGAAAGAGGCCAACTGTTCAGTCTAAAGATTGGTTTGAAATAAGTTACCTTGGGGTTTCTTTGATACAGCCCAAGGAAAATCCGAGTGCTAATATTTTGTCGCCGCTGCCGGGGACCAAAGGTGAAATTTTCCCTGGGTATGAACGACAAAGTTGTTGAGATATTGTAACTTCAAAGAATATTATATTTGTACTTTATTATTCCGGAGATTTTTGATTCCTCCGTGAAGATCTTATTGTATATCCGGAGATGTTTATTCCTCCGTCGGAATGTGGTAACTCGGGTTATTAGACTTCCCTATTGGGGGTCGGCCCTGTATGTGTTATGTGGGTCAAAGGGTTATTAGACCACCCTAGAGGGGTCGGCCCAGTTAGTTGTAGTGGGGTATTTAACCCATTGGTTAAATACGAGCCTACATGTACTTGTGTAAAATACATGTCAGTGTAGTGTATAAATAGAGGAGGTATGTTCCTCATTATACTCACTCACTCACTTGAGAAAGTCGCATTTGTGGAGGAGAGGTCTGCTATGGAGGAGAAGGAGCTTATGCTCAGGGTTTGCATCTTTGTATATTCCTGGTCATCTATATTGAGGAAGCTTTGCTGGGTTTTCTACCCCATGAGGGTTTCCCAGGATAAATCTCTGTCTCTTGTGTTTATGCTATGCTTGTTGTTTCTTCAGTGATCCTGTATATGCTATTATTGTGAAATGGAATGTAATGCTGCTATTTTCTGTCTTAGCATATTGAATTTTAACATGGTATCAGAGCTAACCTGAAGGAAGACAAGGTATGGCACTAAAGACACTTGCTTTACTTACGACAATTTGAAGGTTAGGGTTTTACATAGCAAAAACCAGTCATCGTAGCACATTCGATATAAATCCGTTTTGGAGAAGTTTATGGATCTGAAATTGTTACAGGACGAAGCTAAAATCTCCAGGTACCTTGTGTCCAAAGGACAACCTCTAATTCGTTGTAATTTGTGATTTATGATCTGTACAATATAGGGTTTCTGCCTCTTCCAGATCTGAGTCAAAATCAGGTGACTTTGGGAAAAAGGTCATAACTTGGGCTAGGAAGCTCCAAATTAAATTTCGTGAAAAGTGACAGGTAGTACACAGACTTTACTATCTCAGAAAACTTTTTCAGAGGCCGAAGTTGAACCAGTGACACGTGGCACGCAGTACAAGTTCGCTCTCCTGTATTATCTCATAAACAGGTCACGTTGCGACACTTGGCATAACTCTCTCTCAGAGAATCCAATTACGGTCAGACCTATCAGGATGGAAAGATAACAGGCCGAGCTATCTCAGAAAACCTTTTCAGAGGCCGAAGGTCAAACAGTGACACGTGGCACGCCGTACAAGTTCGCTCTCCTGTATTTTCCCAAAACAGGTCACGTTGCGACATTTGGCATAACTCTCTCTCAGAACATCTAATTGAGGTCAGACCTGTCAATATGGAAAGCTAACAGGTCAGGCTATCTCAGAAAACGTTTTCAGACCCTGTGGATCAAAAATTTTGGAGTTACACCAGAAACAATCAGGTACATATTTCTGTCAAAACAGAATTATTTTTTGGTACCTTCATTCATGGCTTCCGGAATTTAGGGCTTTGAAGAAAGTTGGAATTTTTGTAATCGGAGACCACGGCTGGATGCTACTCATCAAAATAGAAATTTAGAGACCAAGTTCAGAATTTTTGGTTGGGCAGAAGGCCGGGCTTGATTAGACCCTAGTTCGGGACTTTGATCAGAAAAGCGGAAAATTAGGGCTTCTGTAAAAAATGGGAATTTTTGAAATCTGTGACCACGGCTGGAAGCTCCTCAGAAATAGAAGCTTAGAGCTTTGGATCAAAATTTTTGATGGGGTAAAAGAGTGGGCTTCATCAAACCCCATTTCATGGTCACATCCAGTGAATCCGAAAGTTTCAAAGGCAAAATTGAGGAGTAAAACTTTGCAGTTTTCAAATTCTGAATATATCAGTTTGATCAGCTTATCAAGGCGCATACCTCTATCCTTTCGGAAGTTTGAAATTCAAAGTTTGAATTTTTGGGGTTTCTCTGACAAACCCATATCCATCTCCAGGTCCAGTTCTTGCAAATCAAGTGGATAGGGTTAATCCTAGAAGAAGATGGATTGGTCACCTACATAAGTGAAGGAGTTCATGTTTAAGAGGGAGATGAGGCTAAGGCTTTACATAAGGAGATTACAAGCGATCTCGATAGGTATGACTCATCGAGGTATGTTTTGATATTTGTTCATGATTAAGTTTATGGTATGTTTGTCTTCATGTTATTACAGTTAGTACAATCTTGACACTTATGATTGTACTAATGCATTATGGTGTTGTGTGAGGTTGATGTTGTCTGCTAACAAGATACAGGTACATCACAAAAGACAAATCAGGCTCCATGACCATGAAAACATGAAGACAAAGACTCATCCATAATCTTTGTTCTACTTACGAGGTATGTATGACTTTGTTATATTATGCTTAACCTATGAGACATGCAGGTTCTAGCTCAGGATCTCTAAATCATTGAAGAGATTGTTTAGGTATGTTGTACATAACCAAGTAGGTATACTAATCCAGGTATGTTTCCCATGAATCTTACCTTGTGTTAGGATCCCTTATATAAGTATACTTGGAATGATTGGTTATGCTTATTCATAAAGTTAGTAATCAAGGTATTATGCATATTATATCTTTTATCAATGATATGCATGAGTAAAAGAAGACTTCCCTGAAATCTTGAATACTAATGTTTATTAACTATAATCATGACTATACATTTTTCAAGATTATTTAGTACTATAATGTTTTGATAGCATTTAGAATATACTGATGAGTGTATGTTTGTGTATGAGATCATGAGGATGACTCTTGAGCATGCACAGTGGTACAGAATGAATAGAAGTTCAAAAGACATACAGAAGATCAAGCGGGAGGCAGCCACACAAACATAAAAGATAAGTATTTGAGTTGCTATTTGAAATAGTAATGATATTGCCTGTAATAGGTTGTATGCATATTTGTATTCCTAGAATATATAATGCTGAGTGTAAACATTCATAGAGAATTGAATAGTATACAACTAATGTGCATATGTTTGGACAAACATTCCATTGTTGCTTGTCTAGAATGAAACCTCTTTGCTGACATGCTGAGAGTTGTGCACACTCTCGATAGTATGTTCTGGTAGAGATGGAAGGCATCTAGATAGCCACTGTATGCATACAGGATATGGGAAAGTGTTGTGCTAAAGTATTGGTCAAAATAGTTGCATCACTATGTAAATGATATCTGTATGCATAATAGGTTATCTTTTGATGATTATGAAGTATTACTAATCATGTACTTAATTTTGATTTGTAGGAAAGGTCATGAAGAATGATGGACACCGTACAAGTGGTGGATGTTCAAACAAGAAGATTTACAAATCAAGACTCATGGCTAGAAGATTCTCTTAGAAAGGGGAAGAGAATCACGACAAGATGTTTGCTCCAAGTATGGTGTAATTAAAGAAGAAGTATGAATCAGGTTCTATATAGGTACCTAGGATCGATAATAAATTGATAAGCTTAATGATCACCATGGGTGATGTGGATCTCAACCTTTGCTACAAGGTTGAATATGATACACATATGACATGGATGCAAGAAGGAACTCACCACAGAGTTCGAATGATATTGAGGCTCATATCAGTAGACCCATCTAACGAGAGATGGCACAGATAGATATGCAGAATATCATTCAATGCAGAAATGAAACATGAAAGATCTCAAATTGATGCTTTACTTCCTAGGTCTGGAAGTATGGCAAGGCTCAGAAGGAATATTTCTCAACCAGGGAAAGTATGATGAGAAATATGACTTGAGGTGTTGGAATGGCCACTCTTATGGATTCCAACTTGAAGATGTTAGGGGATAACTCATCAGAGTTAGTGGATATAACTCTGTACAGTCAAATTATTGGGTCTTTGATATATCTAACATATACTAGGTTAGATATATGCTTTGTTATGAACACCTTGAGTTAGTATCTAGTGGAAACTAGATGTGTTTACCTGATAGTTGCAAAGTATGTGATGAGGCACATAAAGGACACGATAGAATTTGATCTATGCTATCTTGAAGATCATGACTTCAGATGGCTATTCAGATTCTGATTGGGCAGGAAGTGTATCAGACAAGAAGAACACATCGAGAGGATGTTATTGTCTGGGATTAGCCATGATCTCGTGGTTTAGCTGGAAGCAGTCTAGTGTGGCTCTCAGCACAAGCAGAATATATGGCTGCTTGCTCTGCTAGTTGTGAAGAAGTTTGGCTTTAGGATTGTTTGACTTAGAGATAGAACCAACTGAGATCCTATGTGATAATTAGAGTTGTATCAAGATGACATAGAATCTAGTGTTCCATGATAAGTCAAAGAACATAGGGAACTAACAAGATATGACGCAGAAAGGAACTCTAAAAGTTTGAATTTGTAACAGGTTACCGTTGTACTAACCAAACCTCTACGTCAAGTGAAGAAGTTACCAACCAAACCTCTGTCTCGAGTGAAGTTTGAATACTTCCGAGACAAGCTTGGTGTAGTTTAAAAGGACCCTCCTCGAAAGGGGGAGTAGTATAGTCACTACTGATGAGATTGTCTCATCGAACAACAAGGTCGTTGATGAGGTAACCTGTTCTCTACACCCAGTTACTTAGAATTATTTAGATTTAGGACTCTTATACTTAGAATACTTAGCTTTACTTATACATGCTAGTTGTGATGTATACATGTTTTGATGTTAGATGTATTAGTAAGAATACATGCTAGATGTGATGTATACATGTTTTGATGTATTAGTAAGAATACATGCTAGTTGTGATGTATACATGTTTTGATGTTAGATGTATTAGTAAGAATACATGCTAGATGTGATGTATACATGTTTTGATGTATTAGTAAGAATACATGCTAGTTGTGATGTATACATGTTTTGATGTTAGATGTATTAGTAAGAATACATGCTAGATGTGATGTATACATGTTTTGATGTATTAGTAAGAATACATGCTAGTTGTGATGTATACATGTTTTGATGTATTAGTAAGAATACATGCTAGTTGTGATGTATACATGTTTTGATGTTAGATGTATTAGTAAGAATACATGCTAGATGTGATGTATACATGTTTTGATGTATTAGTAAGAATACATGCTAGTTGTTATGTATACATGTTTTGGTGTGATGTATACATGTTTTGATGTATTGGTGAGGATACATGCTAATGTGATAACTGCTCTTGTATAGATGAGAATACAGAAGGGGATTGGATCATCCTTGGACTTTCAGTCCTAAAGAGAGCCATAGATGTAAGGTCTCCGAGAATGAAGTCCTTAGTGGACACTTGAGGGGATTGGATCATCCCTGGACTTTCAGTCCTAAAGAGAGCCGTAGACGTGAGGTCTCCGAGAATGAAGTCTTTGGTGGACTTGAGGGGATTGGATCATCCCTAGACTTTCAGTCCTAAACAGAGCCGTAGACGTAAGGTCTTCGAGAATGAAGTCCTTAGTGGACAGTTGAGGGGATTGGATCATCCCTGGACTTTCAGTCCTAAAGAGAGCCGTAGACATGAGGTCTCTGAGAATGAAGTCCTTGGTGGACTTGAGGGGATTGGATCATCCCTGGACTTTCAGTCCTAAAGAGAGCCGTAGACGTGAGGTCTCCGAGAATGAAGTCTTTGGTGGACTTGAGGGGATTGGATCATCCCTGGACTTTCAGTCCTAAAGAGAGCCGTAGACGTGAGGTCTCCGAGAATGAAGTCCTTGATGGACTTGATGGGATTGGATCATCCCTGGACTCTCAGTCCTAAAGAGAGCCGTAGACGTGAGGTCTCCGAGAATAGAGGATAGGACTGCATCGTCCCTGAACTGATAGTTCAAAATGTACGTGATGGGGATTGCATCATCCCGGAACTGATAGTTCAAAATGTACGTGATGGGGATTGCATCATCCCGGAACTGATAGTTCAAAATGTACGTGATGGGGATTGCATCATCCCGGAACTGATAGTTCAAAATGTACGTGATGGGGATTGCATCATCCCGGAACTGATAGTTCAAAATGTACGTGATGGGGATTGCATCATCCCGGAACTGATAGTTCAAAATGTACGTGATGGGGATTGCATCATCCCGGAACTGATAGTTCAAAATGTACGTGATGGGGATTGCATCATCCCGGAACTGATAGTTCAAAATGTACGTGATGGGGATTGCATCATCCCGGAACTGATAGTTCAAAATGTACGTGATGGGGATTGCATCATCCCGGAATTGATAGTTCAAAATGTACGTGATGGGGATTGCATCATCCCGGAACTGATAGTTCAAAATGTACATGATGGGGATTGTATCATCCCCGGACTTCGGTCCCTGAATTGATCCGTAGACGAATGGTCTCCGAGAAAGAGATTGTATTGATGATGTATCGGTGTGATGACGATGCTGCTGATCGTGTGATGACGATGTTGCTGATCGTGTGATGATGATGCTGCTGATCGTGCGATGACGATGCTGCTAATCATGTGATGACGATACTACTGATCGTGTGATGACGATGCTGCTGATCGTGTGATGACGATGCTGTTGATCGTGTGATGACGATGCTGCTGATCGTGTGATGATGATGCTGCTGATCGTGTGATGACGATGCTGTTGATCGTGTGATGATGATGCTGTTGATCGTGTGATGATGATGCTGCTGATCGTGTGATGACGATGCTGCTGATCGTGTGATGACGATGCTGCTGATCGTATGAAGACGATGCTAAAGATCGTGATGTTGATGATTGATGTTGACAGTAATGTTCCAGTAACTGCTTGAGTTACTAATGATGTTGAGAAAGCTTCCAGTGATTTATAGATGTATCATGTATGATGACTCCTTGCAGATGTTGTTATAATATCCTTCTCGTTAAGGGGGAGTGTTGAGATATTGTAACTTCAAAGAATATTATATTTGTACTTTATTATTCCGGAGATGTTTCATTCCTCCGTGAAGATCTTATTGTATATCCGGAGATGTTTATTCCTCCGTCGGAATGTGGTAACTCGGGTTATTAGACTTCCCTATTGGGGGTCGGCCCTGTATGTGTTATGTGGGTCAAAGGGTTATTAGACCACCCTAGAGGGGTCGGCCCAGTTAGTTGTAGTGGGGTATTTAACCCATTGGTTAAATACGAGCCTACATGTAATTGTGTAAAATACATGTCAGTGTAGTGTATAAATAGAGGAGGTATGTTCCTCATTATACTCACTCACTCACTTGAGAAAGGCGCATTTGTGGAGGAGAGGTCTGCTATGGAGGAGAAGGAGCTTATGCTCAGGGTTTGCATCTTTGTATATTGCTGGTCATCTATATTGAGGAAGCTTTGCTGGGTTTTCTACCCCATGAGGGTTTCCCAGGATAAATCTCTGTCTCTTGTGTTTATGCTATGCTTGTTGTTTCTTAAGTGATCCTGTATATGCTATTATTGTGAAATGGAATGTAATGCTGCTATTTTCTGTCTTAGCATATTGAATTTTAACAAAAGTTTCCAGCTTTGATGGTTGATGGTGAACAATGGTCAAATATCAAGCAGGTTGTGCATCTTTCACCTGGCGACTCCGTTTTCAAAGAATCCAGTTTTCATAAATTTCATGGCGACTCCACATTAAAGAAATCCAGTGTTGCATTGGTTCACAGGCTAGTCTCCTCAATTTTCAAATCATAATTTGCAGCTCCAGTATTTCAAGATGGCCTCATTATTAAGAAGGTATGCTCCTATGAGCAGGTCTCATATTCCCGGTTTTCCGAATCAAATTCCTAAAATAAATTGGCAGTCTTATTTGCCTAAATTCAGAGATGAAAACAATGATAATGCTACTTTACATTTAATCAAATTTCATATACATGTTTACAAGCTGAAGATTAGGTTTCATGAAGATTGTCTTATGAAGATGTTCATGGCTTCTTCAGAAGGCAAAGCAAGGGATTGGTATGAAGGTTTGAGACTTGGCAGCTTGTTTTCTTTAAAAGATTTTCACATAACATTTTATGAGCGTTATAAAGTGTATGTCCCATCTTTGTCTTTAGTGGAAGATTGTTGTGATCAGTGTGAGGGTTTCATACAGTACCTCGAAAGTATTGACGAAGATCTAGAAAGTATGAATGATGAAGACCTGTTTGAAGCAATCTATCATTTTTCTGCGCGAGTCCATGGTCATGATGATCGAGAGGAGTTAGCTGTAGATAAAATCAATGAAGAAATGATAGTAGATTCCCATGATCTCTCTTCAGAAACAAATGAAACAAATGATAATTCATCTGCTCCTTTGTATTCAAATGAAGAATACATTCAGCATCTTGATCAATCAACAGAAGAGAAAGGAAAGCACAGACCACCTCCTCTTTTAACTGAAGAACAAATAGATCAGCTCTTGTAGAGTCATGTTACACCCCCTACTTATACAGATTTGCAGTGTTTACATAATCCAGGATATGTAAGTGAAACTTCTTCCATTTTTGGACATGTAAATATGAATTTGAATAGTGACAATCATGATGATCTTTTGAAGGAATCCATTTGTGATGACGATCCTCCGCAAGGAAATCAGATATTAGACACCCTGTTCTTTCATCAACAAGATAGAGCTGTCATATTTAATGATCTTACAGAATGTTCGTTGTTTGAAGATGCTTTAGAGTATGAGGTTAATCATTCATTTCTGGAAAAGAATGTTAAGGAAGAAAGAACATTTCAGCTCTCCCGTCAAATTGCAGAAAATACGAAGGTACTTCAAATAAAATCTATCTTCTTTGATCCTATAGCTGAGTATATGGAGAGATATCTCATTTTAAATTTACAACAAAATTTTTCCTATGAGAATAAAGAATATCATTGGTTGTCGGTGCTATCATATTTTCTGTTAGTGACTTATTTCAACAATGAAAGAGTCGGATTCTTTGAACATCTAATGGATTGGCTTTGTTGGTTCTTCCGAATTACTTGATTGGGAAAAAGGTCTTTGACATTCTAGAGTAGGTAGGAGGAATAAGTTTGTTCAGCAAACATTTTTCAGTATGTACAGTGTTGTTTTCAGTCCATTTTCAGCATGTGAATTTTCAGTTTTCTACAGTTAAGTGGTTTTTAGTTTCAGTTTTTGGATGAAAGATCGGTTACAGGGTACAGGTTAGAGGTTGCAGTTGTCAAAATTGGGAGCCGCCAAATGGTCAGGCACATGGTCTGCGGTGTTCTTTGTTTCCTCGCTGGGAGGACAGCATCCCCAGTAGGAACCAGTTGTTAACACTATTTTATGTTCATGGGGGCTGGTATTATCACCTTATAAATTTTGAAAGAAAAATCCACCGATCCTTGGTAATTTTGGGGTTTGATTCATTTGATAAGGAGTTTTTGCAGGTTTGACAAATAAGAGGACTTTCTTATTTTGTTCTCAGGTTCATAGAAAATGGCAAAAATATAAAAAAAAAAAAAATTTGGCATTTTAAAACCTAATTCAAATATTCATTATTATTGGTTGATTTTTAGCAAAAGTATTTGGGTTTGGACACCAATCTCCAGTTATTTGCTAACTCCACAAGCGACACACACAATGTTGAGCATATGACCAAATCCAAGAAGCCTAGCGCACAAGTGCCAAACTCCAATGTCAAAGCCTTGGGCTCACTTCATCGAAATATTGTAGGAGCCGTGACATATATAACTTCTACTATGTGTTTCTGCGGGGTAAATGTGGGATAAATACTCATAAGGTAAAACAACATAAAGTGCAAAGAAACCACAATTAAAGTGCACATCCGTCAATTCTTTTGGTGATGTGTGAAGGATCTCCACTACTTGTCGATGCAGCATGCAGATTTCAGTCAGGTGTTCAGCAAGAATAAATGTAAATATGGTGAGATGGCGAAAGAGTTTGTGTATCCATATCAAAACCAGGGTGACTTTGACATTGTTTGCAGTGGCTGAGACATAATTGAGACTCCTAAACAGTTCAGGCAACCGGATGAAAATATACTGAAAATCTTGATTTAGATGATCTTGTTTTCATTGGTGGGGACGATTCAAATACAAATGTTTGTCTTCTTAAATAAATTCAAGGATAAAAACTTAAAACACGGGTGATTGGCTGTCCAAAAGCAATTGATGCTTGAAAGGGATCCTCATGGAAATGTGCAGGTCACAAAAATAGAGATTTAAAAATGCTTATATCGATGTTTGAAACTGAATTGGAAAAAAGAATGGATGCTTCCCTCCTGGCTGATACAAATGCTTTACTTTGTGAGATAATAACAGACAGGGGTAAATGTTGTGGCCATCTTTTTGTAGCCGAGGAAGAGACTGTTGGGGTTGGCGTCGTTGTTTCTATCACCTTTAGTTGATATAATTTGCACATATGATCCTGGTGTCCAAAGCACAACCGTTTGATGAAGATAAAGAAGAAATCGACGGCTCATGATGTATTCTGCACCGTCTACATGCTCGGGAGATAGAAAAATTAGTGGTTGCGGAATATAAACAACCATCACACATGTCCATTCTTGATACATCCGCATGTGGGACAGATGGTATTGGAAACCATCCAAAGGCCATGCGGAACCACCCTTTGCACGTGCGAAAAGACCATTTCCAAAAGTTATTTATTAGGTTAAATAATGCATTGTTTTTGTTATTTGCTCAATGGTTACAAATAATGAGGAACGCGATGGGAAAATAGAAAGCTTTGCATAAATTGATATTACATTCATAAAATGGTCAAAGATTGAAATAGATGGGAGCAAAGGGATGAAACAAAAATAAATAACGGCACCCACATATTTTCTCACATGGTTGGCACATAACCGACTGACAGTTAAAAAATAAGAGCACAGATGGCAGGATAAATCAAATTTCCAGGTACTGAAATAGTCAGAAACACAGCTCGTCTCCAGAATACTCGACGGGTGGAAAATGAAGACATTTTAAGTCCTGAAAATCAGTAGATTAAAGAAACTTATCAAAATTTCTCTATATTTTTTCATTCGAAATATTTTATAACCATCCAGTTTTGTTTTATTTTGTAAAAAATAGTTAAAAGCTATTTTCTGAAGAATACAATTAGGGTTTGCTCACAGAACAATTTTTTGTATAAATTATGCATTTTGCAATGTAAATGGGGGGATTCCCAGGGACGAAAGTATCCATTCTGGGTTTTTGAAGTGTTTTCCAAAAATTAATAAAGATTTCAGAGTTGAGTAGATTTTTTATCAAAGATTCATGTGTTGTTTCAAAATTACAGTTTGTACTTTCCCTTTCTCTACATGTGCATGTTTACCTTCTTTGTTATGCCTTTCATTATGTCATTTTCTTCTATGCTTAGATGAACGTTTATATAGATTGAGATTCATGTCATATGCCTCGATTTATTCGCATCTGAGTATCCATTTATTTCTCCAAAGTTAACAATGGATTCATCTGAAAATCGATGCCCGTTGTTAATGGACTATCTTTATTTCTTTCCTTGTCACTTGCAAAATCTTATTGACTGTAATAAAATAGCTATCTTTCCTTTGTATGAAACATTTGTTTGGTTGCTAATCTATTATTTTTCTGTTTCTCGACTCCATTTCCCAATGGTATCCTTTTCCTGTTGATCTAGCCACCTCATCACAAATTCCTAAGTTTTTATTATTTTACAATTTGGCCATTGAGTTTATTGTCAAACTGCTGTCGTGGTGACATTGGATAGTAGATTTGCTGAGAGAGCCCTCTCTGGCTGAAAGAGGCCAACTTTTCAGTCTAAAGATTGGTTTGAAATAGGTTACCTCGGGGTTTCTTTGATACAGCCCAAGGAAAATCCGAGTGCTAACAACTGGCTTGACCTAGAATACTCAAATTCTATAGAGATTTGTTAGACTTATCCTCAACAAAGATATGGCTTAAGGTCAGGAATAAGGCATGTCCCTCAAAGTCGGCAGAAAAAGGGTATTGATTCTACCAAAAAAGTACAGAAAGCAGTTCCAGAAAAAAGATTAGTGCACTTTCCAAATAAATATAAGCAACAAGATCCTGAAGAGGTAAGTAAAAGCTTAGTCGGATTTAGTCTTGAGAATGAAATCAATAAAATTAAAATACCCATTCCATTGATTGAACTTATAAAGAATCCATCTTATAGGTAACCTGCCCTTAAAATTTTCAGTTCACAGAATAATCCTTCTTCTTCAGATATCGTAAATTTGCAAGATGAGAATCCTACCATTGTATTTGGCCCTAATATGGAGGGAAAATTAGATTTCCCTCCCCATTTCTTCATTACAATCACTATTCATGAGAAAATGCTCCATAATTTCCTTTTAGATTATGGTTCTTCACACAATTTAATGCCACAAAACCATATCATGATCTTTACTATTTTGATTCAAGAGTTGTTAAATGTATTAGAGTCATTAAGGATCTTATAGTAAGTCTAATACAACTTCCCATGAAGAGTATTTTAATGGATATTGTGGTAGATGATATCCCTCCTAGATATGGAATGCTTTTGTTAATATCTTGGATTAAAAAGTTGGGTGGCACATTGCGAATGGATCTTTCTTATGCAACAGTTCCAATTTTTGGAGGTGAACAAAGAAGATTATATAGAGAGGTTCAACTTGCTTATATAGTTAGTGATAATGATAATCGAACAAATCATCATGTTTACATAGTTTAAGAAGATATTGGATCCTGCGTGCTGCATTTGAGTGATGAAATTATAGGTATTGTGCAAGTAGAAAATGAAGTTTCATCCTATTCAAAATTTGAATAACACGACAACTTGTGGAAAATGTATTTCGATGGGTCATCCTCTAAAGAGGGAGCATGAGTAGGAGTGGTATTAATTTCCCCAGGAGTTGAAATTGTGTCTTTAATGTTCAATATTGAATTCAAAACGAAAAATAATATTGTTGAGCATGAAGCTCTAACTCTTGGATTAAAGGTTGCCAAGTATCTAAACATTCAACAAATAAATTTTTTTGGCGACTCCGAGTTAGTGGTTCAGCAGTTAAAGAATGTATGTCAACTGAAATAGAAGCTGTTAAAGTTTATATAAATGATTTATGGGATCTTGTTGACAATGTTTTCTTAGCATTCAATATTTCTCTTATCCCTAGAGACAAAAACCGGACAATTGATTCCTTGGCTTGAGCATTAACTTATTTTAGAATTCCACAATAGACTCAGCTTAGATATCCAATTGAAGTTAGATACAGACCTTCAGTTCCTGATAAAATTAAACATTGGAGAGTGTTTCATTATGATCAAGAAATTAAGAAGTTTCTAGAGTTAACATATGATTTTTCCACTTCTTTGATTGACGAAGATCAGAATGCTGAGATGGAAGAAGTTCCTTCTTTTTCAAATAATTCAATTGCAAATCATAATATCATTGAATTAAAAGGGAATTTCATTCCAAAGGGTGTGGTTTCCTTTGGAAATATTATTTTCAAAAGATGATACTTTTTCAAAACCCAGTATTCAATCTTCTGAAGAGAATATAAGCAACTGTAATATTGGTATTGAGCATGAGCCTAAGATGATAAGAATTTCTAAAACACTTTCAGATGAAGAGAAGAAAAGATACATCAAGCTTTTAAAGGAATACATAGATATTTTTGCATGGTCCTATGAAGATTTAAAGACATATGATACCAGTATAAATCAACTCAAGATTCCATTGAAGCCCAATACTAAGCCTTTCAGACAAAATCTCAGAAGGATTAATCTAGCATTGTTACCAGTCATTGAAAAAGATGTTAAAAAGTTATTAGATGCAAAAATTATTATACCTATTAGATATTCCACTTGGGTTGCAAATTTATTTCATGTACGTAAGAAGAATAGAGAAATAAGGCTTTGTGTGGACTTTCGAAATCTAAACAGATCTTCTTTGAAATATAACTATACTTTACCTAAAATTGGTCAGATTTCACAAAAAGTAGTTGGTTCTCAAAGAATATCTATGATAGATGGGTTTTTAGGTTACAATCAGATTGTTGTGCATCCAGAGGATAGAGAAAAAAAACCCTTTACTACTCCTTGGGGAACATTTATGTACGACAAAATGTCGTTTGGCCTCATGAATGCAGGTGCAACCTTCCAAAGGGCCATAGCTTTTGTTGGTGAAAGAGAAAAAATTGTAGTGATTTCTTTAGATGAAATAACCATGTTTTCAAATTCAAATGAAAATAATCTCAAACATCTTAAGTAGAATTTCTTTAAATGTAGAAAGTTTGGGTTATCATTGAATCCAAAAAAGTCTCATTTTTCCATGCAAGAAGGAAATTTTCTAGGTCATATTGTGTTATCTGATGTAATTAAAATAGACCCTAAGTGTGTTAAGGCTAGTTTGAAGATTAGTATTCCAAGGAATAAAAAAGATATTCAGTCTTTTGTGGGGAAAATTAATTTTCTGAGATGGTTTATTCCTAATTTTGCATAAATCATCAAGCATATAAATGCGAAGTTGAGAAAACATCAAAAAGTAAAATGGACAGCGAAAGCAAGATTATCATTTGAAAAAATTAAACAGGCTCTCACCGAAGCCCCGTGGTGGTAAGTCCATATTTTACAAAAGAATTCATGACCTTTTCCTTTGCTTCTGAAGACACCATAGCAGCAGTACTTTTACAAAAAAAATCACAAGGTCTTGAATAACCTATTTATTTCTTTAGTAAAACTCTGAGAGGATCTGAACTCAAGTATAGCACATTAGAAAAAAAAAAGCATACACTCTTCTTAAAGACCTTAAATTTTTCCGAATTTATATACTGCATTCAAAGATTTTAGCATATGTTCCTAATGTAGCAGTTAAGGAAATTCTAACACAACCTAATAGTGAAGGAAAAACAGGGCGTTGGATAGCAAAAATCATGGAATACGATGTTGAAATCAGGCCTACCAAAATTGGTCAAAGGACAGGGTTTGGATAGACTTCTTGCAGATTCAAATTGTGAAGCGTTGGGACTGAACTGCATGTTCAATCAGTCATCTCAGGAAGAGTTTCAGAATGAACAGGAAAAATATCATATCTATCATAAATATGCAAATTCCTCTTGGTATAATGATATATTATACTTCCTTTTATATCTTCAATGTCCAACAAATTTAGATAAAAGGAAATATAGATCCTTGAAGTTAAAAGCTATGACTTATTGCATTTTTTAGCCAAATTTGTTTTGGAAAGATCCTGCAGGTATACTTCTTAGATGTGTCAAGGAAGAGGAAGCAAATGTTATCACAACAGATTTACATGGAGGTTCTTGTGGTGGGAATCATTATTGGAAGGCCACTGCCTTTAAAATTTTGAGAGCAGGCTATTATTGTCCTATGATATTTCCATATGTTTATGCCCAAGTAAGATATTTTTTCGAGTGTCAAAAGTTTGCAGGCAAGCAGAAAATTCTTTCTTTTCCACTAAAACCTATTGCAGTAGAGGCACCCTTTCAGTAATGGGCGTTAGATTTCATTGGTAAAATAAATCCTCATTCTAGTGGGAAACATAAATATGTTCTAACAGCTAGTGATTTCTTTACAAAATGGGTAGAAGCAATTCCCGCTAGAAGAGCCACTGACAAGGTTATAATCAATTTTTTGGAGGAGAATACCTTTGAGTAGGTTTGGATGTCCAAGGAATCTCCTAATAGATAATGTTGTTACATTCAAATCCTGGGATTTGGTACAGTTTTGTGAAAGACATGGAATCCTTTTAAAACATTCAACACCATATTACCCATAGGGTAATGGCCTTGCAGAGTCTACAAACAAGAACATAATTAATAGTATAAAGAAAATTTTATATCAAAACAAAAAAGCATGGGATAGTAATTTAATGTATTCTCTTTGGGATGATCGTGTCATTACAAAGAAAGTTATTGGTACTTCATCGTTTCAACTTGTTTATGGAACTAATGTTGTTTTTCCTGTTCATTTGGGTCTACCGGTAATGAATTTTATGCTGGATATTTTGGAAGAGACGAATGAAGTTCAAAGAAGAATTTTCCAAATGATTGAATTACAAGAGGAGAGAGAATTGTTTGCTGAAAGAGCCCAAATACATAAAGACAAGGTAAAACAGATGTTTGAAAAAAGGATCAAAGAGGATAATTTCTTTTCCGGTGATATGGTGCTTAGATGGGATGCACACAGAGATGAGAAGTCAAAACATGGAAATTTTGACCATTATGGTTTGTCCCATTTGAGATTGTCGGAGCATTAGGAAATAATACATTTGTTTTACAGACTTTGGAAGGTAAAGAATTTGCAGGACTAGTTAATGGGTCATTTCTAAAACATTTTTACACAAAATAAAATCAGAGGGGACTTTCTTGTTAGAAAAATAGGATCGCAGAGCAATAAAAATAAATAGAAATGCAAATATAATCACACATAAACATTACAAGAGAGACACAGATATATCGTGGTTCACCCAAGATGGGATACATCCACACTGAATTTTCCAGTCCTTATTATTATTTTGTCCCGCAAAGTGAAGGGATACAACTTGCAGCACAATCGCTGCACTTCCTCTTCACTGTCTCACAGTATCTCTTCTGATCTCAATGATCTTTACAATGCATAAAACCTAATACATCCAACCCTAGCTGTATTACAATGTCTTTCTTTTATAAGGGAAATACAATGGGAAAATACCACGGGTTACCCGGACCCCCTGAGGATCGGGCTGGGATCATAACCAAACCTGGGGTTCAAACACGGTTGAATCATCATCTATGAGACTGGAAGATCTGGCTCCACAACCAACAATATCCTACTTGGAGATTGATCACAACAACTCCACCGCTGATTTACTTGCTGGACCTTGGACTTGGAAACTTTCTCATCTTCACCTTCATGCTAGAAGGCCAACTGAAACCAAGCAAGAACTCAGTTTCTCTATGGTCACTACCTTTGTGAACATGTCTGCAGGATTCTAGCTAGTATGTATCTTTTCCAGCTTCAACAGTTCATCTTCCAGAACAGAGCATATGAAATGGTACTTGAGCTATATATGTTTAGTCCTAGAATGGAATGCTGAGTTCTTTGCAAGATGAATGGCACTTTGGTTGTCACTATACAACCTGCTATCCTTCTTCTTCTTACCCACTTCCTCCATAAACCTCTGCAGCCAAATCATCTCTTTACTAGCCTCTGTAACAGCAACATACTCTACTTCCGTTGTTGAAAGTGCAACAACCTTTTGCAATCTCGAAATCCAACTTACTGTTGTTCCACCTACAGTAAACACATACCTTGTGGTGCTCCTCCTGTTATCCTTATCACCTGCCATATCTACATCAACATATCCCTGTAGAACAGTGTCTTAACCTCCAAAACATAATGCCTGAGTGGTAGTACCTCTCAAATACCTGAGAATCCACTGTGTTGCCTTCCAATGTTCTTTACCTTGATTGTTCATATATCTGCTCACAACTCCCACTGCTTGTGCAATATCTGGTCTTGTGCACACCATGGCATACATCAAACTGACAACTGTTGATTGATGGGAAATCTTGGACATGTATTTTGTCTCTTCCTGTGTCTTGGGACACATTTCCTTTTGCTTAGACTGAAATGGCTAGCCAAAGGGTTACTAACTGGTTTTGCATTCTGCATTCTGAACCTCTCCAACACCTTTTGTATGTACTCGCTCTGAGATAATGTCAATTTGCGATTTTTCTTGTCTCTCGTTATTCTCATACCAAGGATTTGCTTTGCAACACCCAAATCCTTCCTCGCAAATGAATTAGCTAGCTTACTTTTGAGTACATTTATATCCTGCATGTTAAACCCTGCAACAAGCATGTCATCCACATACAATAACAAGATAATATATCTTTCATTGTTTAGCTTCTTGAAATAAACAAAGTGGTCAGAATGACATCTACTATAACCTTGTTCTATCATAAACCTGTCAAATTTTAAATGCCACTGCCTTGGAGCTTTCTTCAAGCCATACAAGCTCTTTTTCAACCTGCACACCAAATTCTCCTTACCTTTGACCTCATACCCATGTGGCTGCTGCATATATATCTCTTCCTCCAAATCCCCATGGAGAAAGGTTGTTTTTACATCTAACTGTTCAATATGAAAATCTTCTACCACCACTAGACTTAAAATAGTCCTAATTGAAGTCATCTTAACAACAGGAGAAAATATTTCATCAAAATATATACCTTTCTTCTGTGCAAACCCCTTTATAACAAGTCTGGCCTTGTACCACTTCTTACCTCCTTCTTCTTCCTTCAACCTATAAATCCATTTTTTCTGCAATGCTCTTTTACCAGCAGGCAACTGAACCAAATCCCAAGTCTGGTTTCCTACCAATAAGTCCATCTCCTCATTCATGCCTTGCTCCCACTTCTTTCTAGTTTCCACCTGCATTGCTTCTTCATAACATTCTGGTTCACTAGCATCCGTCATCAATAAATAATACATTGAAGGAGAGTATCATTCAGGGAGTCTACTTAACCTGGTAGATCTTCTTGCAATTGCAAGAGTTTCAGGTACTTGCTGTTGTTCTTGATTTTCTAGCACCTTTGGAACTTCATTTTCTTGAATTTCATCAAGTACTGTGTACTCTGTGTTTTCCTTTTCCCCTTTATTTCCCTGCAACTGATCTTTATACATGACCTTTTCATTGAATATCACATATCTAATCCTAATGATTTTGTTATTTTCGTAATCCCATAAATGATAACCAAAATCATCAACCCCATATCCAATAAAGGTACATTTCTTGGGTTTAGCTTCAAGCTTTGTTCTATTATCTTTATCAATATGCACAAATGCTTCACAACCAAATGTTCTCAGAAATGAGTAGTTTACCTTTCTATCTGTCCATGCCTCCTCTGGAATACCACCATCCAAAGCACTTAAAGGTCCTCTATTTATTAAATAAACAACAGTATTTACAGCATCCACCCAAAACTATAAGGGAAACCCTGCATGCAATCTCATACACCTTGCATGCTCCATGATCGTTCTGTTCATCCTTTCTGACACACCATTTTCTTGTGGTGTTCCTAGGACTGTCTTCTCTCTACGAATCCCATGGTATGAACAGTAAATATCAAATACCTTTCCGTAGTACTCACCTCCATTATCAGATTTGAGACACTTCAACCTTTTTCCTGTCTCATTCTCAAGCAAAGCTTTCCACTTCTTAAAAGTAGCAAACACATCAGATTTCTGTCTAATCCAATAAATCCAAAGTTTCCTAGTTGCATCATCAATAAATGTAACATAATAATGAGAGCAACCAAGAGATTGTCCCTGAGCCAGTCCCCATACATCAGTATGCACAAGATCTAACTTTTCATTCTTCTTCTGTTTCCCAACCCTGAGAAATCTGACTCTCTTCTGTTTTCCATAAACACAGTTCTTACATAATTCCAAACTTACCTGCTTCAAATCTGGCAGCCACTTCCTTGAGTGGAGAATCTGCATCCCCTTCTCACTCATGTGGCCAATCCTATGATGCCACAATGTTGTATCTGTTCCCGTGGAAGCTAAAGAGATAGAATGGTCAGTATTATGAGGACATAAATACAACGTACCTACCCTGTCTCCTTTTTCTATCACCATTGATCCTTTAGTGATCTTCCACCACTTTTCTCCGAACATAGATAGACAGCCACCATCTCCCAACTGCCCTATTGAGATCAGATTTCTTTTCATAGCAGGAATATGCCTGACATCTTTCAACATCCAATCAGTTCCATTCTTAACTTTTATCCATACCTTACCCATTCCAACAATTTTACATGGCTCATTATTAGCCAATAAAACATGTCCAAAATCGCATGGAACATAATTATGAAAGTATTTCCTATGGGGTGTAGCATGACATGAAGCCCCTGAATCTACTACCCAATAATCACTAGTATTATCTAATGCAAGAATCAAAGCATCTTGTAACACATCACCTGCTATATTTGCTTCCTGGGTAGTTTCCTTCTGTCCATCTCCTTTATTCTTTAGAGATCTACAGTCGTTTTTCAGATGTCCTTTCTTTCCACAGTTCCAACACTTTATTTTTTCCAGTCTAGACTTGGATCTACCCTTTTTAGAGTTGCTGTGATTACCTTGGCTCTTTCCTCTCTCCTTTTGTCTTCCCCTGCTCTCCATGGTCAACACATTACTTGATGTCTCACCTGTCATTTTTCTTCGCATTTCTTCGCTAAGAATCAAACCAATAACATCATCAAATTTCAAGGTGTTTGAACCAGAGACAAAGTTACTTACAGCCATGACCAAGCTATTCCATCTTTCTGGAAATGAACACAAGATTAGAAGAGCCCTAACCTCATCATCGAAGTTCGCACTTACAGAACATAGTTGATTTTTAACATTATTAAAATCATTTAAATGATCAGTAACAAATCCACCTTCAGACATCTTCATATTAAATAAACGCTTCATTAGAAATAACTTGTTGGAGGCCGAGGGTTTTTCATACAGCTTACCCAGTGTGGTCATCAAACCCTCTGTTGTTGTTTCTTTTGAGATATTGAAATCCATCAACAAAGCCAGGCTCGGCCGTATTGTTCCCAGAGCCTTTCTGTCAAGAACCTCCCATTCTTCATCCTTCATAGCCACCGACTGCTTTGTTCTTCCTTCCAATGGTAGGAATAGATCCTTTTGGTACAGGTAGTCCTTCATTTGCATCTTCCATAACTGGAAGTTTTGGCCATTAAAATTATCGACCTTAAACTTTCCTTCTTCTTCCATTGCTCCCACTAGAACAAGAAACCCTATCTTCTTGCGGGTTTATCTTCCAAATAGGCCTTTGGCTCTAATACCAATTGTTAGAAAAATAGGATCGCAGAGCAATAACAATAAAAAAAATGCAAATATAATCACACATACACATTACAAGAGAGACACAGATATATCATGGTTCACCCAAGATGGGATATGTCCACACTGAAGTTGTCAGTCCTTATTATTATTCCGTCTAGCAAAGTGAAGGGATACAACCTGCAGTACAACCGTTGCACTTCCTCTTCACTGTCTCACGGTCTCTCTTTTTATCTCAGAGATCTTTACAATGCATAAAACCTAATACATCCAACCCTATCCGTATTACAATGTCTTTCTTTTATAATGGAAATACAATGGGAAAATACCACGGGTTACCCGGAGCCCCTGAGGATCAGGCTGGGATCATAACCAAACCTAGGGTTTAATCACAGCTAAATCATCATCTGTGAGACTGGAAGATCTGGATCCACAACCAACATTTCTTACATTGTAAATACCGGTGAGTTTTAAAATGTTTGAATAAGACTCTATCCCAATGGATTTGCAGTTGTTTGTAAATAAGTTTTTGGTTGACATTGATTTATAATTGGAACATGGTCTACAGTTCTTGGCATATCACAGGGAAATTCCACCCCCAGACGGATCGAGATGTTAGTCCTATATCTGTAAAACCCATTTTTTCCTATATTTTGTTAGAATCACCTTACCTTTTCTAAACTTATTTTTATTTTACTTTGTTTTGGTTGTTTGAATTGCTTAAAAAATTCAATTCACTTTGCATTTTAAGTTATGTTAGTGTTAGCCTAGCTCCTATATTTGAGGTTTTAAATATTCCTTATATTTTAAAGCATTTTGAGTTGAGATTTGAAGTTTCATATCACATATTGTGTTTTAAAACATTCTGGGAGTGCATGATACTACTTTAATACATATGTGTGCTTCCAGAATGTCAAATCATAATCTGAGTTGATTCAAGGCACACATCTTGTAATTATTATGAAATTGATCATTGGAAATTTGTCTAAAATTTTTCATTTATGATATGTCTTGGGTTATGTATTTGTAAGGAAGAATTTGTACAATTCAGTCATTAGAATCATTAAAGACCCTTCGCCTGTCTAGTCCCGATTGATTTCAAAATCGACACCCTCGTTTCCAGGGGATTAGTGTCTTCAAGTAGCATATGTACTTCGTTAAAATGCAGGTAAATTTCCATAAGGTTAACATTCATCCTTCATTTCCCAAATTAAAGATGAATCCTGATAAGAAGAAGCGACCCAGCTGACCTAGCGGGAAATTGCTTTGAATCGAGCCTGAGAATATGAGTTGGATCAGTAAGTCCCAATAGTCGGTTAAAAAATTAAAAGATGCAGGGTGGTTCTCTATGTGCGAAAAAATTCAGGGTCATAACATGGAGGTAACAAGACATTTTTCTTTGAAGTTTAAAGGATCAGTGGTAAATTTTAACGGCTTCGAGTTCCATGTCACAGAGGAATCAATTACATTGGAAATTAATGTATCTCCAGAAGGAGAAATATGGTTCAAAAAATACCAAGATGATGCAAACTATAATTAGTTTCTTCTTCCTCAATACAAAAACCCTAGCTGGGGTGAAGGAATCCAGAGAATCTATCTTCTGGAAGAATGGCGCGACATCCTGGAGATAGTGCAAAGATATGTAACATGTGAGGGGAGATTTGCCATGATTTTCTTGTATCATATGTGATTCCTGGTTCACATAAAAGGTATTAAAAAATTGAACCTACCATACTTTTTCTTGAAAAGTTTAGGCAAAATGCAACCAGGCTACAGAATCATCATGATTCTTCCAGTCATAGTGTTTTTCACCACGGATTAGTAAAGCTTCTGATGAGTGAAGAGTTAAAGAAATATGAAATATCTTGGTCTCATTTCCTCTTTTGGTTTGGATTCAAATCCGAACAAAAAGATTCTAAATGTAATGAAGAACAAGTTGCTCACATAAAAAGAAAGCGATCTTGTGTTGTGAAGAAAACTTCAAAAGTATCTCCCAGCTTGAATAAGAAGGAAAGTAGTGAACCGAAATTTCATCCTAAAGGGAATGAAAAAAATGGGTTTCTATTTGATCTGATTGAAGAGGAAATCACTATTCAAACCCCTACCAATTTTGTTGAAGAAAGAATTGATCATGAAGAACTGACAAAAAGTTTTAAGGATCGGTCTAATCCATGTGAAAGCTCTGGTGTTGTATGTGATAAGAAGGAAAGCGAGATTGAAAAGAAGTCAGAACAGAGGACTTCTAAGAATGTGTCTCCTATCTGTTTATCAAAGGTACTCAAGGTTTACAGCAGGCCTAGAACATGACCAACAAATCAACTCAGGTTGAATATTAAGGTCGTCTTGAATCCAAAGATTAAAAAGAATGAAACAATCAGTATTCAAGAATAATTTGATCAAGAGGATTATAAAAAAAAGGGATTGGAAAACATACTTTGAGAGGTATTAGATAAAATTTATTAGAGTCTGAGGAACATTCCATATCTAATTCAAGACGATCATCCGGCTAAAATAAATTCTACAGATGAAAATTTTGAAGAAGATTTAGTTCTGAAATTTCATAATTTAGAGTAAAAGGATAAAGGCATAGCTGAATCAAAATTTGGGGAATCATCTAAGGGAATGGAAATATCAATCGAGGACAGTACTCCAAAATACGTTAACAAAGATCTGAGTCTTTTAGAAGAAGAAATTAAAATAGCAAAGCAGAAAGAGGAACTAAATCAGTTTAAAAATCAAAATGAGCATGTCCATCAAATTAATGACAGATTAATTCAGGCCAATCAAATGTTGAGACAAGACCTCCAGGAGATAAACATGAATTATTCAGAGCTGGTTAAGGTAGTTGATGAAGCTATTAAAAGAAGGAATATAGAACGACAAGAGAATGTTAAACTTATAAAGGAAAAAGAAGAGCTTGAACAGAATTTTTGTAACTTGCAAAAGGAATGTGCTCATATTCAAAGGAAAGTTCAAGATTTTGATGGACTTGTTGTGCTGGAAGAGGAATCTCAATGTGTACGAGATCATTTATTCTCCTCTTGATAGTTTTTTATATTATAGATGGAAGTTTTGTTTATTTGGTCAAAGTCTTGATCGATATATTAGAATAGTAGTTGTTTTTTATTCTATAGTTCCTAGATTGTAGCCTATAGCTATTTTTAGCATTTTGGATCCGTGAATAATGGATCTTTGAAGTTTGGTTGTTCAAAGACTTATGTCTATAAATTGTAAAAGAGACACGGAGAAAATGACTTTTTGGATGAGGGTCATGAGAATGTTTTGAATGATTATGGAAGACATATATATATATTGCTTAAATAAGAATATATTTTATGTTGAGATACATATGGTTTAAATTGGGAGCTAGATTTTAGCCTTTCATGAACTTGAATGCTCTTTGGTTATGTTTGAACCTTTGCTTGTTATTTTTATCTATATTGATGTTTTCTTTGTAGATGCCTAAATATGCAAATGAATGTTTTAGTTATTATGTTTAAAAAGTATTTTTAAACATAATTATTACCATGATGCAAATGATCATATTATAATAATTTATATCTTGTATCATTAAAGGTTATTGAATATTATTCCTCATATTTGATGATCTCGGCATGGACTGTTTGTCCTTATGCATATCCTTATTTAGTAAAGACTGATGTTTTTAGATGTACATTTTTGCCTTTCTTTTTTAAATCATCATCCTTCATCATCCCTCATCATCCCTCATCATCCAAATCCATTATTTGATAAATGAAAAACCTATCCTTAAACTTGATGTGCCTAAACTCTGTAGCCCAATAGTCTAGTTGCAGAATTTAGTACTAGTAGGCCCCTTGTTTTGGTGGAGAATGCAAAGGATTTTGAGTAGAGGGTAGAGTGCCCAATGATTGCAGTAGACTCAAACCAATGGTATAGTTGCTATAAGGTTCAACTAAGGACAAAATTAACAGTGTAGTAGGGTTCTATTGTCTACTTTGTTTGATAGAGAGGTTTTGTATGAAACTAAGTTCTTCCCGCTTCTGAGCATAAGTAATGTGATGTAATGAGATTGCTAAATCTAAAAGTAATGAAGAACTCCATGTTGTCTCATGTTTTATGTATTTCTATGGAGTGAATGGAGTATGGTGTAATTTTCTTATTGGGGTCTCAATTATTTTCTGTTAGAAATTGAACTTAGTTGGCACATCGTGACAAATCAGTCAATTATTATGAAATTATATTGTTACACCCAGATTTGTTTTCTACCTGTAAGACAAGGTCACCTTCTAAATACACAACGAGATTTCTTATTTCTGTGTAAGAAAGAGATTACCTTTTTTATATGCATACACATTTGGTAGAACAATGTATAAATGAATTAGGAACTCTTGAAACCTTAGACAATGGAAAATCAATGACTAATGTTAATGAAAATGGCACTCCATGACATCCTCATCAATTATAGTTCATGCTCGGATTATGAATAGAAAATCAAAATACAAACAGTTTCTCCATTTATCAAATGTTCAAGTCCTAAATAAGTTATTTGCAATCCTTGTATGGACATGTGTTTGATAGAATCGTCCAATTATAATTATATATACTTAAGATGTTCTTGATTTTGTGCATATTCTTTTTTTTTTATAATCTGGAAAACATAGATCCCTAGGAAGAATCAACATTATGCATCCTCTATACTCACTTATTGTTTATAGGGGACAACAATGATGCAACAAAGACAATAATAGCACATTATCTATCTTGTAATAAAATGTTTTTTAAGCTTTATCTCTCACCTCTAGGTTGTGATTTCAATCTACTATTAATCACATTGAATTTGTATACTACCTAGATAAAATTGAATGTCTCTCCCACACACATTCTTTATTGGTATTATTTTATATAATTTTGAGAATAATTTGTTGGAATCGATTTAATTATGAGAGGGGTGGTGAATCAGTATTAACGTAGTTATGAACATATTTTACTTCTTTAACATGTTTTCCTTAACTTAAATTTTTATCTTCAATTATGAATCCATCATAAAGAAACATCATTCACATATGCACCAAATCAAAGAACATAGGACACATGGAATTTTTACGTGGAAACCGAAATGGGAGAAAACCACAGAATGATCTTTTGTAATTAAAATAATAGATTCAACGAAGCACCGAATTCCTTTGTTTACCAACACCAACTGGAATGAGGCACCGACCCCCTGGTTTTATAGGCACCAACCTGAAGAAAAAACCAACTCCCTGTGTTTTCCAGCACCAACTAGAAGGAGGCTACAACCCCCTGCTCCTTGCCCCATCATGCCACCTAGATGAACAATAAGATATTGTCTTACTGAACTTCAAACATGCGCACACTTCTGGTCTTCTGATGTTAGTTTTTTCGTGCACAACCTTTTGTGCAGATGATTCTTTGTCACTATGCTGCATACATCACTTCAATTCTCATTATACTCAACTATTCACTACTGTTGATGACTTTATTCATGTATTATGTGCTTCTGATCTTGCAGTCTACACCAGGGTTCACTCTGTCTTTCTACTATTGTGCAACTGCACTCATTAACTAATATCGTGATTTCAATTGTTAGTTTGTTGTTATGATATTATGCACTAGTATCAGATGGAACTGCGCACTTACTTGGATGTGTCATTTTTGTTTAAGTTCCATTGTATTTTTAGACAATCTGCGACCTATTGTGCATCAATTGATTCATCCTTTTGGTTTAACACACTTTTCTAAGATAATCCTCATCATGACGTGCATACTGGATTATGTTTCTATTATGTCATCGAGCATCTGATGGACTTCTCTACTTCACATCATTCACTTCAAACTTCATGCATCAACCAAGCTTCAGTGCATCTTCTTATATACTTCAGTTATGTCTCTACGCTTATGTATTACAACATCTGTGAATATCTATGTGATATCTACGATACTATAAATCAGTCCTCACACATGTGCACATACTTCTATGATTTTTCCTTTCAGTATTGTTACACCAAAATATCTCTACTATGAGTCAGGTGTCATCCCCATGCCTTAATCCCTGAAGTACCTTGACTTGGATGTCAGAAGAGGGTTTATTGCCCTACTATTTGACCTTTTCTAGTAACCATGACACACTCTGCTTTCCAGCAAGGGGCATCAGACCTAAGGTGGCACACTCTGCAATTTAGCAGAGGGCGCTAATGGTGTAGTTTGTCTTTGTACAATATGCGGTGATCCAGATTTGGTGCAAGTTGTCTTTGATCAAGATGCGTCAGAGTTGGTTTAAATGGATAAATGGGATCTTTGAGCAACTTCTCAAACCTTGTTGATTTGGAGGCTCATCCCTAAACATGTGGTGAGGTGTCCGTCAGTTCCCTAACCTATTGGGATGATCCCTTATATCTCTCCCCAACCTACTCTATCCATCCAACCCTATAAATACAATCTCCCTCTCCTGAGAAGGAGCAAGGATTAGGCACCCTCATGTGGTGGAATCCAGTCAGAACATTCTTCTTCATCCATAAGAAGTCAGGAGGATTTGGATATTTGAGGCAAGATCGTCCATGTTGGATTCGTGACGCCAAATCTTTGGTTGTAACTCCCCGTACTTTGTATTTGCTGCAATTTATATTAATATAAACATCTTTCCATATATGTGTTATGTCTTGTGATATCATTTATGATTTGCTTCTTTGACTGCTTATCTAGTTAGATTCATATATATATGCTTTCACGTAGTTTGCTTGTTTCCATCTCTTCTATCTTGTTTTGCATTCGTAGATCGAAGGATTGAAAGAAAATCAAGAAAAGAGAAAGTGACTATAATCACCAGGTAATTCATCTACCCTACAATCTAATCTAACTAGGAATGATTTTATGTTGTGTACTCTTTTGTGCTAGACCCATACCATTTAGGTCTAGAGAGATCTGTTTCCATCTGCGTTAACAGATTGTCTACACACAAGTATTTGCACAACTATCACAAATATACAACATCATTATGCGCACCATCAGTATTTTATTTTGTTGCATGTTGTAGGTGCCATGCTTGGTCCCCGGTTTAGTAACACGAGTCTCTTATTAATATACTTTTACTATTTTCAATTACTCTAAAATTTTTCTAAGTTTTGGTGTTTCATGGTGTTTCATGGTGTTTCAATGTGAACATAACAAAATTTAAAAATATGAGGTAAGTTAAATATAAATCTAAATTTGCAACAGCAATAAAATTTTAATTCAGTTACATATTATCCATTGAATTAAAGTAGGACCCAATATTATTCAATATATATGTAAATAATAGTGGTTAAAAGCAATTAAAATCTTGTAAATTAAAATCCCAAACCCTTACTCAACCGTTGAAACTTGGTATGTCTCCCTGCCAACTGGAGTAGTATCGTCGACCACCCAGCTCCAAGAATTTTGTCTTGGACCCCCGAGCCCAAACTGTGTACAAGGCCCAACCAGTGCTTCTCCCTGAAATGTGTAGCCTCCTCTTGCCGCGATCTATGTAACTTCTCCTTTTCCCAATTTCTTCCTCTTCCTCCCAAAAAGATCCTTTCTTCACTCTCGATCCTCCTATCTATCCCACTCTCCCTTTCCACCAGCTCATGTCCTACCATTACTACCCTTATCCCCAAAGTTAATGTTTCTCCCCCTTCCCAAGTTTTCTCGAGCCCAACAATTCCCTTCCAATTCGTAATTAATATTTTATTTTAATGTATGGTTTGGGGTCACCTGCAGACCGTAAGTTTCACATTTAATAAGACTTGTCCTCATTAACTACCATTTATTCATTCATTGACTATACAATACAAAATTTCATAATTTAATCTATAATATTTATTAAATAAACTTCAAAGCATATTTTAACATATTAATTTATAATTAGAATATGGTAAATAGTAACATCACCCTAAATTTTAATGATGATTCATTCACGACAATTAATGGTTAATATCAATGTCATATACAAAATTTTATATCGATTAATTAACTACAATTATTCTTTCTAACTTAAATGTTCACCTTACAATTTTTTTATTCCTAATAATTTATTAGCTCACACGTATCCCTATTTAACAACCTGATCTTATTCATTATCACCTAATTCATTCAACAACCTATTCAATTATTTTAACCGGCAAGATCCTTTACATAATTAATCCCTTTTATTAATACCTTACCATAACCTAATTAATAACCATTCATTTAGTAATTCAACATAACTATTAAGTTAATTATTAATTAAGTAAAAGCAAGTACATAGTGATTATTTAGAATCACAACACATCCACGCAATATTTCCATAGATAATTCATATATTCATGTAGACGATCTATGTAAGTGTAGCTAAGGATTACATATAACGTGTAGGTACACTAACATTACTTAACCACACAACATTCATAATCACAAAATTTAATGTCTACTGACGTATTATTAAACACAATTTGCAATGTTGGATAATTTGCTTAACTAAATATAATTAACTAATGAACAATTTTATTAGTTACTAATTTACGACACATGAATCAACAAAGGTTTATCAACATACGCAATTAATCAAGTTTCCTTTCTAAATTCATGATACACCTATCTACCTAAATCGTCTATCTAATTCACAACTAACTTCCACATCCTATACTTCCTCTGTTGGACTACCCTGAAGTGTCACGCCATGACTGGCTCCAATTAGAACCCGTAACAGGAAGTGTCGACTACATCGACCAAGCTTCCCCAGCAGGAACCCACCAGTCATCATCACACACCTTGGGGAGCGTTTCGTAGCACAACCCTCCCATGAATCCGGATTTCGAGGGTAAACGGTGGGTAAATCCTCCACCCCCCTAATGGAACAAGGGACTATGTCTACAATGACAGAGTGACTGTGTTGCGAATTGATCTACTCAGTTTGTCATCATATAACCAATTTGGGAGGTTCAGTTTCCTAAAACCCTAACCCACCCATACATCAAGATAATAATACAATAATCATGCTAAACAAATAATGCATCACTTGCATACCATTTATTTTTTGGAATCTATGTCCCCGAGGTACTCCCACCTCGTAGGATCTAGCTACCACTTAGCCATTTTAACCTGTAGGCTACTCTCCAACATACGATCGAGAATATCGTGCAATCATTGACATGTATATACATTTCATTACTAAGAAACAATAATTCAAATCATTTCTATGTGCCATGCACCTGGTAACATATCTATCCATTCAACATATAACTTTTAACTCGGTATCCACGTACCCATTATTTAGTAAATTTACATGCTAGAGACATAATGAAAACATGAATATAATTCATAACATTAACATCACACACACATATATATATTGACAAAATAGTAGAACCATATGTCCACAGTGTCATCAAACTGACGAAGTCTCACAATAATAAACAAATACAACATATAATGATAGTTCAAGTAGTAAGGTCAAAACAAGGCATTACACATGTGTGCACTCGGCTCCTCGCTTGATCATGTTGTTCCGTCCTCGAGCCCTTGATGCCCTGAATATAAATCTATATCTTCCACTCAAATCTCTACAATATTTCCATCAAGATTACTTCAAATATCCAACTTACATCTCTATTTATACATGTCCTGAATGGATTGTATGTCCACAAGTTGGTTGTGGCATCCCTTCTTAATTCCTTGCTTCATAGATTGTGCTTTTTCCACTTTTCATATTCTACGATGTTGATGTGTCATACTTTCTGAGTCTCATGCATCCATGGTCCACAATTTAGTGGGACTTACACCTCAACGATGTAGTCTTGCGCTCTTGGATGTACCATTTATTTGTTGTATGTGCGCATATTTGCTCTTCAACTTGGTGGGAATTTGACCCTTGCGTTACCATCACTTGTGGGACTTGCACACCTGTTGTGGCGTCAGCTGTGGAATTTGTGCATACACTAACTTCAACTACTTCACCCTTTTTGGAACTTGTGCATGCTATAATAACTGAAGGTATCTTCTGATTGGTGAGGCTTGCGTGCGTTCAGGACTATTCAACCATAAGTTATTTCTTGTTGCATACGCACTCCCAATATTTTACCATACAATGTTTAGGCTTGTTTGCGCATTCCAGAATATTCTCTTGACATGCTTGCACACGTGTACCTTTGCTTAACCAACTCCTTTGTTGCTTGTGCATATGTACCTTTGTCCAATCAATTCTTTGGTTTCTACCTTGAGAAAGTGTGACTTGTTGGTCTTGATATTTGTGTAGGTACCACATGTAATAGGATACAATGGTTATCTAATTCTTCATACTTGATCTGCATGATGTATCCTTGCTTATGTACTTATGTATATTGGACATGCATGATGTATCCTTGGACACACATATTTGACTGGATGCAACTAGATATACTTCTTCAGGATGGCATCCATATCTTTCACCATCTTATAGATATACTTCTTCAAAGTGCTATAGGAATATTTTATCCACTTTGACATCAATTTTCATCAATGAATCAAACTGAATCAATTGATATCCTCTTTGAAATTAGTTGACATAAATGACAACCAAAGTTCAACAATCTCTCCCTTTGGAATTGATGTCAACACCTCATGAAGTTGTGTATTATCTTCTCGAATTGTATACTTCATATGTACTTGTCATAGTTCTCCCCTTGTGTATATGCCCCCCATAAGTTCTTTGAGATTTTGACTTCTGTGCATTCTAGTGTCAATACTTCTTCTACTTTCTGTTACTTATGCACAGAGCACATGTGTAATTTGCTTCAAGCTCTTTCACGTCTGCTGCATCTTTATGCTTCTTGTACAATTGGCTTTGTACTTATGATTTTCTTCATGCCGGTTCTTCTTAGTTGCATTCAGCTTCATGTCATGTGTACAATCAATGCACAATATGCTTCATATTTTTATTCACTTCATGTTTTCTCAACTTCATGCTTTTCTCCCCCTTTGACATCAATGGAAAATATGTGCCATTACTTGTGCAATGAAGGCTTATTCTTTCACTTTGTTTTGCACAAGCTTCTACCTCAATTGTTTTCAAGGATGACTTCCCCTGTCTTCATGCTTCATTTTTGTTGATATTTGCTTCCTATGTTCTTGTATGAACTATTGATTTAATCTTCTGCAGACTTGTTTTTATAGCTACAACTTTTTCTCTTAGTTCCTCTTCTTTACCCATAACAGATGCTTCCACCTTTTCATTAGGAACTGATTCCATAGTTTTTAAACAATCATTAGTTGCTTCTTTAATTTCATTTTGTAGTAGGGGAAATGGTTCTTTAATGATGAAGGCTTATTCTTGTAAAGGTCCAAGCCTTTCAATAAGTTTTCTTTGTTCTTCACATATCTTATTTACTTCTTGTTGCTTCCTCTTACAATCTCCCATTTTTTTCGTCATCTAAACTATTGAAATATTGGTCAAACTATCACGGATATTTTTTTCTAATTCTTGTGTAGTTTGAACACTCTTCTTTACTTCTCTTAGTTTCTCATCCTCGACCAGGTTTGTCCATAATTGAACACTTTCTTCATGCATCTCTACACATCTCAATTCCAAAGTTTTAGGTTTTTCAATTGTAGTGTTTATATTTTCATGTTTTATCTCGGCTTTTGGATAAGTTCCTGGTGTCTGTCCTCCAATTCTAGTCTCTAATTTCTGAATAACCTCTCATATTTTTACCATTTTTCTTTCCAAGGAGATATCATCTTCTAGAAGTGTTTCGTATACTTCCTCTAATTTTTTTTGTAGAATACAAGCATTCGTTCTTTCTCAATTCCCTATTTTAATGAACTGAATTTTGCAACTGCTTCCTCTGCTTCCTTTTCTAACTAAACTATTTTTTGTGTGGTTAAACATTTTTTTAGTTTTTAGATGTGAACATTGTTCTTGTAGAGCATTCTTATCCTTTTGGATTACACAACTTAGTTGTGGCTACTTCATGTCTTCTCTTGATTTCTTGTGTAGAAAATGCGTGTAATGTATATAACTCATTCTATCATGTCCCCACAAAATTGAGCATTGGAACAAGTTCCTAACCCAACCAATCCCTTGGGTTGAGGAGGCAATTGCATAACCATGGGATAAATTTTGTATTCCAGACAATTAATTAATTAGGAGTGTGCATTTAATTTTATCCATAGTTTGTCATCCACTTGGAATAAATAATTATGGTGCATTTAATATTACTGGTGAAATTAATATTTTCATTATTATGCTGAATAAATGGAGAAAATACTCCACCTAGGCGCATTAGTGGATAAGGTTGGAGAGTGACTTGAGGAGAAACTCAAGTAAGGCACAAGAGTCCAAAAATGATGCCAAAAATGAGAAAATATAAATATTTCAAGAAAAGTAGCATAAATCTAGAAAGCAGGACAAAACATGAAAAGAAGGAAAGTGTGAAAAGTAGGAAAGTTCATAAAAGAAGGAAAGTTAGAAAAAGAGGAAAAAGAATGAAATCCAAAGCAAAGCAAGGAAGGAAATCAACCTTTCCTCATCCACTCAAGGAAGGCGCATTACTCATGGAGAATTTATCTCCCATTCATGAAATATCTATAAAAAATTCTATGATAGCCACATTCACATATTTTGTTAGTTTGATAAATTGTATGAGTGCAATTGTGCCTCTAGACTTGGGAGATGTGCCCCTAGTCAACCTGGGAGATGTGCCCCAACTTGCTATAAGAGGATGATGGCATTCAACCATTTTCACTGAGTTTAATTTGAAGTTACTATAGCTGATAAAGTCGAATTTGAAGTTCAGAAGCATCATCATCTAGTTCAGAGTTCGAATCCTCAAGCTTTCTATGAGTTTCTACAGCTAGTTTTTCATGTAGAAGAAGAAAGATCATTCTATATATTTCCGAGAGTCATCTTGGCCTATTTCTGATGTAATAACAGAGGATTTAATTTTCTGATATCATTCCATTCCATATAAATTCCAGAACTCTGATTTCTTCTTCTATTTCTCCACCCGTTCTAGATTTAGATAGAATTTAGCTAGCTTTCAATGTTTACTTCATAATTCAATGAGTATAAGTCCAAATGAATCCATTATTATTTATGGAGTTGAGTAACATACCATATTTCATGATCCAAGTCCTATTTCATAATTTCGTGAGCCTTTGACCACTGTTTGGGAGTCAAGAATTCTCCCTAGTTGAGTTGTCCTAGAACGCAATATTTGTGTTTTTTGTGTAATAATTGCTCAGATATCTATAAAAATTTCTGGATTTTCATATTTTTGTTTAATGAGTTTATTTGAATGATATTTATCCTCTCTGATTTCTTCAACATTCATCCCCATCCTCCAGTCAAGTTTCCACCCATACTAGTCTGCATATGTTGAGAACCCCAGGATCATTGGAGTAGATTTCAGCCGAGATGTTCTTGAAACATAAATGGTATCAGTACTTTGTGTAGAGGTATCATAACACATCAAAACCTTCCATTCTTACATATCCTCTGATCTTGTCCATCGCCAGTAATTATAGCTTCTTTATCCATTGTTTTAAATAAATTTGGGAAGTAAAGAGTTTTTGTATCACTTGTATAAGTTGGTACATTACAAATTCGATGTTAAATGTGATCAATTTTATTCCACATAACTTACTATATTCTACATCTCTTGAGTAGGAAACGTCATGGCTGCATATGAGATATTCAATCTTTGATGCAACTCTATCTCCTTCATCTTCTCAGTGGGATGAGATGGAATACTACTCTGATTTGCCTTGACAGTCTTCTTTTTTCCCAAGTTTGTCTTCATTAGTTTATTTAATGCATCAGATTGTTCATCAATTTTCATCAATATTCTTCTTTGATGTAAAGCAAGTTTTTCAATCTCACCTTTCGTAATCACGTTCTTGATTGCTTCTTCAACAACATTTATGTTTTCTGCACTTATTTTCTCAAGGTCACCTATTTTCAGTGGTTGAGCCAAGCCAAGTTTGGATTCCTTTACTTTCTTCTTTGAGGGGCCCTCATCTTGCATCATTTCTTTTCTCTTCTTGACTTGCGCAAACTGCTACATGGGATTGGAAGGCGTTTATGAGTTGTCTATTTCCTATGTTGTCGGGATTGATTGTTTCTGTTGCATTTCCTCTTCTTCTTTTCCATATACTTATCTATAGCTAACCCAGGAAACTTTTCATCATCGGTAACATCATGATCTGCAAATGTGAACTTGTGTAATATGCCATGCATATTTCCTGCAAAATGAACCTTTAGAGCTCTTATGATCCTGTAACTGTGTATCTTCTACTTCTAGCATACCTACGTGTGGAGCATCATGTTTTTGAGCTGGAATGTAATCACGTTCAGGATTTTCAGTTTTCATAGAGCCTTCCTGCTTCTTCACGTATGGGTTCTTAGATATGCATTATATTCTCAGTGCCATGATCTTCAATATTCAATTCTTCAAACATTGTTCACTCAATGGATCTTGTTCTCAATAGGTGTGAGGGTTCATACTGAGAATTATTATCATTTATAAAGGCTTGCTTTTACCCCATTAATATTTTCCACTTTCTGCAGATTTACTAGGATATGGTCTATTTTGGAAATCGAAAAGTTTCAATTTTATTTGATCTTTGTCCAAATTCACCTAACCACTTCCAATCATTAAAGTTGTTGGCGTTTGAGCATTTATTTATGTTTGTGCCACTGTTCCACTAAATCATTAATGCTCACCCGTTGTCGCAGTTCATGTTATCGCACAAATACTTTACTATGATTGGTCTGACTGTCAGTAAGTTAGCCTTGCATTGGAGTGGAGAAGGATTGATCTCCCAAGTCCTCCACCTTTTCATTCAAAGATCTGATAGAGTCTGAATCACTAGTTAATTTTTTCTTTCTCCAAACCATCCTACATTGATCTTTTCTTTGATCTCAGAGGTATTGCATATGTTAACAGATTGGAAATCCTTACTAGATTTCTTCATCCAATGTTTTACAATCTTACCCAACTTTCCACAATCCCGAGGCTTGTGACCAATTTTTTTGCATTTGTAACAAATAACATAGTTACATTTTTTCTAATGTGTCATGTCATCATGCATTTCCAACATTGAACAGATTTGCTCGAGTTGATCTTATTTATTTTCACAACCTCCTTCACAGTCTTCTTGCAATCATCCTTTTAACCTATGCTCGCTGTTAGCACTAAAATTCACTTATCAAAATTGTTCATCTTTGGCACAATCTCAAGATTTTGCAGTGCATATGCTATTATTTCTGAGTGGCACTAAAAAATGTGCAGGAAGACTAGTGCTCACCAACATCCAAAGTTGTTATTGTATTTGTGTAAACTGTCGGAGTTATATATCTGAGCTAAACTAGCTTACCTATCTAAGCAATCAATAACATATCAACATAAATAAGAACAGAAAGAGAACAAGGAATAGCACTAGATATACGTGGTTCACCCAATTGGGATACCTCCACGGGAAGGTTGTCTTCTATTATCTCCAGAAATATCCTTCAATATTACAACAGAGCAACTACAAATAACCCCAATACAATATAGCAAGAGCTTGTGAGCACAATACAATGTGTTGTAATAGTATGATGGAATGTTGTGATGTGACTCCCTTGACCCTATTATATACCAAAGATGTGGAGGAATGACTCTCACATATTGCATGTGGGATAATATAATTCTCCACAATAACATCTTTTTATATAACAATGGATATCAAGAGTATACCTTACCATAATGAATATGGGATATAATGTATTACTCTTTTACATAAAATTGTGGATAAATTCTGACATAATACAAAGACATTATTACCGTCGAAGGAATATAATATATTCCAACACTCCCCCTTAATAATGGCTGCGAGAAAATCCCTCACTAACACTAAGGAAGGAAAGAGTCATTATTTCTCCCCCTTGATGACAACTTCCCTCATCCCAAGCAAGGAACGGATATGCACATACTTCATTGCTATTAAGGATTTGGTGAAGATATCTGCTACCCACTGCTCGATAGGACAATACTGTTAAGATTCAATATGCTAAGACAGAAAATCTCAGTATTACATTCCATTTCACAACAATAGCATATATAGGATCACTGAAAGAACAACAAGCACAGCATAAACACAAGAGACATAGATTTATCCTGGGAAACCCTCATGGGGTAGAAAACCCAGCAAAGCTTCTTCAATATAGATGACCAGAAAATACAAATATGTAACCCCCAAACATGAGCTGCTTCTCCTCCATTGCATATCTCTCTCTCTCCTATGTGAGTTTCACAAGTGAGTGAATGTGTTAAATGAGGAACACACCTCCTCTATTTATACACAACTCTGAATTGACTTTTACACTAACTAGGTCGGCCCCAACTTAACCAATTAACATAAGGCTGACTAGGTCGATCCCTCTAGGGTGGTTTAATAACCCTTTAACCAACATGACTCATATAGGGCCGACCCCCACTAGGGAATTCTAATAAACCAAGTTACCACATTATCCACGGAGGAATAAAACATATCCGGATATACAATAGGGTCTCCATGGAGGAATGAAACATCTTTGGAATAATAAAGTACAAATATAATATTCTTAGAAGTTACAATATCTCAACACTCCCCCTTAACGAGAAGGATATTATAACAACATCTGCAGGAGCAAGGATTCATCAATTACATGATACATGATACATCTATAAATCATTGGAAGCTTTCTTCATACATCATCAGTAACTCAAACAGTTACTGGAACATCTTCAAGATATTCAATATTGGAACATCAACATCTCAATACTGAGTCTTCATCTTTTGCAACACTCGAACAGCTACAGTAATATCATCATCTGGATCTCTCGATCAACAGCCTCATTGTCTGGATCTTCAGATCATCATCATCATCTGGATCTCTCGATCAACATCCTCATCATCTAGATCTTCAAATCATCATCATCATATGGATCTCTCGTTCAACATCCTCATCGTCTAGATCTTTAGTTCATCATCATCATCTGGATCTCTCGATCAATAGCCTCATCGTCTGGATCTTCAGATCATCATCATCATCTGGATCTCTCGATCAACAGCCTCATCGTCTGGATCTTCAGATCATCATCATCATCTGGATCTCTCAATCAATAGCCTCATCGTCTAGATCTTTAGATCATCATCATCATCTGGATCTCTCGATCAACAGCCTCATCGTCTGTATCTTTATATCATCATCAGGATAGCAGCATACCCTACAACACACATGATCCAATTACAGGATGATCAATCCTTCTCACTTTAGGACATAAGTCCAAGGATGATAAAATCCTAACACGTGCATTTTGAACCAACCATTCAGGGACGATGCAGTCCTATCACGTACAGTTTGAACCAAACGTTCAGGCACAATGCAGTCCTATCACATACATTTTGAACCAAACCTTCAGGGACAATGCAGTCCTATCACGTGCATTTTGAACCAAGCGTTCAGGGACGATGCAGTCCTATCACGTACATTTTGAACCAAACGTTCAGGGATGATGCAGTCCTATCACGTATATTTTGAACCAAACATTCAGGGATGATGCAGTCTTGATCTGCTTATAGGATGATTAATCCTTCTCACTTTAAGACACCTCTCATGTCTAAGGACGATGAAATCTGAATCTACTTACAGGATGATCAATCCTTATCACTTTAAGACACCTCTCATGTCTAGGGACGATGCAATCCCGATCTACTTATAGGATGATCAATCCTTATCATTTTAAGACACCTCAACATGTCTAGGGATGATGCAATCCTGACCACAGTGTCAGTCCTTTTTCATACTGGATGTGACCTAGATTAAATCTACGATTTTACCACTTGTGATTGATCATCTGCTGCTGCACTGAGTAGTCCAGGAGCGAACATTACATCATTACAGGACCTGCGAATGATCACCTGCTGCTACACTGAGCAGTCCAGGAGCGCACATTACATCATTCCAGTAAACCATAGAGCCAGTACTATTTCAACTGGGGTGTGACCTAGATCATATCTAGGATTTACAACCAAAGAGCCAGTACTATTTCAACTGGGGTGTGAGCTAGATCAGATCCAGGATTTACAACCACAGAGCCAGTATTATTTCAATTTGGGTGTGACCTAGATCAAATCTAGGATTTACAACCTATGAATGATCACTTGCTAATTCAGGAGCGAACATTACATCATTACAGGTTTTGTGAATGATCACCTACTGCTATGCTGAGCAGTCCAGGAGCGCACATTACATCATTCACCAACATCTTTCTCGAAGACAAGACTCTATGGATCAATTCAAGGACCGAAGTCTGGGGATGATACAATCCCTCTCGTCCACTAGGGACCATTCATCGACCTCATCGTCAGTACAGGTATCCTCATCATCGATACAAGTATCCATATCATCGAAACATCTACCCTTATCATAGATAAAAGTATCCTCATCATCGATACAAGTATCCACATCATCGATACAAGTATCCTCATCATCGATACAGTATCCTCATCATCGATACAGTATCCACTTCATCGTCGACCATATCACTCCCCCTTTCGACGAGGGTCCTTCTTAACGACACCAAGCTTGTCTCGGAAATACTCAAACTTTACTTGAGACAGAGGTTTGGTCAATACATCAGCAACTTGTTCATCAGTGCTCTCATACTCGAGCTTTATAGCTCCTTTCTGTACCATATCCCATATATAGAAATATCGGATCTCTATGTGCTTTGACTTATCATGGAACACTGGATTCTCTGTCATCTTGATACAACTCTAGTTGTCACACAGGATCACAGTGGAGTCCATCTCTAAGTCAAATAATCCTGATAACAACTTCTGAAGCCATATTGATTCACAACTAGAAGAGAAAGCAGCTATATATTCTGCTTCAGCTGTGCTGAGAGCCACACTAGACTGCTTCCTACTAAACCACGAGATCATGGCAGATCCCAGACTATAACATTCACCCGATGTGCTCTTCATGTCTGATACACTTCCTACCCAATCAGCATTTGTGTAGCCATACAATATGAAGTCATGATCTCCAAGATAACATAGACCAAAGTCTATCCTACCCTTTAGGTACCTCATCACATGCCTTGCAACTATCAGGTGAACACGCCTAGGTTCCCCTAGATAATGGCTCAAGGTGTTCACAACAAAGTATATATATGGCCTGGTATTCGTCAGCTACATCAATGACCCAATAATCTGCCTGTACAGAGTCACATCCACTAACTCTGATGAGTCATCAGCTAACAGCTTCAAGATGGAATCCATGGGAGTGGCCATGGTTTTGCATTCCAACATATCAAATCTTTCCCTGGTTGAGAAATATTCCTTCTGGGCCTTACTATACTTCCAGACCTAGGAAGTAATGTATCAATCTGAGATCTTTCATCTCAAATTTTGTAGCTAGCTAGCTTCTTGCTTTCCATGATCTATTTCTCATTCTCTGTCAGAAAGAGATCATCCACATATAGTAATAGTATGACAAGTTCATCATCCATAACCTTAAGGTAAAGGTTAGGATCAACTTTACTTTTGGTAAATCCCAAGCTTGTGAAGAAGCTATCAGTTCTCCCTCTATAACTGAACATCATTCACACTCTGCATTGAGTGATCTTCTGCATATCTATCTATGCCATCTCCCGTCAGATGGGTCTACTGATATGAGCTTCAAGATCTTTTGAACTTTGTGGTGAGTTCCTTCTTGCATCCATCTAAGAGAAGAATTTCATCTCTATATAGACACCATCGTCAACCTTGTAGCAAAGGTTGAAATCCACATCACCCATGGTAATCATTAAGTTCATTAAATGACTATCGATCCTGGGTTCCTGTATAGAGCTTTGAATCCTGGGAGTTTTCTCGATTCACACTTCTTCTTCAATTACACCATTAAGAGAATGTTCTTATCAAGCCACTTGGAGCAAACATCTCATCATGATCCTCTTCCTCTTTATAAGAGAATCTTCTAGCCACGAGCCTTCTATAGTATGTTTGATTTGTAAATCTTCTTGTTGAACATCCATCACTTGTTCGGTGTTCATCATTCTTCATGATATTTCCTACAAATCAAGATTAATTACATGATTAGTAATACTTCATAATCATCAAATCATGTTGACATGATAACCTATTATGCATACAGATATGATTCACATATTTATACAACTATCTTGACCAATACTTTGGCACAACAATTTTCCATATCTTGTATGCATACAGTGGCTATCTAGATGCCTTCCATCTCTACTAGAACATACTATCAAGAGCGTGCACAACTCTCAGCATGTCAACAAAGAGGTTTCATTCTAGACAAGCAATAATGGAATGTTTGTCCAACTTACCAATCATATGCATATTAGTAGTTTACTGTTCAATGATATATGAATGCTTACACTCAACATGATATATTCTCCGAATACAAATATGCATACAACTATTACGAGCAATATCATTTACTATTCAGAGATTCAAGAAGTAATTCAAATGACAACTTAAATACTTATCTTTTATGTTTGTGTGGTTGCCTACCGCTTGATCTCTATTTTCCCTTCATAATTATATGTCTTTGAACTTCTATCCATCCTGGACCACTATGCATGCTTAAGTGTGCACTAGTGTCATCATCATGATCTCATACATAATCATATATTCAATAGTATAGTCTTAATACTATCAAAACATTATTATTCTAAATAATCTTAAGTAGGTATGGTCATGATCATTTCATACATAAGTATACTTACCTAAGATCCTAACACAAAGTAGGATTCTAACTTGATATAGGAAAACATACCTGGATTATCATGATTGGTTATGTCTTAACATACCCAAACAATATCTTCTTTGTTTTCTTCAATGATTTAGAGACATTGTGCTAGAACCTGCATATCTCATAAGTTAAGCATAGTAGAACAAAGTCATACATACCTCGTAAGTAGAGCTTATATGTGGTCAAATACTATGGATGGGTCTTTGTATTAATGTCATCATGGTCATAGAACTTGATTTGTCTTTCTTGATGTACCTGTATCTTGTTAGCAGACAACATCATCCTCATACAACAGCACAGGTGCATTAACTAGTACAATCATAAGTGTCATAAACCTAATCAATGAATGTCTTCTATCACTCACATGCATTCATTATCAAACAATAATAATTGTACTAACCTCAATAACATGAAGACAAACATATTATGAACTTAATTAAGAATCAGATTTCAAAACATACCTGTATTTCCTCAAGTCATACCTGTCAGGATTGCTTGTAGTCTTCTTATGTAAGGCCTTAGCCTCATCTCCCTCTAGAACTGGAACTTCTTCACTTATGCAGGTGTCCAACTCATTCTCTTCTAGGATTAACCCAATCCACTTTGATTTGTTGAAACTGGATTTGGAGCTAGATTAGGGCTTGTCAGAGAAACCCTAAAAATTCAATCTTTGAATTTCAAACTTCTAAAAGGATGGAAAGATGCGCCTTGCTGAGCTGATCAAGCTGGCATACTTCAATTTTGAAATCTCCAAAATTTGACCCCTCAAAATTGCCTTTGAAACTTCTCGATCTTCTCGACAAGATCCCGAACTAGGGTTTGATAAAGCCTGGTCTTCTGCCCAACCAAAAGGTTTGATCTTGTGCTCTAAACTTTGATTTTTTTGAGGAGCTTCCAGCCATTGTCACTGATTTCAAAAATTCCAACTTTTGCAGAAGCCCTAATTTTTCACCTTTCCGATCAAAATCCCGAACTAGGGTTTGATAAAACCCGGTCTTCTGCCCAACAAAAACATTCGATATTGGTCTCTAAATTTTGATTTTGATGAGGATCATTCATCCTTGGACTCCGATTCCAAAAATTCTAACTTTCTTCGAAGCCCTAAATTCCCGCAGCAGTGATAAGCCAAGAATGAAGGTGCTCAGAATCCAATTCTATTTTGACAAAAATATGCACCTGATTGTTTCAGGTGCATATCTGAAATTACGAATCCACAGGGTCTGAAACGTCGGCCTATGGTAGCCTGGCCTATCATCTTTACAACCCCATAGGTCTAACTTCAATTGGATTCTTTGAGAGAGATTAATTCCAAGTGTCGCAACGTGACCTGTTTATGGGATAAAATAGGAGAGCAAACTTGTATGGCATGCCATGTGTCACTGGTTCAACTTAGGCCTTTGAAAAGTGGACCTGTGAAACTACAGTTTGTTCCCTACCTTTAAATTTTTACAAAATTTCATTTGGAGCTTCCTTTCCCAAGATATGACTTTTTTTCCTAGGTCACCTGTTTATGACTGAGATCTGGAAGAGGCAGAAATCCTAACTTGTATGGATCATAAATCACTAAGTAAAATGAAGCTGAGGCTTTCCTTTGGACATAAGGTATAGGGGGATGTTATCTATGACATGTAGAAGTTTCAGATCCTGAACCTTTTCCAAAATGGATTTATAGCGAAAGTGCCATGATGACTGGTGTTTTCTATATAAAACCCTAACTTTCAAATTGTTGCAAGTGAGACAAGTGTCGTAAGTGCCATACATCTCCTTCCTTCAGGCTAGCTCTGATAACATGTTAAGATTCAATATGCTAAGACATAAAATATCAGTATTACATTCCATTTCACAACAATAGCATATACAGGATCACTGAAAGAACAACAAGCACAGCATAAACACAAGAGACACATATTTATCCTGGGAAACCCTCATGGGGTAGAAAACCCAGCAAAGATTCCTCAATATAGATGACTAGAAAATACAAAGATGTAATCCCCAAACATGAGCTCCCTCTACTCCATTGAATATCTCTCTCTCTCCTATGCGGGTTTCACAAGTGAGTGAATGTGTTAAATGAGGAACACACCTCCTCTATTTATACACAACTCCAACTTGACTTTTACACTAACTAGGACGGCCCCAACTTAACCACTTAACATAAGGATGACTGGGCTGACCCCTCTAGGGTGGTCTAATAACCCTTTAACCCACATATTAACACTGGACTCATTTGTAACTCCAATACTGAGATCAAGAGCGAAGCAAATGTTTGACACAGTTATGTAGCGATGTGCTACAAAACTACTTGTAAGTGATTGTTTTAGTCATCCTCTTCCGGGACAGATTCTGACCAAACTGTAAGGACAAATTCTAACCAAACTGTAAGGAATCACTCGAAATGGTTAAAAACCCACTTTAGGAACATGCCAAATTACAAAAACCTCTCTCATGTTTTAGACAGATATTACTATGTGGGAGATACAGGTGGAATTTGAAATCCTACTTTTCAGGATTTCACCCAATGAATATGTCTTTGATGCCAATAAGATCGGGATGCAACCTCCAACTAATCGAAGACCATTTTGTTCTTATGTGAATCATGTAGAGTCATCTTTATCATTTTATGAGTTTTAGGAATTTTAAACTTGAATTTACTTTTTATATTGATTAAAAGAGACTTATTGAACATAGTTAAGTTATGTTAAGAATTACTACCAAGCAGTTTAAATATTCCTAAATTTAAGACTCGAGACTCATGTGGTTTCAGACCTGTTAGTTTTGATTTTAAAAGTTATTTATTATTTAAAAAGGTAGTTTCGAATCCCTAAAGAATCAAGGGAAAGTATATGCATAGAGACTGGAAAGGAAAAAGGGTTCGAAACTTTGGCAAGAAGCTAGTCAAAACTGGTGAAATAAACTGTAAGTTCTATATACAGTAATATTGAAATGAATATCCAGAGATCATTTATATATTAGTATATGGTTCCCCTTGTTAGCTTGCTGCTAGTTTTATGTTTGTGAATGAATATTTCATGCATTGCATAATCATTCATTTCCAGGTTTAATATTTTCAAGCCTTAACTGTCCATTAAATTAAAAATATTATATTTTCATGTACCTCTTCAACGTGTAACGCTGTTATGAAATGGAGTCCTTGAATGCATGAATGCCTGTATTGTTTTATATCTGGAATTCTAACAGTGAGCTAGGAAATGAGCCCTTTGTATTGATACTTGTGAAGCCTCTGGATGTATAATATATTATTATTTTCTTGTAATCCCTTCACCTGAATTTGGAAGACTAATAAAATATTCGACCCAAAAAAGTTAAAATCCTTTTAAAAAACCAAATTTGTAGTCAAATTCCCTCACATTTCCCTGTAGCAGTCCAGTGCAGACCTTAGGGACAATTTTTTATGGTGGACAATAAATTGTCATTGAATCTAGACTACAAACTTCCAGCTAGTGACTCCATCAAAGAATCCAGTGGCTACTCCACATTTTATGAATGCCAAAGGAATATGCTTATCTTCTAGCTCGAAGATTTTCTCCACTCGATTTATCTGAAATTACTAGTTATCCAAATGATGTTCCTACTATGGAGGAATGGGGTGAGTTTCTTCCTAGATTCAGAGAAAGGAAGGAGGATGATCATGCACAACATCTCAATCAGTTTCATCGATGTATGGATCAGCTCATTCTATATCATGAGGAGGTCCTGATGAATATGTATCTGTACTCTTTGGAAGGTGATGCTCGACAATGGTACCACTCTTTGCATGCTGCTATTATTTCTCCATTATAAGAATTTCATGCATGTTTTCGCAAACATTGTAAGTTTATTTTCTCAATTAAATTTGTTGTGGAAGTCTGTTGTAAGATTATTGAAGGATCTACTAGCACTAATGAGCAGGCTAAGTTTTATGATGAATCTCCTTTATGTTTTTCAAATAACCATTGTGAAGAAACTAGTGAAGGATTCCAAACATATTATGAGAAAACTATTTCAGAATTATCCCAACAGGTATCATTTACAGAATATATGGTTGATTATGATGAATATAAAGAATTACATATGCATCATCATATTCATTAAGATTTTTTTGTGTTCAATCATAATGAAATGCATGATGTTCGAGAGTTTTGTTAAGAAACTATTTTAGGTCATCATTTTTTACAAGATGTGAAAGCTTATGACTCACCTATTTTTTATGACTATCATGATCTTGATGATAGAACTGATGATTACATGGCTATATATGCATTATATATATCTCTTGTTTCAAATGTTGATCAAGTTCATCCTATTCAAGATGAATATCCTGACGAAGAAGAGCAGTTGTCTATCCCATTTTGCATTGATATCTGTAACATCAAGCATGATTTTGATGAGTATGAATCCGATGTTGGAGAAGTTGATGAAGGAGATCAGCCAATCCAAGATGTTGTTGTTCATTGTTATAAATAAAATGATATCCATGCACTCTTTTAAGCAGAATAAGCAGAGAATGGCTTGACTAATGGAGCAGATTTTATGTAGCAACAATTTTGTCTTTCAGATAAAATGGAGTTCTCTCATGAGTATCATGATCCAGTGGTTTTCTGGATGGAGATAGTTTTTCAAAAATTCCCTAATGTTGCATCTTTGGGCATGCAATCCATTTGTCGTCGTAAGTATGAATTGCCAATAAAAAAATTTCTACAAATATTATGTACTTTTTGTGGCTATATTCAAGACAATCATTTTATCAGTCAAATGATTGCATGGTTTCATTGGAAATGGAACTACATATGATCAAGTACAGTACAACTAGTTAGAAGTAGGAGTGTACATAAATAAGCTCGATGCTCGAGCATTTTTTTTCCAGTTGGTTTAGTTCAGTATATTGATAATAAGAATCCATAACCCAATGTATCATAAGGAACTATTCCATTTTATATTCAGCTTGCATATTAGTTTGGTTTTCAATTTGAAGAGAGTGGTTGGGTTGCAGAATTGGAAATGGTCATAGGTAGACAAATACAGGTTGCAGAGATAGATCAGGAACTTTGGTCTACAATTATTAGCACCTCACAGGGAAGTGCTATCCCCAGATGGATCTAACATTAGCACTAAAATTCACTTATCAAAACTTTTCATCTTTGGCCCAATCTCAAGATTCTGTAGTGCATATGCTAGTCATTCTAAGGAGTGGCACTGCAAAATGTTCAGGAATACCAATGCTCACCGACATCCAAATTTTGTCTCCTATGTGTGTAAACCTCTCTAATATTGTCATCACCATAAACCTTTTTCATCAAACCCACCTAATTTTCTTGTCGCAAAGTCCAAACCCATCATGAGTTCCCATCTAAATGATGAGAAGCATTTAACTATTGTCAAATCCCAGGAATAATAGATAAATATCATGTGGGATAATTTTATCGTTATATTAACATTATAAAATTCCAATCTCCAAGTATATTAATATTGGCCTCATTTGTAAGTCCAAGACCAAGATCAATAGCTAAGAAAATGTTTGACACAGTTATGTAGTGCTGCGCTTCGAAACTACCTGTAGGTGATTGTTTTAGTCATCCACTTCTGGCACATATTATGGCCAAAATGTGAGGAATCACTTGAAACATTTAAAAAAGCACTTTAGGGACATGCCAAATTACAAAATCCTCTCTTAGGTTTTACACAAATATTACGATTTTGGATCTATGGGTGGCATTTGAAAGCCTATTTTTGAGGATTTCTCCCAATGAATGTGTCTTTGATGCCAATAAGATTGGGATGCAACCTGCAACTAATCGAAGACCATTTTGTTCTTATGTGAATAATGCAAAGTCATCTTTATCATTTTATGAGTTTTAGGAATTTTAAACTTGAATTTATTTTGTATATTGATTAAAAGAGACTTGTTGAACATAGTTAAGTTATGTTAAGAACTACTACCAAGCAGTTTAAATATTCCTAAATTTAAGACTTGAGACTCGTGTTGTTTTAGACCTGTTAGTTTTGATTTTAAAAGTTAGTTATTAGTTAAGAAGGTAGTTTCGAAGCCAAAAATAATTAAGGGAAATTATATTTAGAGAGACTAGAAAGGAAAAAGGGTTCGAATCTTTGGCAAGAAGATGGTCAAAACTGGTGAAAGAAACTGTAAGTTTTATATACAGTAATACTGAAATGAATATTCAAAGATCGTTTATATATGAGTGCATGGTGCCCCTTGTTAGCTTGTTTCTAGTGTTTTGTTTGTGAATGAAGATTTCATGCACTGCATAATCGTTCATTTACAGGTTTAATATTTTTAATCCTTAATTGTCCATTAAGTTAAAAATATATTGCTTTCCTATACCTCTTCAACTTATAATGCTGTTATTAAACGGAGTCCTTGAATGCATGAATGCTTGTATTTTTTTATATCTAAAATTCTAGCAGTGATTTAAGAGATGATCCCTTTGTATTGATACTTGCGAAGCCTCTAGATGTATAATATATTATTGTTTTCTTGTAATCCCTTCACCTACACATGAAAATATGAACCCAAAATCTGACGGTATATATGTCTAATTTTAGACATCACGATGTCGACAATCCAATAAACCTATCTTTTTTTAAACTTCGGTTCAACTTCGTCGGATATCCGACAACAAGAATATCTCGTCGGATATCCGACACTAAAATATCGATTAACCGACACCAGAAGACGGCGTACTTTCTGTCGTATATCCGACATAAATTACATAGGGAAGGGTCGGATATCCGACCAATAAGACATGGTACTTTCTTTCGCATCTCTGATATAACCTACATAGGTAGGGGTCGGATATTTGACAAAGAAGACGTCAGAATTTCCGTCGCATATCGAACCTACTTTACATACTCCTAAGTTGGATATCCGACGAAGCAGGCATCGAACTTCCGACAGATGTAACCACAGACAAAAGAAAAAGTCCAATGACATTTTCCATCGAAGGTATGGCACCGTCGTTGGATTTACTGGGGGTTCCGTCAGATATGCGATGGCATTGGGGAATTTAAAAAAAAAATAGTAGTTCCAAACGGACTTCACCTCTTCCAATTTTAATGCTAGGTATGCTGCATCCCTTTTTAAATAAAGGGCTTCTATTCTTATGAATCTAAGGATTTAATGAACCTTAACATACAACATTATCTCCAAATCATGTACTCATATACATATTGTAACATAAAAATATAAAATGCTATTTTTTTTTCTCATGAAACCTCTCATTCAAAGGCTAAAATCCCAAGTCTAAGAAGGTCAAGTGTGCCTATTACAATAATATTGGGCATGAATAACACAATTGCATGAAGAAACAAATTTTTAATATTACTCATATCCTCGAGAAGAATACTATCAAGCTACCTGATTATGTGAATCGAAGGTCATTGACTGAGTAATCATCAAAGGAATAGGAAAATGAAGGGGGAAAGGGTGCATTGCATGCACTTGTAGCAGCAACATCTCAATCATATTCTTGTGTACTTTATTAGGGTGCTTCACATCACATGGATTCATCTCAAAATGGATTTGCATCGTTGGATCCTTTTACTACTTTGAATATCTTAATGGGGGATAATTATCATGTTGAAAGTCTACAGGAGGGGATCTAATGATGTATATGAATGGACATTATAACCAATATCATATCCTTTTCTATCAACCAATATAATATCCATCTACCAAATCACTCATTTTGGTTCATGAAAGTAAGTTGTTTTCACACCTAATTTCATGGTCATTAGTGAGATGATAAAAAATGCTACAATTGTTGTTGGTAAAATTTATTACTAGTCAATGTTGTACCTGTTCTAAAAAATCGTTTCCAAAGTTCCTTCTGCTATCATTCTCACTCATTTAGATGAAGTGAATAGATTTTTGAATGAATGGTTTGACCATCTTAACTACCAGTATTTGTAGTATCTCAACAAGAAGAACACATTTATAGGCTTATCGAATGACAAATTTTATGATGGTGTCTGTCAAGGTTTCATACATGGAAAGCATCCAAAGGAAAAGTTTGACAAAGGTGAAGTGTGGAGATAAATTGAAGTGCTAGAGCTTGTTCACAACAATATGATGTGTCCATTTCCTCACCTATTCTTGAAAAGAGCCAAATATGTCTGGAATTTCATTGATGAATAGGCATACTTGGGTCCTTTTTCTCAAGAAATAATTAGAGGTTTTCGAGCACTTTCAGAACTTTAAATCTCTTGTAGAGAAGCAATTTGAAAATTTCATTAAAATTATGTGTATAGAAAATGAGGGAGAATATGTGAACAAACAATTTGGGTAGTTCTATGCCTTTGAAAGTATTGAGTTGTAGTAGAATATCCCATATACTCCTTAGTAGAATGGTGTGGCAAAGTGCAAGAACAAGTAGTTGAAGGAAATGGAAAATTACATGCTATAATCCAAATTTCTTACTTCGTGGCTATGGGTAGAATCCATAAATTGGACCTATTATATCCAAAATAGAGTACCTCATATAGTGTTGAAGGGATTTACTCATTTCGAAGGAGGATGAGACTTGAAAAAGAGATGACCCCGATGTTGTAGATCCCATTGCACTCAACTCATAATTTTTTTGGGTAACCTGATGGTATGAATTTTCCCAATAGTTTTATTTGTAGTGGAGGGTTCTATTTATAGATTTTATTCTCTCTATGTGGTATATGGTCCATACTTGAGATGGCATGAGTTTGATCTACAACTAGTGCATCCTATTATAATACATCATTGGGAAATATGATGAATCATGATGAGAGAATTCCAAAATAGGTTGGCAACCACTTTCTTTCTTCCCTCTTTTGATTCTCTCATCTACAATGGTTATAAATAAAAACATATAGTACTCAAAATACATGCACCACTTTTATTCCACATTCTCTATTACATACTCAAAGATCCTCCTATACGAATCATTGGTTCCTTTTTCTTCTTGTACCTTCCACATTAGGAGAAGGAGGATGCAAGGTCCTTGAATGATCTAGAATTCTTTGTGCCAGTTCAATAACTAGTTTAGGTACCTATCCATGATATCCTTTGGCAGCATAGTCATGTACTTATGCTTATCAAGCTCTAACAAAACTCATCAATTCTCCTTCCTCCCTTCAAAATTCATAAAGACTTGTCTAACTCTATGAGAGGGATGTAGTCAATATTCCCTTGGGATTGATTCAACATCAAGATCAAGTCCCTAGTGGAATTGAAGGACATAGTTTATTACATATTTCAATGGAATATGGGATTGTTTTTAATTTGGCACATCTATCAAATGAGGGATGGAATATTTTACCATTCTTTGGTCAATATCAACAAGGTGCAGGTTGAACTGATCATTCTGAGGATAGGGTGAACCATGGTTAATCATTATACCAATTCCTTTCAAGAAAGATTTAATTGGCTTATTTGCTCCCATTTCCCTATGATTGGTAATCCTCCAACTATTGCACTTGTTTATACATATCTCTATTTCCATGTATACAAAGGTCCTACATTTGATTCCAAATAATTCCATGGATTATATAGGGAGTGTATTTATTAATCACTCATTTTTTTATGTTTCCCACCCTATTCTTGGGATGTACATCTTTCTCTATATTACTGACGTACTTCAAGACTTGTTTGTATAGGGCATCAAATTCTAGATAACATTGGAGGTGGACTCTTAATGATGGAATATCCTTGAAGACATATCGCACACTATGTATTTGACTTCTATTAAGGCTTTCACCATTCTTGCTTCAGCTAAGGCCTCCTCGTGCCTTTTATTCCACGTTTCTATCTCCTCTTTCAACACTGACACCTATTTATTCTCTTCATGCCACTTATTTTATATTTCATTGAGATTATTCCCTTGATTACTATGCTTTTCTATCCTTTTGTATAATTGTTTTTCTATTGACACAACCTTTATATCACTCTCTTCTAACTTTGATTTCCATTCATCCACATCCCTCATTAACTGATTGACCTGCTATAGTAGTTGTGATACCTGAAATAGAGACACAACCACCAAGCAATTTCACAAGTAGCATTATAAGAATATATGTGAACTATATACTAAGAAAATGCCACTCCTACAAGTTAGTTTATATCAAAATAGTGCTTCCCATATAGTTTTTGGTAAGGTAATAATGGTTTTTTCAGTCTACCATATGAATAAATTGTCATGACATAATATATAAATTCCAAGACTATACAACAAGAAGGGAAATATGCATACCAACGAATGCTCCATTCAGGCTCCAAATACATCAGTTCATTTACACAATTGATTGCTTTGAACTATCCCCCTAAACACATAACAAGAAATGTGTTTGAGTCATCAAAATGACTATACTGATAATAATAACCTAATAGGAAAGCACTTTTGTTGTGAAAAATAAAGTATAAAGGATGTTTCTTCACCCAAATCACTTAAAGCTAAAACTAAATGTGATATTTTCACCTTCACAACCATTTTCCGACTAGGGAAATCCCAATATTTGAATGAATTGTGAGTTAACTTTTCACTTGATCCCATTTTCCAAATTCCAATATCACCAACATTAGTTCGGACTGAAAATATTCATCCAAATACTACGTTTAGAAATCATTTCATGGTTAGAGTGCATTTAAAACAAAACTATAAATGAATGAATTAAATTTAATATCCTAATAGAATACCAATTGACTATCAAAAGAAAATGGTTAAAGTTGGAAAACGTTTCACTGTACCTTAGCAATAAGTCTTGTCTTGATTCACAACTCAAGATAAAAATGAGTTAGCATGTTCAGTTGTCCCGCATAGAACTGGATGAGATAATTTGGTTTCCTCCTCTCCTTGCAATTTTTCCAAGATATTTATGCAAATTATTAACCCCATCCATTGTTTCCCCCCAATGATTGAATCCAAAAGAAAATGCAGTTTCAAACATCTGATATGAAAATTATTAACCCCAACCAGTGTTTCCCCCCAACGATTGAATCCAAAAGAAAATGATTTTTCGAACATATGATAGTATACATTTGATATGTATTCCTTGGTCAGCTTATGTCATTGTCATCATGTCCTGATTCCACAGTGATCCACTCGAGGCCAAGAAGCACGAGGGGGACAATAGTTCGAATGAATGAGTCGGCTCTGTTATGGCAGAAGCATAAGAATGAGAATAAGCAAAGCATGACTACACTACACAAATAAACGCATACATACATACAATATGCAGGAATGCGAACTGATTTCTCTATTACTGGATAGATATGATTGATAAAGTCTATGTTGTATAATATAATAGTTTGCATGCTTATCTAGAATGCTAAGATGCTTGGGTGCCTTCCCGTTACCTTCAGTTACAAGAGAATTTAGAACGGTTTCAGAAGTTCAACCATTACAGTCAATTGGAAGACAGAGAGACAATCTATCAAAGTTCAACAGTCACAAGTCACAAGTCGAGGATGCATGTTGACGTCACAAAACTGTGAGGTCATTGAACTTGTCGAAGTTGTTGAGTTTGTCGAAGATGGGTCGAGTTTGAAACTTGCCGAAGTTGTGTCGAAGTCGATGACTTGTCGTAGTTGATGTTAGCATTCAAAAACAATGCCAACTACTGGAAGGGATCATAACTCCTTCCTTAAGAAACAATGGTCCCCATTGTTTGCTCGTGAAGGTGAGGAAACTTGTTGGTCAGTTCAGTAGCAGAGTAACATTGTCCTTGTGCGGGAATTTGTACGGCTTTAGCAACCTGAAACAAGGGAATTGTGTTCATCCTTGTATGGCATACTCGTCATCCCACAATAATGTCGCAAGAAAGAGGCTCCTGAACATTTTTATGGATGTCGTCGGGTTCTACTGTTTGCAAGTCGTTATGTTCCAACAGTGGTGCATGGTATGGTCGAAGTAGATCCACGTTGAATAATGGATGTAGACCAAGGCATGAAGGAATGTCGAGCTGGAAAGAGTTTTCGCCAATCTGCTGAAGAATATTGTATGGACCATATCGCAAAGGTTTCAACTTCTTGTATGGGCCAGTGAAGCGCTCCTTCTTGTGATGTAACTAGACCTTATGTTGGCAGGCGGTTTGGATGAGTCAGCTTCACAGCATCGTGGATGCTATGCAAGGCCAAAGATACCACGGAAGGAGGAAAGTAGCGAGAAAATCGATGATATTTTATGTAGTTTTGGTCATTTAGGCCCTACTATGCAGGTTTTGGGTCATTTGGACCGCAATGTGTGGATTTTGGGTCTTTGTTTTGTAAAGTTTGTTAAGAAGTAGTTAGGCAGTTGGTTAAGTGGATCAAGAATGTAAAGGCGTAAGCCTATAAATAGATGTAGTATCACAAGTATTAGAGAATCCGAGATCAATTAGATAGTTGGTCATTTATATATCAAGCCTTATGCGGAGAATTGTTATTGCGGATGTTTTGGGTACTGATCTAAGTCTGTCTGATTCTGGGTATGTGACAGAAGGACCATTTTGTTGTATCTCTAGTTTTGTTGAGAAGATGAATATGATATCACAGAGTTTTTGAGCAGAATCATTGTGTTTTTCCTTGTGATGAATTCCTTATGCGATATGAATCTGTGAATGATGCGATGTTTTCTCGTTGCAATCAATGTTTTAGTGTTATATCTATTGTGCATTAGTAGTTCTGCCAATGTTGAGATCTGTTGAATGATGCTGCAATTATGTTTAATGCCTAATTTGAATGGTTACATCTGTGATGCAATGCTACGATAAGTTGACTAGTTAATGCACAAAGTACTCCTTCATTCAGCAAAAACGTGGTTCTGTCAGCTCTCCCTTGAACATCGCGGGTGAGACTTCATCTGCTCCGCAGGTGTTGCTAGACCGGGTAAAACCTGTCTGGGCCGGTGCTCAGGGAGATCGTGGTGGTTTGGGTGTCGACAGTGTGAGGAACCCCTGTTGAATGGGTTTGTGTCAACAAATGGTTGGCGACACAGAAATATATCACACTGGAAGGTACGATGGGAGGAATGACCCTGGCAGTCATCTGATGGAATGTCAGACTCTATGGGCCTCGCGACCAAGGGATGAATGGGCCCATGCTTTTATCCATACTTTGGATGAAATGACACGGTCATGGTATGCTTCAGTGGAATTGAGAGGGAACGTCACCACATGGTTAGAGTTGACAGTTTTCTTTACTCATACCTTCAACTTCACGGATACCAATCCATATGTTCACAATGCTTTGCAGCTCATCCGCGACATCGTTCTGAAGGTTGTTCTAGTGGTGTATCTTGTGGATCCACACACGCATTATAAGATGGAGTCGATGATGGAATGTTATAATATAACTAGATGGCCATAGGATGGGGATGACCACCGGAACGTCAATATTTCAGAATCAGAAGGAAGTCGCAACATTGTAGCACTGGATGCACTGACAGATCCGATTAGTCAACCGTTGAAGCTCAGAAAATTCAACATTGCGACGGAGGAGAACCCAAAGTTTGCAAATTTCGGGGACTACTGGGATGAAGAGATGATGGAAAAGGTCACAGACCTGTTGGATGAGTTCCAAGAGATTGGAGATTAGTTTTCGCTCAAGGCAAGTTCCGCACTACAGGCTGTATAGGAAGGTCAGTGAAAAATCGTTGATAAGCTGAGTGAGCATCCATCTGCGAAGGACGTAGAAGAGAGTCAGCAGATGGCGGCAGAAGTTCAGGAGCAAGTGTGAGAGATATCCCAACAGTACGAAGACTTACGGTTGAATATCAATGAGTACAACATGTCCAGCTGGCATGGCTAAAGGGCGAGCCACAAGATTTTGTTGGGGGCATGTTGGCAGGCGGTTTGGATGAGCTAGTTTTGCAACATCATGGCTGTTGCGTAAGGACAAATATATCATGAAAGGAAGAAAGCAACGTGCAAATCGATGACATTTTATGTAGTTTTGGTCATTTAGACCGCACTATGCGGGTTTTGGGTCATTTGGACCGCAATGTGTGGATTTTGGGTCATCTTTTTGTAAAGTTTGTTAAGAAGTAGTTAGGAGGTCAGTTAAGTGGACCAAGAATGTAAATGCGTAAGCCTATAAATAGATGTAGTATCACAAGTATTAGAGAATCCGAGATCAATTAGATAGTTGGTCATTTGGATATCAAGCCTTATGCGGAGAATTGTTATTGCGGATGTTTTAGGTATTGATCTAAGTTTTTCTGAATCCGGGTATGTAACAGAAGGACCATTTTGTTGTATCCTTGGTTTTTTTGAGAAGATGAGTATGATATGACAGAGTTTTTGAGCAGAATCATTGTTTTTTTCCTTGTGATGAATTCCTTACGCAATATGAATCTCTGAATGATGCGATGTTTTCTTGCTGCAGTCAATGTTTTGCTGTTATATCTATTGTGCATTAGTAGTTCTGTCAATGTTGAGATATGTTCAATGATGCTACAATTATGTTTAATGCCTATGTTGAATGGTTAAATCTGTGATGCAATGCTGTGATAAGTTGACTATTTAATGCACAAAGTCCTCCTTCATTCAGCGGAAACATGGTTCCATCAGCTCTCCCTTGAACATCTCAGGTGAGACTTCATCTGCTCTGTAGGTGTTGTTGGATAGGGTAAAACCTGCCTGGGTCGGTGCTCAAGGAGATCGCGGTGGTTTGGGTGTCGACAGTGTGAGGAACCCCTGTCGACTGGCTTTGTGTCAACACATTATCCCCAATTTAAAATGAATGATGGATATGATGCTTATTGTTTCGGGCCTTAGCTTTCACGTTTTCTCACTGTAACAATTCCCGTGCTTGTCGTTGGATGTCACAGACTTGATCTCGAAACTTGACTACTTTATCAACTTCTCGTTGGTTGTGGTCAGTGGCATTCGACTGTGTCGAGGAGATGATCAAGTCGATAGGCATTGAGGGTTGAAATCCATAACAGATCTCAAATGGAATCTCAAATGGACTCTTTCCCATAGAGATGTGCTGATCATGATTGTAGTTGTGTTGTATGTATGGAATTTTTCATCCCATGTTCGTCGATGCTTGTGGTTGTACATGCGAAGCAGTTGTACTACAAAGAGATTCACAACTTCCGTATGTCCGTCTTTCTGAGGATGGAAAGCTGTCGAAAATGAGAGTCTTATGTATAGCTGCTACCAAAGAGTCTTCCAAAAGATGCTGGCGAGTCTGGCATCTGTGTCGGAAATAATGGTTGTTGGTAAACCGTAGTGTTTCCAGACATGTTCGAAGAAGAGTTGCACGGTCTGCTACGTCGTCATCGTCTTCTTGCATGGAATGAGAATGGCCATCTTGGAAAATATGTCGAATACTACTAAGATCGCGTGATGTTGATGTTTGGTAGTAGGATATCCCATCAAGTAGTCCATAGAAATATATTCCCATGGTCAACTAGGAACTGGAAAAGGTGTGTACAATCCCTGTCGTCGATTAGGAGGTTTAGCAATGGCACAAACCATGCATTATCAAATGTGCTTGTTGACGTAGGTTTTAAGTGTAGGAAAAAATAAATACTTCTAGAGAATAAAAAGGGTCTTCTCTACTCCAAAGTGTCCTGCAGTCTTGCTGTAGTGCGCATCCCAAATGAGCCACTATCGATGATCATCGGTCTGTACACAAAGCTGTCCAAGATTGTATAGCAAGGTGTTTTTCAGGAAATAGTCGACGGTCGACGACTTGTCAGTCTGAAGTTGTCGATAGACTGGTGAAAATTCAATGTCTACCTGATACAACTGAGGCCAAGTAGTGGTGTCATATCCCTGCATACGCATCACTATAAAAAGGAGAGTAATGGGTGGTCGTCTTATGCAATCGGTGGCCGTGTTAACCTTTACTTTATGATACTTAATTACCAACTGGAATTGTTGTAGGTAATTAATCCACCTGAGTTGTCGAGTTGTTTGTAGTTTCGACTAGGTTAGAGCGAACTGTAGAGGCTTTTGGTCATTGAGGATGATTGTTTCCTTTCCAAGGATGTAATGCCTCCATTGCTTGAAAGCTTGCACAATGGCGTACAGTTCTTTTTTGTATGTCGAATATATTCTAACAGTGTCTTTAAAAATTTCGGAATGGAAATCGACTAGGTGACTAGACTGATTGATCACTGCACCCAAGGCATAGTCTGATGTGTTTGTATCAATATCGAAGGGCTGATGCAAATCAGGTAACACAAGTACTGGTGCAGTGCAGAGCTTGTGTTTGAGCTATTCAAAAGATGTTTGTTGTGTCGGTGTCCATTTGAAGACAGTTTTCCTACTTCCTTTCATCAATTGATTCAAGGGACGGGATATGTGACTGAAGCCGAGTATGAATCGTCGATAGAAATTCATCAAACCAAGAAAAATTCTTAGTTCTTGAATGCTTTGAGGAATGGTCCAATATTTGAGAATTTGTACTTTGTCTGGTTCGACATGAATGCCTACAGAGTCAATTACAAACCCCAAATATTTGATGATGTTCATCACAAAGGACCACTTGTCTATGTTCAAGTAGAGTCAATGTTGTTGGAGAGTGTCGAGGAATTGTTGAAGCTGTCTGACATGTTATTCCCATGATCGATTGAAAATCAATATGTTGTCAAGATAGACAATGACCCATTTTCTGATGAAAGGTCGAAGAATGTTATCCATATATCGCATGAAGGTCGCAGGTGCATTGGTTAAGACGAAAGGCATGACTAACCATTAAAACAATCCTTCCTTGGTCTTGGAAGTAGCTTTCCATACATCTGAGGGCTCGATTGGAATCCGACAATATCGTGACTTGAGGTCGAGCTTAGTAAAGAATGTAGCACCTTTCAGACAGTTGATGAGTTCGTCTATCCGCGGTAGAGGGTACCTATTCTTCATCGATATTTTGTTGAGTTACATGTAATCAATGCACATGCGCCAAGTCCTGTCTTTCTTTGGAACAAGGACGAATATGATTTTACAAGGGGAGGAGCTAGGTCAGATATGACCTTTGTCGATCGAATCATGGATTTGTCTAAAAATCTATTCATTTTTTAGAATGGATATTCTGTAAATAGATGCGTTAGGTAATGAAGAACCAAGAGCAAGTTCAATAGAGTGTTTTACCTGGAAATGTCGAGGTACTCCATCTGGAACTTGGAATAGGTTCTGGTACTCATCAAGAATATTGTCGATCTAATGCTACTGTCGGGAGCTGCATCGGTTGGTGACTCGACTGGTTGTTGCAGTATTGCTAGAATGTTGCGGCTTTATCATAATCAATGCAAACTTCTGAGCATGATGATGAGCTTCTTCATCTATTTAGTAGATATCATTGCAACCATTGGTGTAGGTCGTCGTTCTAGTATGTTGTACCGTTGATTGTGAATTATGACAATCACCTTCTATGGTTGTGACTGGTAACTTCCATGGAGATCCCATAGGTAAGGCTTCCCAACTAGGCCATTGGCTACGGAGAGTGGTGCCACGTCGCAAAGTAATTCATCTTCAAAAGGATTTAAGAAGTAGGCGATTTTGCAATGTCGAGTGATCCTTAGCTCTTGTCCATCCTTCATCCAACTGTTGTAAGGCTCAGGATGCAGAGTGGTAACAATACCTAGTTTCTTCACAATTTCTTCAAAAAAAAAGTTCTTATGGCTTATGTTATCCACAATCAGATGCAATGTATTTTTTTGAACACATATCTATGTATGGATTATGAACTCTTGTTTCTTCTCGTCGACGATAGTTGAGGCTGCTGGAGTTGTCGATGTCGATGTCAAAAGATTCGTTGCTTCTGGGTCAGATTCTACCACAGTCTTGTTGAACGCGTTGGATGTCGACACTTTTTCCAAAAATGTCTTCTGAGCTTTGCATTTAGACGTATCATGCCAAGATGAGTGATGGTAATCACACCAGTTTCCGGTAGGTTGCTTTCTACGTTCCCTTTTATGAAAAGGATTTTTTCCATGATTTGGATTTGGTGGAGTTGGCTGAGAATATTTTGACTTGTCGAAGTCGTCTGGTGCCTTCTTGTCGGGTGGTCGTCCTGATGTCGGTTTAGTCACAAAAAGCGCTTTTCCCTTCTGCTTGGTTTCAATTTTGTTGGCATAGTGGAATGCATCCGTGATCGTATTGATAGTCAGAAACTCCATCTCCTGCTGAATGTACTAGGATAATCCGCTGACGTACTTAAAAAAAACATTTTCTTCTTCTTGAACGCCAATTATAGCCATGAGTCGATAGAAATCGTCGGTGTAACTCTGTACGGACTGGTCTTTCCATTTCCTTAGCTGATGCCACTTCTTATACTGTTGTCAAGGTATTTGGGCAGGTAAAACTCTTTTGGATTTATTCAAAAAATTTCTCCCATGTGTTGATGGGGTCTCCACTTTTCCCCATCTTTGTCAAAAGGTTCTCCCACCAACAGTGCACAGATGTTGACATCTTTACGGATGCAATGGTGATCTTGTCTGCTTCTGAGATTTGATTCATAGAGTAATATGAATCCAATTGTTTTACGCAATTGTCGACGGATTCCGCGTCAATATTTCCTTCTAGATTCGGTATGTCCAAATTCATTTGCACTTTGAAGGGGCTGATTTTGTCAGAGTTATTTCTCATCAGAAATCCTCCTGATGTCAGAGAAAATAGTGTGAGAATTTCATTGAACTACGTGAACATTTTAGTTTGTTGTTGATCCAGTGCTTGCTCTATGAGATGCTGTGTCTCATTGATTGAATGTCTATCACTTGTTTCTTCTGCCATCTCTGGAGGTAGTGTCTACTTGGATTTCTAAGTCTGCGAGCATGTTTGAACCATCATAAGTCAGGTAACTTCGATGGAAGTGTCTATGCAAAACTTAAGCATGAACAAAGCTGATGCGCTCTGATGAAGATTTGAATGAGCTCTGAATAAGCTATGATACTAATGACGTGCTTGAGGCCAAGAAGCACAAGGGGGATAATAGTTCAACTGAATGAGTCGGATCTGTTATGGAGGAAAAATAAGAATGAGAATAAGCAAAGCAGGAATACACTACACAGACAATATGCAGGAATGCGAACTGATTTCTTTATTACTAGATAGATATGATTGATAAGATCTATGTTGCATAATACAATAGTTTACATTCTTATATAGAGTGCTAAGACGCTTGGGTTCCCTCCCTTTATGTTCAGTTGCAAGATAAGTTAGAACGATTTCGGAAGTTCAACCGTTACAGTCGACTAGAAGAAAGACAGATAATCTGTTGAAGTTCGACAGTCGCAAGTCACAAGTCAAGGCTGCATGTCGACGCTCGAAACCTTGAGGTCGTTGAACTTATCGAATTTGATGAGTTTGGAGAAGTCGCGTTGAGTTCAGAACTTGTAGAAGTCGATGATTGTCGCAGTTGATGTTAGCATTCGACAACAATTCCAACTACTGGAATGGATCACACAATGTCATTGTTTTTCTATGAAACAAATCTAGACACAGATAAAGATCCATATTATAGATATTCATGACAAATGAAAAAAAAGAACACGACTTTTCATATGTGAATCAAGGAATGGAATTAAGATAAGTTCATGTCAATTCTCACCCACTACTTGGTCACAATGTCAGACCTTTAAGGAAGTGGCTTGATCTTCTTGCGAGAACTTGTAAGTCACTCTTTTTCCTACACTCTATAACTAAACTTATTATGGTGTGGAATCTAGTGTTGACTGTGGTGTTGCTTATAACTAGTGTTGATTTCCTTGAGAATGCCATAAGCCTATTATTGTTGGAGCTATATGATCCATTCAACATATTTAAATGCTTGGTTTTCTATTAGATGAGATGTAATATAATTACTCCTTTTATCAATTATGCAATAGAATTATTATGGTGGGATCCTTCTTATCTTGTCGACTTTTATTATTTTTAAAACTACATTTACCTCCTTTCTCTTTAAAATAAATGGAAAAGAAATTAACTTTCCCTCTTATAAAATCCCTCAAACTCTTCCCTTAATGGAATAATTCTTAATATTTTGTTATAAAGGGTGACAGTTGTGAAAATCCTCACAGCAGATCTAAGAGCTAATGTATACCTCACAAGAAAGAATAAGATTAAGCAGGAAAATAGAAGAAGAGTGGTCAATGCAGTGTAAAGGAGCAATAGAATTATGATACAGTAGAACTCGGATAGAAGTAGAATAACATCACACACACTGATTCATTAATCACAATATGGACAAATATATAATACAATGGTGAGGATTCGAATGCCAAGGTGGCAATTCGAATTAGCCTTCATGGAGTGATCATCATATCAATGGAGTGTCATCAAAGCACAACTAGGAGTCCCTATCATCATCAGTGGAGTCATCAAAGCACAAGTAACTATCAACCAGGTGTCAAACTGAGTCTAACTGAGTGTGGTAGGTGTAACTGGCACATGGAAGCACTAACTGAATGAAGGAGGCTCAGTGGAGGGTGCATGAGGATCTAACTGGAGTCAGAATAGGCAATCTAGTCTCACTGGAGGTCCATTAGAGTTATAGAGTCAGTTGAGGAGTCAATCTAGCCTTAAATCAAGGAAAGATCTAAAGATAACTCAACTAACTGAAGTGAAACTAAGTGGTAGGTGAGAGAGGGCACCTTTCACAAGTGGTAGGTGAAAGGAGGGCGCACTAAGAACTGGGAGGGATAAAACTGATTAGAAAGAAGCTCCCAGGGCTAGCTAATTGAGGGCTAGGTGCTGGGACTAATGACTGGGATGCATGCAAAATGCATGCATGACTGAAAATGAAAAAATGGAAAATGTTGCTAGGACTAGGATGGAGTATAGGAAAATCCCAACAACAGTTACAATAGTTTTCTACCCAAAATGAAGTATAAATAGAGGTTTAGATGAAATGAAAAGGATCCATTAGTTGAGAAGAGTTATGCTAAGAGAACCTATTTTAACACTGTATTTCATTTTCCACTATCCATACATTGTTTTTTAATAAGATTTGAAATTTTTCGTTGACGATATGGAATTATTTAAAGACTTGGGATGCCTTGGGTAGTTATGCGCATTTTGTTGACAACATGGACCCAAGGGTTGAACATTCTTAAGGCCTTGGAAGACTTTGATGAGTTGGTGCACATTGAGTTGGGTTTGGGTCCACTTGACATTGAACATAGAAGAAGGAAATAATTGAGGCACCTCCCACCTATAAGAAGAAGACTGAATCCTTGTGCAAAGGCATCATGAAGAAGTGACCAATAGGTGAACAAATAATTTTGAGGTGCTAAGTCTAGGCTTTTTCATAGTGAATGACCTGGGAACTGGAAATATATGCCAATACTTAGGACAATATCAAATATGACAATATTTAGGTTCATTCAATTCAATGAGTTGGTCCCTTTTAATTTCATTTTAGTTTCTTCATATTGTTGGTTTTGTTACTAAAGCATAAGACCTTGATCACTACCCTATATTGCATTGTTGACAAGGACATTTATACTTTGCCAATATAATGTATTGTAACCACACTAATAACACTTAATTGTTATCTCAAGCATGATAAATACTTGTAATATTTGATGAGAAATCGATCCTTAGAATATCAATTTATTTGAATGGTAATTAACTATCACAAAGTCAATGGACCCCTTGGGGGAAGAACACAGTAGAAAGCATTTTACAATTGACCATCTAGATATAGTTGGATAAGACTGAACCATCATAATCATGTAATCTCTAGTATGGTAAAACTTATCTAATTTTGGAAAGACTATATATTGTATAGGGTAGGTTTAATCGGTGATAAATGGACCTATTGTCGAAAAGAGCACTAATGTGAAGACCTTGAGCATGGTGAGATGATGTGTTTCGAGGAATTGGAGCTTGATGTGATGGAGTTTGGAGAGACGCATTTCTTGGGAAAGTGTTGTGATAATGCACTTGGATGTTCACTTCTGTGATACAGATGACGAAGCTTCCAACTTTGGTTGGAATTGACTTCTTATAGCTAGGGTAGTTTATTGGGATGAAATTTCCTTCTTGTTGTTTTGAAAGACAAGTATTTTGGTTGGTGAACCTGCGAGTGGTTATTTAATGGTGAAACCCTTGTGTGCTTGAGATGAGCACTTGCATGTGTGAAGGATTTAATTGGTTGAAACCTAGATGATCTTGTGATCATAATAGTGTGGTCTCACTTATGTGGTCTCATTCAGCTCCTCTTTGTTTCAAGAATAATTTAATATTCTCTAATGAATAGGGCCAACCACGTGAAGGTGGAATCTCTTATGGCCCCTTGCCCCCCTCACATCACTCTCAATTCCCCATACCCAATCCATGTACTTGAAAAAAAAAATATGTGCAAACATGAAGATTTCATCATTAAAGAAACATTTACCATTCATTCAAAAAAAGGTAACATTCATTAAATCATTCATTCATTCAGTAGGAAAAAAATTTGCATGACATTATATTATAAAAAATAAGTACACATAGTTTTTCTTCAGTCATTTCTTTTTAGGTCTTTTCTCTTGAAAAAATTAGCAAGAAACTCATCTTTTCGAACTTGTTGTTAAGTTCTTGGGGCTTCATCAACTTGCCATGATGTTTTCCTAGCAGAGTACTTGCGACGTGGATGTTGCAGCAAGGGTCCGAATTTGCTGCAATAATACGAAAATGTTACATTGATAGATTTCGATATTATAATGACAAGTATTTCATTTAAAAAAAATATTACAAAGGCATATTTTCACCTGTTGTGGCCACATCATGTACTTCGTATTCCTGTCTAGGCTCGTCCTGTACAGTGTGACCCTCTACATGCTCTAAAATTGAAACATGGAAAAGTACAATTAATATTCACCATTTGCAATGCAATATTTAAAATTTTAGCATACGAATACATTAATTACCAATATTCGAAGGATTATCTTCAATTAGTTGTTCTCCATCCTCGACATTAAGTGGCTTGTTGCTTTCCTTCTCAAAACAGAGTCAATAGTTTATGGAAAATATTTATCATGAATAGATTGCACAAGTAATAAATATTCATTAAACTATATTGCTTTTATATACCTATGTGCAAGGTGGATATCCATAAGACTGTGTTTTCCTAGACAAGCTTTTTCGGCATTCAACAACAACTCCAAAGTCGTGCTGGAATCCAAGCTGCAATTCTTCCTCAATGGGAGCTTACTTGAATCGGTCAACCTGTATATTTACATAACATCATGAATTTACCTTTTGTAATGCAATAAAACAGAAATAATTTGCAATTTATTATTTGGATGCAATATTGGTTTTTCAATTCTTATAATTCATGCCGCCAAATTCGAATAACCACCAGGCCCAAGCTTGTGCTGACCAATTTTTTCTTGTCTTGCCTTTGTGGCCTTTGATGTGTCTGACAGCCTATGAAAGTGTTGAAATATGTTATATGTTTCAAATTTGATCTAAAAATTAATAATAATAAGGTTTAGAATTACATTGTGGAAAGTATTGCATGCCTCCCTGTGCCCGGTGGTAGCTTTTCTTCTTTTCTTAGAGCCCTCTCCTTTCCATCTTTCACTAGGGCTTTCCACTCTCTTGATGGAATCATTGGAGGGTGCTCATACCTAGGGTTCCTTTCTAGATGAACCCTATATTGGTCCTGGACAATCTTCATATGTTGTCCATCCTTCTTTAGGGCCTATGCTCAATTAAAGGTCTCGTTGCCGAACAATCCAACCAAGCGATTATTGAGCTCATCTTTTAAATTTTTACTTTGTTTATACCACTTTGTGCATATGGTGGTCCCAAATATATCCAATGAAAAATTACTAAGATGTTTATAAAAAACATAATTTACTGCAAAATGATCATGCCATCATTAGTTTAAAAACAATGCTTTATCAGTATATTAAAATCAAATTATAAACACTAACTTGAACAATGTATAAATGCCTGGGATACTCTCTATCTTTATTGGAACGATCTCTTCGTCCACCAAAAATGTGGTCGGTAGTGTACCCATGCTAGTGACACGGGAAGATCAAGGAAATGTTACTTCAGCAATATCAATATTAGCAGTCTCTGCATCGACCCCTTCTTCTGCACAATCTGACATGCATTGGTCACTAGAGGGTACACTCACAATTGGCCTCTGAGGTGTTGCGGAATGTGTTTGCGATTTTTTAGTAAAAAACAATGACACATGAGATGCATGCCGAGTCACTTTATTATGTGAGGACTCTCCACAAGCATCACTAGTGCCAACACTGCCTTGACCACTAGTGTGTGGGTGCAAAAAATCCTGGCAATTCAAACCATATTTTAGTTCACCATCATATGCAAGTAAAAATGATAAAATACTAAATGAATTTATATTCTTATTCAAGATTACGCAACTTACTTTCAAGGCATGAGATCTCTTTACCAAAACATCAACCTTTTCTCTAATTTCATTTGTCTGTCGCTGAATGAATAGCAGACGAAGGATGTCCTCATTAAATTTTTTTAAGTTCTTCTCTATCATCTTAATCGAGTCTAGAGAAGATCAAATGTCATCATCACCCATAAGCTCATCCACGTCAAAATCTATTGAATTCTATGACACTGGATCATATGCTGAATCAGTGGTCTACAACACAAATATATAAAACATTATTGACATAAAAGCAATAGACTAAGTAAAAAGTTATATTAAAAAAACATATCGATCATGATAGATTCCTAAAATTACAATTAGGTATACCTGATGCCTCAATGTTGGTGTCGTCTGATCCACGACTGGGGACTTCCCCGATCATCCCCCTGCCAAAAAATGTAGAAAACATTATCATAATGAATCCAATATACACACGAAAAAGACATAACAAAAGAACCATGATGCTCCATATTATATTTTTACAATTGAAATGAATTATACCTGCAACAAATATATAGATAACATTATCTAAACGAATTGAATATACTCATGAAAAAACACAACAATTTTTTTTTTTGTTAATATTAAATTGGTACAATTGCATCGATGTATACCTGCTACCTCGAGGCTGGTCTGGTCTCATCTACTATTGAGGAGGTGCCCCAAACAACACCCTGCAACAAAAACATAGAAAACATTATCTAAACGAAAGCAAAATACTCATGGAAAAAACATAATAAGAAAAAATATTGATGTATCTGAAATGTACAATTACAATCAAGTATACATGTTGCCCCGAGGCTACTGTCTTCTTATCAACAGCTGGGTGGTTTCCCTGATCAACAATCTGCAACAAATATATAGATAACATTATCTAAATGAAACGAATATACTCATGAAAAAGCACAACAAAAAAAACTATGTTTTCATATTATATTTGTACAATTGCAAAGATCTATACCTGTTTCCTTGAGGATGTTGTACTCCTCTGACCAGCTGCTAGGGAGACGCCCCGATCACTACCCTGCGAAGTAAATATAGAAAATTTTGAAGAAATTATAAAAATAGACTAACGAAAAATCCATAAGATGTTAACTTCATTAATAAAAGGTTAGGTAAATTGTTATTTGTACCACTCCCATAGTAATCGTGTTTGTATCTATTCGATTCAAATTGTAATTAATAAGAAACTCTTCCCTTGCAGCTATTGATTTAATGGCACATACAAAAACAGGGTTTCCTTCACACCCCTCAAATATGCAATTGGGTTGCTTAATTGTAGACCCTCATTGTGTACTGTTTATAAACCCTACAATATTCCATGTAGCCTTTGTCCTTCCATCAATGTACAACGTTGCTCCTTTATTTTGATCATTATCTTTCAGATGTAAATAATTTGCTGAAAAACCATATATTTGCATACTTTGTGTATATTGGACCAATCACATCCAATATTTGTAGTTGTAACAGGGTCCAACATATTCCATCAATTCATTACATCTGTCATAACTGGACTTTATGCCATCCATGCAAAACAACCCCAAACCATGTAATGATGATGGTGCAATTCAATATATCCTCTCATTCGCACAAAAAACTTTGTTTAGTTGAGGAAGATATATGGGTACCCATTGTTTCACTAGATGTTTGTATCTCAAGGGCACCTTGATGTCTCCTATTGTCTCATCATCATAGAAACATGACCCCCCTTCAACGAGAAAAAATTCCATGCGTTTATGGATTTTTATTCTGATATTTTGACATCTAGTTGATATAATTCTTGTAGAACTATTGGATGTCTCACTTTCCTCTAGTCTTCCTAAAATCCCCTCGCTCGAGGAAGACAGATCTGACAAATACCTGTTTGGTTCTACCTACACCATGGGAAAAACGTTCAAATAGGACATTGTTGGGTATGCATAGTTCATATTAGAAAATTACAAGGCATTAAGGCATGCATTTCCCACTATCATCATACATATTTACCAATTGTCCCCAAAGCTTGAAAATGCATGTGTAGATTAGTAAGGGATTTTTCCTTTAATTGTCTTGCATGTTCAAAATTGGCAAAAATGGCCAAAATTAATTTTTGAATGCCTCAAGTTCGCATAAGAAGGAATCATCAAAATTTTGAGCCTATGGGTTGATAAAATATGTGAGACATACTTTGAAATATAATGGAATATGCTTTGATATTTGGATATAAAAAAGTGGACATAAACTATTGGAATATGCTTTGAGATTTGGATATAAAAAAGTGGAAAGGTGATCCCAATTCTATAAAAGGAACAAGACGAAGGAACACTGTAATATCAAAGAACCATTAGGAACTTCCGAGATAGAGTGTTATAATTATGCCAAAATAAGTGGGAAGGAGTTAACTGCACTCAAAAGAGAAAAACCTCACTCTCTATAAGGCCTAAAAATTTCTCTATACAAATCGCAATTGTATGTGGACACTATCAAAAGATTGGCCAACGATTTATATTCCCACTTTTTCTACACCCAACTCCATCATGGAAATATACTAATCATATAATTAAATTAGAGAGAGAGAAGAAGAAGAGATGGAATACAATGGAAAATTAACTAGGATATCATGACAAAGACACCATTATACACTTTGTGACATATTAAGAACATAGGGAGATATGCAAGCAGCAACAACTTGAAGATGAAGAATTATTAAAGCACAACACTACCTTTGGGTTATTTTAATTCTATATTGCATATATGTATGCAATGTTCCAATTGGGGGCGTATGATGAGCCCTTGGATTACCATATATTTCCCATCTTTTTCTGTATATTATTGTTATATTATCCTCGGAGAGATAAGAATTTCATAAGTACTCAAATTTTAATGGTCCATCTAGATATTGTTGACATATGCTTTTTAAAATGAATGCGCATGGCTTATTTTCAAAACAGTATGATAATTGCATGGTGTCTTAAGTATTTTGAGTTGATTATGTTGATTTCTCCAAAATGGAGTTAAATCATCCCACCCTCTAGCACTCAAGTCAGACCGAAATCTTTTATTATTACCTTATTTATTTTTTATTGAAATTCTCATATGAACCACATTGGCATTCCCAATATGATGAGATAACCATGACCTTTAGAATATTGTGGACATATGAATAGATATAAAGAGTCCTAATATGGTTAGGGAGAATTGGATAGGGAAGTGATTCCATATAGTTATTATCGCCCTTTGTTGTATTAGTTTCATGCATATGCACTAATTTTCATTTGTATGTGCATGTGCATACACATATGCAATTATTACCATGAAACATGGAATTCCCAACACTATAGGGATTTATTTCTCTTTAATACATGCCAACCACCCAATTCATTCCATGTTTCCTTATAAAATGTAATCACACAACTATTTCCAAGTTAAAATATCATTTCAACTCTTCCAACAATAGTGCAGACCTTTACAACTTGTATTCAAGAGGAGGGACGAACTCTAGTGTAGCATGCACTTGATGTTATGATATTTGAAAAGTACTTGATGTATAATTCTTTGTTTTCTAATTAAGGTATTATCACTTTTGTTTACCATCATTATAGATAAGTATATTTATTGGGATTTCAAATATTTTATCTACATTTTCTTAATTTTTGGTAGAGTTAGGGTTTTATGCAGAAGAATAAAAAAAATCAATATACTTTAATACAAAATTGCATCTAATAAACAAGTACTGAAACTAAACAGTACAACAGTAACAAAACATAATTTTCATCTCTTTCAACTTTTCCACTTTAACACTACTATTTGGCTCACTGTGTTAACGTAATCTTCAATAACATGTAATTACTAACAATAGTTAATCAACATTAACATGAGTAAAGAAGATAGGTTTAGGGTACTTACATGTAATGTGGGAAATTATTGTTTTATACTCAGAAATATTACTTTCAATCAAAACTATACCTCTCAGAGGTCAGCCAACACTAGGAACCCATTGACCCTACTAAATGGTAAGTAGAAACCAGATAGAGAGAGAGAAAGGTTGTATGCAATAGTAGTTAGAAAAAGACAGTTACATTCATAACAGAAGTTAAATAAAGCACAAAGAATGATTACAAAAAAATTCTTAGCACAAGTAAAATCTTAACAAAAGAAAACATATATGATCACCAACAATTTTGTCTGACAGGACAAGTCTTAACAGGAGAGTTCTGGGAAAATATAAGATTCAGCATTAACAAAAACAAAGAGAATTCATTCCAAGCTAAGTATAAAATCTTCTAAAATAATCAGTCAACAAACAGATTAAAATTCAAAGAAGCATGCAGTAGGCTAGGATAAAACTTAAGGCTTCACAACCCTCCTCAATCTTGCTCATGACCTTCATCAAAGAGGCGGATCTAGGGTTACGATCTACCCAAAAAAAATATTGAGTTCACACAAGCATGCCCCAGGTGAACGAACTTCAATTCGGGGATTTAAATAGAAGATCGGATTTCTCGGAATAAAAAACAAACCCTTAAATAGCAGATCGGGTTTATCCACAGTTAAAACAATAGATTGGTCTTAAGTTAGCCTTCAAGCAGGCAGATCAGACTTCCATAATATTTAGTATAACAATCTCATAACTTCCACGGCTACTTTCATCCAGACCAGACAACAAAAGAATAGGGTTCCATTAAAGTCCAAAAAACAAGGTTTCATTAAAATAGGAAGGAACTACTTAATACAAAAAATTTAAAAATTTAAATTAAATTTAAATTTAAAAAATTAAAAATTAAAAGTAAAATAATAAAATAACAAATCAAATAAAAATGAGTCACAAATAATAACATAAATCATAAGTGAGGTACTAGGGTCATTTAGGGGACAAATAACCATAGTATCGAAAGGACCAAAAACATTAAAGGGTGGTACAAACAACTCAAGATGGGCGAAATGACCCTACTAACCACACGCCAAGGACAAGGTACCAAAAGACCAATAAACAACAAGGTGTAAGGACCAAAAGTAAATCAACCAAGGTGGGGAAGGTACAACCAGTCATCTCTCTCTCAAATGTACAAATGTTCCATTGAACCTGAAAGTTCATCATCATTGTATGAGTAAGGGTCCACACGGATCATGTGGTCATGATGAGGTATATGTGTGATGAGGTATATCGGCCATGGTAATGAGTTTGGCGCTAAACAAATAAATCTCATACATTAATTTATATAATAGATATTTTATCCCCTTTGCTAGTAAATGCACAAAAATGGAAAATAATTTAGACGATTTGGTAAAGGAATGCCCATAATTGTTGGCACACAATTTGGAAAAGAATTAAGGTTTGAGTTTGTCAAGCACACTCGATATCTAGAGTATAAGAAATATAACATACATTCTCTATTTTGAGTGAATTGTTATAAGCTCCATGTTACTAGTGAAATGAAATGGATGAGAATTGAAGATAAGGAGATCAATCCCTATAGTGTATTCCCATAAGAGATAAATATTTTAGGATTTACCCTCATGATAGTATGAATAAATGGGATAGTATTACGAAAAATGGGCTTGCTTATGAAGGATTCAATTTTTGAAATACAAGGAATGATATTACAAGTGATGTAGTTGTTTCAATGACATCTAAAGTAGCATATTTAATGCCAATTTATATAAATTCATGACAATTTGGGGCTAAGATATATATGACCATGAGAACTAGCTATGGTTATTGAAGACTTGTTGAATTCTAATGGAATCAACAATCTTAGCAAGGAAAAAACAACAAAATATAACCTACATCAAGGCCTAAAAATGTTTTATTGGCCTTAACATTTAGATGAGGTATGGGTAGTTAACAACTGTGGAGCATATGGGCTAACCCATACATGGCTCTGAGTACATGAATAACTTAGGCATCCTTGTGGCTTTACAATCCCTTATTTTAATTTTATATTGTCTTTTAAGGTTATGTGGATCCCCTAATCCTCACGAGGATTTAAACTAGGTTTTCATTCCTAAATTGAGTTAACCTTGCAATGGTTGGAAATTGACCCATCACTTGTAACCATGCATCCATGTATCCATGCAACAACTCCTTGTAAATACGTCTTATTTGAACTTCCAAAGAGACTCGGAGGTCAAATAAGGTCAAATATATGCAATAGCTCCTTGTACCTACCTCTTATTTGACCTTTCCAACCCCGTTTGACACAATATCACCCCTCAATCCACATTCAACTCTACATACGTGAAGCTTAGGAAGTTGTTTCCAAATTCAATCCCCTTTGCTAGTAAATGCAGAAAACTAGAAAACAATTTAGATGGTTTGGTAAAGGAATTCCCATAATTGTTGGCACACATCTTGGAAAAGAATTAAGGTTTGAGTCTGTCAAGCTCACCCGATGTCTAGAGTATGAGAAATATAACATACATTCTGTTGAGATATTGTAACTTCAAAGAATATTATAATTGTACTTTATTATTCTGGAGATGTTTCATTCCTCCGTAAAGATCTTATTGTATATCCGGAGATGTTTATTCCTTCGTCGGAATGTGGTAACTTGGGTTATTAGACTTCCCTAGTGGAGGTCGGCCCTTTATGTGTTATGTGGGTCAAAGGGTTATTAGACCACCCTAGAGGGGTCGGCCCAGTCAGTTGTAGTGGGGTATTTAACCCATTGGTTAAATACGAGCCTACGTGTACCTATGTAAAATACATGTCAGTGTAGTGTATAAATAGAGGAGGTGTGTTCCTCATTTGACACACTCACACACTTGAGGATAGCGCACTTGTGGAGGAGAGGTCTGCTATTGTGGAGGAGGAGATCATGTCTCAGGGTTTCATCTATGTATATTGATGGTCATCTATATTGAGGAAGCTTTGCTGGGTTTTCTACCCCATGAGGGTTTCCCAGGATAAATCTCTGTCTCTTGTGTTTATGTCGTGCTTGTTGTTTCTTCAGTGATCCTGTATATGCTATTATTGTGAAATGGAATGTAATGCTGGTATTTTCTGTCTTAGCATATTGAATCTTAACACATTCTCTGCTTTGAGTGAGTTTTTATAAGCTCCTTCTTACTAGTGAAATGAAATGGATGAGAATTGAAGATAAGGAGATCAATCCCTATAGTGTATTCCCATAAGAGATAAATATTTTAGGATTTACCCTCATGATAGTATGAAGAAATGGGATAGTAGTACGAAAAAATGGGCTTGCTTATGAAGGATTCAATTTGTGAAATTAAGGAATGGTATTACAAGTGATGTAGTTGTTTCAATGACAACATCTAAACTAGCATATTGGATGCCAATTTTATATAAAATCATGACAATGTGGGGCTAAGATATATATAACTCATGAGTCCCCATTTCAGGTATCTAATAGTTCCTTTTCCCACCAGTAAAATACAAGAAAGGTTGTAAAGATACACTCGTTAGTGGGAAAATGATTTGCCTTAAATATTTAATGAAGTGTTTAAAATATTATTTCTGTTATGTTTTTAAAGGCTTTGCTATGAGCTAATTGCATGAAAAACGAGGTTGAATGAGCAGGTGTAGGTGTACTCAAGGATAACGCATGAATCAAGTGAAGGACTGGAAGAACATCACCAAACTCAACGCCTTTTTCCTGATCTGTAAAGAACGAACTCCTGTTCAAAGAGAATCGGCTGTTAGACATTTTTGTTAGGTTAAGCATTAGGATTTTATAAATATGGACCTCTCGGGTAGCGAGAGGCCCCTGCTGCTATTTTGAAGAATTATTGTTTCAGTTTTAGACTATCAAGACAGTTGTGTTACAGACCTGGTTTTTAAACGATGAAGTTTCTATTTTAAATAAAGACTTGATGCTATCTACAATTCAGCATTTATAAGTTCTTTTCACTCCTGAGTATGGGTTGGAGAGGGCCCCTCCAACACGTAAGTCGGGAGATCTTGCAGTACAGGTATTTCTCATTATGTGTTGTACATCGATTGAATTTATATTGCAGATGAGAGTATTCTAAATAGCGTCTAAATAACACGATTTCATTTCTATAGTGGTTGATCACTTATGATTCCGTAGTTCATTACAACGCATTCCGTAGTATGATAATGTTGTGTCTGTAGTCCTATAGCAGCATTCCGTCGAGGCATAATTAAACACCCATTTCTCTATGTACTTGCATTTATTTCTGAACCAACAATCTAGATCTTCAGCCTATGTATTCGTTTCATTATTAGAAATGTTTATAGCAATTGATTTCTTTCAGTATTTATTGGTTACATGATTTGATTAAAGATTGTAGCATTAGATAATGGCATTCTGAATTTAGCTTTAGCCTTAGATTATGTTAGATCAGAGTTTGAGTTTTATGCATTCAATTTACAGTAAGATTAAAGATCAAGCTTTCTTTTCTTTAGAATAGATCTGTTATAATTCCAGCATTCAATTTCATAGTATAATTTTTATTGTTTTCAGCAAATTAATTCTTAAAATTAGATTGACTATTTCCTGCATTCAAATTCTTATCCATAGATTTCCTGCTTTCAGTATTTGATTTCTTAGCATAGGAATTTCTCTTCCATAGATTAACAATCTTGTTTACAGTTCATTTAATATTTCTTAGGCAGCTCTTTAAGAACATTGATACAAACACCTAACTTCAACAAAGACTATCCTAGAAGAGCACATATAGTGCCAGTGCCTCTAAATATTGTACATCCCCTGGTTTGATAATTAATGTAAGCTCCTAGTCTAGCAGCCCTCATTAGGCACCCATACTTAGAGCTCACCACTTTTTGGCGCCGTTGCCGGGGAGGTGCTAAATCTTTTAGGAGACATCACCTAAAAACAACACAAAAAGAAAACAAAAATCACATAAAACAAAAACATAATTTTTTTTCCAATGAATGCCTCGTCGGCAAAGGGATAGGTTTGGACGCTTTCTTCCTAGGCGTCCCATGAGCAATAACGGTGACAACAATTCTTACCACTCTCAGTTTGGATCCCCAAGCACTAAAAACGAAACTGATTCCACATACGATCCAAACAAATACAACTTCTCTACTAGTTCTAGCTCAAACACCGCTATGGTTGATGAAGAAGAAGAACCCAAGGAGCTTTTCACCTTTCCCATTAGCATACCTCTTGGAGATGCCAGAATGAAGAATATCAACCCTAACAATCTTCCAAACTTCCATGGATTGACTTCAAAAGATCCTGACACATTCCTGTTTGAGTTTGAGGTAGTTTGTAGATCTTTCAATTATACTACAGATGCACAAAAGCTGAGGCTTTTTCCCTCCACACTGAAAGATTTATCACTTAGGTGGTTCATGAGTTTAGAAGGAAATAGTATTTTCAGCTGGGATCAAATGAAACAGGCATTCCTAGAAAAGTATAGGGACTACTGCAAAGCAAAAGATACAAGGGATGAAATATTTAGGATGCAGCAGGGAGACCGTGAATCCTTAGAAGATTATGCCCAGCGATTTTAGCTCAGCTACAAACGAGCTAACCATTGCACCCTAGACCCTGAATCGCTGAAACTGGTCCTTCTTAGGAGGATTAAAGAGGAGAATTTTGAGATCTTAAACCTCTTGGGAGATGGAGACATATTTCAGAAGAATTATGACCAAATACTACAGATATTCAAGAACCATTCGAGGTCTAGGAAAAGCAAGAATGGGACAAGAGATTCACATCTACCCATAGGATCCTCATCATCTTCAGGACCCAATCTTACAAAATCTGACTTAGGAAACCTGTTAGATGACATGAATACCGACATCTTACAATCTCTGGCCATGCAACTTGATGCACTACAAATAAAAAAGAAGCAGGATGAAATTAACCAAGCCTTGGCAGTATTCTGTCCTCGTTGTAGAAAAAAACATGAGAAGAGGTAGTGCACCATGAACACCATAGAAGTATGTGGTATCTGCACTGATGACCATTCCACTGATAAATGTCCCCTCTTACCCTCGTGCAAGGCAGCTATTCAAGACCCAGTAGATGAAGGAGCAATAGAACAACTCTTCTTTATAAATCAGAGGAGGAATAATTTTGTTAGACCATATCAACCGAGCAATCAAGCCTACTATAATCAAGGACAGCCAAATTGGAACTCTGCACCAACTCCATGGCAAGCACAGCCAAATCCAAACCAATGGCAACAGAATCAACAAACATATCAACCATACTATCAACAATTGTATTACCCACCGTCGTACCCCTAATATCCCCCACCTTTTCCTCCATCCACCACAAATTATGCAAATCAATACCCCCATCCATCAAATTGGAGGGCCCCGTTACAATAGCCACTTATTATGCCACCCCCACAGCCTCAGCCACCCCCCAAACCTCCACCCATTCCATCCCAACCAATCCCAAATCGTAATAATAACAGACCTCCACAACAGCAACAGACTTATAACACTGATATCACACAATTCCCTACCTATGTCGTAGACACTATAGAAATAAACGAAATAAACCTCCAATCTGGAAAAACGTTGCAAAATACATCCCCAAATAGTATCCAACAACCTGAAGCTCAAGAACAAACATCAGAACCCTATGTTCAGCATCCAGATGAACCAGACCCTCCTGAACACCAAACCCAACCTGTAATACCCCAATTGTGACCCTTAGGAAATATTGGATTCTAATGTAAATATTGTATACACACGATGTATGTTTCCCTAGCGTGGAGCTCAAGGCCAAGGCCCCGCTAGTTTATGCTCGGATTTTATTTAAATCAGACACGCTTGATATTTTCTTACCCACGTGCTATTAAGCCATGGGATATTGTAAATTGATGTAAATATTTAATATTGAAATAAAATACCAAAACTGGCTATGGAGGCAACGAATGAGAAGGGGCCACATGTATCCACTAGGGAGTGGTGAGGGGGCTATGGGACTAAACCCTAGGTTGCCATATGTCATTATGAGAACCCATTGACTTTCCTAAATGACATTTATGCCTGCTGTAAGGAAGTGGTTGAGATTTCAGCCCATGGCTTCAATGAAGCATGGGCAGCCCAGAAATTCGTATGGGTAGTTATGAGCTCTGTTTTCTTGTACAAGAAGTCACTCAACCTCATGGGAGGGATTCATTCTCATCCCCATTCCACGGTGGAGGGATTTGGCATCATTCTCCATCCAAAAACGAGTCCTAGCAGGGAGAAAACCAGAAATCGCGACTGTGAGAGAACCCACGTTTTGGGAAGCCAAAAACGTCAAGATTTGGCATTGGAAAGTGAAATCCAATGGAGGATCCATTGGTGTGAACCTTGGGGCGAATTTGGGAGCATTAGCTATCCCGAAATCAATAGGAAAACCCAGTTTTTGCAGCTCAGAAAACCAGTGACGGATTTGAGTTATTTGGTGAGCAGAATGGTGAGAAATCAAGTTGGGAATGACTATGCAGAGGTTGGGTATGCTTGATAAACCCAGTGAAGGCTAGGATCTCAAGGATTAGCAGCTGGACCTTTCTATGCCCATCCTGAAGAGCACTGGAGGGAAGAGTTTCCTGAGGGACTGTGTAACAGAGAAGGGGATCTTCCTTGTGTTGGATGTGGTAGGTAATGTGGGTGCCTGACTATTGAGCTCACTTGAGATGCCTGTAGCTCTGTGGTTGAGCTCACTGGCTTAGCGTTACCCTCCTCTAACTTCTTATATGCTTGATAAACCCAACGGTGTGTTGGCTTAGCATAGCTGATGACCGAAACCATGGCTGTGAGTGAGCCCAGCTAGTTCTTCCTTAGTGGATACACAGCCCAGCTCGGGGGTGATCTCTCAGCTGAAGGAATATAGGCTAGATAGATATCTATGGTTGGGAGGAACGTTGCCCTCACGTAGCCAGTCGTTGGACATTTACTCTTCAAGATAAGTGTTCTCTATATTATAAATTATTTGCCTTTTGTGTTCTGCAATATGTTAAATTGTCCATGTTTAATGAAATGAGTTGACTATCTTAATTTGGAATCTATGCATGGCATTGTAAAAAGATTGAGTCTCTATATGCTGAATCATCCTCTGCTGTGATGTATACATATATATATATGTTAGGCATTATTGTTTGTGTGCTTGCTAGTATGTTCATTCCACTGTGTTTATTTAGAGTATAAGTCTGCACACAAGAAGTTTTTAATTGTTATGGATTTATGAGTAAAAATATTGGGGCTAAGTCTGCCAAAAGCCCAGTAGTTTGGTTAACGTTTCCTTCCTGCCACGAAATTGATGGAAGGGGATGTTACAAAGTGGTATCAGAGTGAGGTTGCACCATTGGGCCTCTATGGGCCAAATCCAATTGCAGTCACAAGGAAAGAGGAATCCGAAATTGTTTAAGTGTTTTTGAAAAATTTTGTTAAGTCCGTTTCGGGAAGAGTTCGGAAGAGTTCCGCGAACCTTCCCGCAATTGCGGAAGAGTTCGGCGAATCTTCCCGCAATTGCGGAAGAGTTCTGCGAACCTTCCCACAATTGCGGAAGAGTTCGGCAAATCTTCCCGTTGCGGAAGAGTTCCGTGAACCTTCCCGCAATTGCGGAAGAGTTCGACGAATCTTCCCGCAACTGCGGAAGAGTTCCGCGAACCTTCCCGCAATTGAGGAAGAGTTCGACGAATCTTCCCATTGCGGAAGAGTTCCGCGAACCTTCCCGCAATTGCGGAAGAGCTCGGTGAACCTTTCCGTTGCGGAAGAGTTCCGCGAACCACCCCGAAAATTGCGAAAAGAATTCTGGAAAGTCTCCCGCAATTGCAGAAAGAATTCCGGAATGTCTTCCGAAATTGCGGAAGGATTCCTCGAATCGCCCCGCAACTGCGGGAGCGTTTGGTGAACTACTCCGCAATTGCGGAAGCGTTCGGCGAACTTCTCCGCAATTGCGGGAGCCTTCAACAAATCGCTCCGCAATTGCGGAAGCGCGCAACGGCGGCAAAATTTGATAAAAATAAAAAATAAGAGTAAAGTGCCGAAAACTCAATTTTTGGATAGAGGGAGTATCCGGGCTCAGAATGGGATGATTCCTGTGGGGCTCGGAGGCCATTGACGGGGGCCATGAAAGAACCAGTGAAGACCCCGAGCCCATTACGCCCCGATTTGACAGAAAATGGGGAATAGTGACTTTTGAAGGATGGAGTCCCAAGGCTTGACAGAAGGTCGGTTTGAGCTGAAATTGATCAGGCACAGCAATGAAGCAGGCATAGTATTAACTTCAGAATATTGGAGCCAAACTCCAAAGGATGTGGAGTCGGGGTAAGCAAGAAGGCCAAAAAGCACTATTCTGGGCCACTTTTTCGGGATTTTGAAAAGCTGGTGGACAGTAAAAGTGACCCCAGATGTGAGAATAAAAAAAATTACTGAACTAGACATTTCATATTCTCATTAAGACGGACAGTTTCTGTTAAACGAAGATTTTCCAGAAATGCACCGTTTGGGAGATAGCCATTTTTGGCCCAAAATTTGGAATTTTGGAAAAATGTGAAAGGTGAGAAGTAGTAAAACCCAGAAATTCATAGAAGATGAATGGTGCATCGGAATTAAAATCCGTGAATTGCTGAGTGTTCCTTGTTATATGGACTAACTTCGCCCGATAGATAAGTTTTTGTGATTCCTCATAGATTTTCTTCCACAGGTAGCTGAAGTTGGCATTCTGGACCAAAATACAACTGTGTAAAATGTGCAGAATTATTGGTAAGAGTTGTCATTTTTGAAAAAACGTTGTTTCCACACCCGATGTCGGAATGGAGCACGAGGATAGGCATTGGAAAGCTTGTCTAGCAGGGAGTAATGGTGTATGACCAGAATTGGAATGAAGTTATCATACACCACAAATAATTAGAGCAGAGATGTACCAGCGACTGTCTTGACAAATTATCAATAAATATGGGCAATTTCTTGAATTGCTTGAATGGGAAAGGGAAAGGAATGCATAGCAACTGTGTGAATTATTCCATGAGTTCTATTATGTTAAATATTGATTGTGTATATTTCTATATGCATTCTTATGATGTCTGACAAATATTTCATAATGCACAGTGCTTGCAGCTCATAAAATTTATAATTGTAGCAGAGGTAGCATACAGGAAAGATGGTGACCATAAATGATGCTCAAGATCCTTATGAACACGAAGAAGACGTTCTAGGAGAAAATGTGCATGAAGGGAATGCGGAGACTGAATCCAATGGGAGAAGGGAGCAGGTGACTCCTCAGAATTTGGTTGAAACTATGGTGAGCTTCAATGAAAGATTGATGAAGGCTCGAGAACAACAACACCAACTCAATGTTGTTATTTTGTAAAAACTCACTGATATGCAGCATAAGATAAACCTTGGGTCCAACCCAAGCAATATGGGAGAAGAAGGTAGAGATGCAGGGAGTCATTCTAGAGGTTGTTCGAAGAGGAGGACTCCAAGCCCAAGGAAGAGTTCGGTGAGCAGAAAACATAAAACATCTTCATCAAGGTCTTCTTCCAGCAGGTCGTGTGACTCCGAATGTTCTAGGAGAAGTCCAAGACATGCACCTAAGAGATGGGATGGAAGAAAGAAGTTCAAGGGCATCCCACAGGGAGAATTCAGGAATGCAAGACCTCCCACATTTGATGGGGAATGAAAGACTGGCCAAGAGGCAGAAGCATGGCTTCTTGGAATGAAGAAATACTTCAGAATTCAAGACTACTCAGGAAATGAGAAAGCCAGAATTGCCATTTACAACTTAAATGGCAGAGCCTCCATTTGGTGGGATAATCTCTTGCAAGTGAAAAGAATTAATGAAAGAAGGATCAATTGGGAAAGATTTAAGAGGTACTTCAAGGAGAAATACCTTTCTGCTAGGTATTATGACGGTAAGAGAAAAGAGTTTAATGAACTCAGGTTGGGACTAAAATCTATGGAAGAGCATGTCCACAAATTCTTGGAATTACTGAGGTATGTTGACTATATCAAAGATGAGAGAGTAAAAATCCAATGCTTTCTTGGGGGTCTACCTCAGAGTTTCGGAGATTGCATTGAGTTTGCTAATCCACCAAGTTTGGATGAAGCCATTAGGATGGCAATGCACTGCTATGAGCAAAATAAAGGAAAAACAGAGGCTAACCCAGCATGGAAAGGAAATCCAAGAGGGAAGTTTGATCAAAAGAAGGATGGCTTCAAGCCACCATTCAGAGGTCAGCCTAGAACCTTTCCACAGTGGCAACAAGCAAGGAGTGGATTCAAACCAGTAGTGGCAACAGACAAAGCATCAAAGGGACCACTTCAGTGTTGGGGATGTGGAGAAAACCACATGTTGAAGGATTGTCCACATCGAAAAAACAATTCTCAAAAGCTGAACAAACTAAAGGGAGTAGCTACGAGGGAGGACATGGCAAGGGCAGCAGCTCGGATTTATGCAGCGTTGGATAATCATCAAGCAGACCATCAATCATCAGTAGTGGAAGTCGAAGGTAAGATTGCTACACAATCTATTTCTGTTTTGATTGATCCAGGATCTACTCATAGTTATGTTTCTCCAAAAGTGGTTGAAGGTTGTTCTCTTAGAAAAATGAAGCATAATAAGTCTTGGCTAGTGCAACTAGCCATGGGAACTAAGAGAAAAGTAAGTGAGGTAGTGCTGGAGTGCCCCATAGAATTGAATGGACTCCACACATATGTTGAATTGAATGTGTTACCATTAGGATCCTATGATGCATTAATTGGCATGGATTGGTTAGAAAAACATAGAGCCAAATTGGACTGTTATGAGAAAGCACTTGAGTGCATTGATGAAAAGGGAAGGCCAACATTGGTAAGAGGGGTTCCCAAGCAAGTTTCAATAAGGCAGATTTCAGCCCTGCAGTTGAAAAAGTTTTATAAAAAGGGTTGTCAATTATATGCAGTCCATATGCCAGATTCATTAGAGGACAAAGGGCCAAGACTAGAAGACTTCAAGATATTGCAAGAGTTCCAAGATGTGTTTCCGGATGAGGTACCAGGGTTGCCACCGACGAGAAATATTGATTTTACCATCGATCTTGTTCCAGGGGCAGCGCCGAATTCCAAAGCTCCTTATAGAATGAGTACACCGGAGTTGGTGGAATTGAAGATACAGCTGCAAGAATTAATGGATAAAAGGTATATCAGGCCTAGTGTGTCTCCTTGGGGAGCACCGGTGTTATTTGTCAAGAAGAAAGATGGGACTTTAAGGCTGTGTATTGATTACAGGAAGCTCAATAAAGTGACAGTTAAGAACAAGTATCCATTACCAAGAATTGATGACTTTTTTGATCAAATGAAGGAAGCCAAATTATTTTCAAAGATTGACTTGAGGTCTGGCTACCATCAAGTGAGGATTAAAGAAGAAGACATTCACAAGATGGCTTTCAGAACTAGATATGGCCATTATGAGTTCACTGTGGTTCCATTTGGCCTTACCAACGCACCTGCCACATTCATGTGTCTCATGAATAGTGTATTCAACAAATATTTGGATAAGTTTGTGATTGTGTTTTTAGATGACATTCTTGTCTATTCAAGAAATGAAGAAGAACATGAGGAGCATCTAAGAATGGTGTTGCAAGTTCTTATTGAACATCAGTTGTATGCCAAGTTAAGCAAGTGTGAATTCTATCAAAAGAGGATTCAATATTTGGGTCACATCATTTCAGAAGAAGGAATTGCAGTGGATCCAGAGAAGATTAATTCCATCATGGATTGGCCAACTCCAAGAAATGTTTCAGATGTTAGATCTTTTATGGGCCTTGTTGGTTACTACAGAAGGTTTATTGAAGGATTCTCCAGGATAGCTCATCCGATCACTTCATTGCAAAGGAAGAACATCAAATTTGTATGGTCTGAAAAATGTGAGAAAAGTTTTCAGAAATTAAAGGAGTTACTTACCAGTGCTCCTGTTTTGAAGATAGCAGATCTAGGGAAGGATTTTGTAGTGTGCACAGATGATTGCATTGAAGGATTGGGTGGGGTTCTCATGCAATAGGGAATTGTGATTTTCTATGAATCCAGGAAATTAAAAGAGCATGAAAAGAATTATGCCACACATGATTTAGAATTAGCAGCCATAGTGCATGCTCTTAAGATGTGGAGGCATTACTTGATGGGAAGAAGATTCGAGCTTAGAACAGACCACATGAGCCTGAAGTATTTGTTTGAGCAGCCAAACTTGAATGCTAGGCAAGCTAGATGGATGGAGTTTCTTTGTGAATTTTATTTTGAAATTAAACATGTAAAAGGGAAGGAGAATAAGGTTGCAGATGCTCTTAGCAGAAAATTTCATGTTTCAGTAATAAGCATGTGCAAATCAGATTTGAAGACAAGAGTTATTGAATCCCAAAACGGTGACGAAACTTGCCTTCAAATTAAAGAGAAGTTGCAGCACAGTAATGTGGATGAAACGTGCGCAGGATATCAGTTGGGTGAAGACAATATCCTCATCTACAAAGATAGGTTGTACATTCCAAATAATGTAGATTTGAAGAAGCTAGTGATGGATGAAATACACCAAATGTCGTACTCTGGACACCCAGGATATCAGAAGACTATAACAGCGGGAAAAAAGCAATACTTTTGGAATGGCATGAAGAAGGACATAGCTAAGTACATTGCTAGGTGTCAGAAGTTCCAACAAGGCAAGGTAGAACACCAACATCCAGCAGGATTATTGCAGCCCTTACCCATTTTGGAATGGAAGTGGGAAGTGATCTCCATGGATTTTATAACAGGTCTGCCCATGACAGTGAAGAAGCATGATTCAATCATGGTTGTGGTGGATAAGCTATCGAAGGTAGCTCACTTTATTCCAATGAAGTCCACTCACAAGGCTAGTGACATTGCGAACATCTTCATGAGAGAGATATTCAGATTGCATGGATTGCCTAAGGCAATCATTTCTGATCGTGATACAAAGTTCACCTCCAATTTCTGGAAGGGATTATTTCAGGAATTGGAAACTAAATTGAATTTCAGTACATCTTACCATCCTCAAACGGACGGCCAAACCGAGAGGGTGAATCAGGTTCTTGAAGACATGCTGAGAATGTATGTGATGGACAAACCATCCAAGTGGGAAGATTATTTACATTTGGTTGAATTTGTGTACAATAATGGACACCATGCATCCTTGGGAATGAGTCTATTTGAAGCATTGTATGGCAGGGGATGTAGGACGCTAGTGAATTGGGACGGCCCAGTGAACAGGGTAGTGCTTGGACCAGAGATGATCAAGGAAATGGAACAGGAAATTGTTAAGATCAGGCAGAATTTAAAGATAGCTCAGGACATGCAAAAGAGTTATGCAGATTTGAAAAGAGTACATAAGTAATTTCAGATTGGGGATCATGTTTATTTGAGAGTGAAACCAAGGAAGAGTTCCCTCAAATTGGGGAGTTGTGCCAAGTTATCACCAAGATATTGTGGGCCATTTGAAGTCCTTGATAGGATAGGGCCAGTTGCATATAGAATTGCATTGCCTGCTAGCATAAGAGCTCATAATGTTTTCCATGTATCTTTGCTTAAGAAGTATGTACATGATCTTAATCATATGATTGATTGGAATGTGATACAGGTGGAACCCGAGGGAGAGTTCCAAGTAGAACCTATGCGCATCCTCAACAAGAAAGTCACATTGCTCTGGAATAGAGCCATCGGGAAGGTAAAGGTCCAATGGGAGTACCTTAGTCCCGATGAGGCTACATGGGAGCTAGAGGATGCCATGAGGGAGGCATTCCCATTTTTGTTCAGTTTTGAGAACACCGAGGACGGTGTTGTTCTAAGGGGGAGGGGAATGTAATACCCCAATTGTGACCCTTACGAAATATTGGCTTCTAATGTAAATATTGTATACACACGATGTATGTTTCCCTAGCGTGGAAGGCCAAGGCCCCGCTAGTTTATGCTCGGATTTTATTTAAATCAGACACGCTTGATATTTTCTTACCCACGTGCTATTAAGCCATGGGATATTGTAAATTGATGTAAATATTTAATATTGAAATAAAATACCAAAACTGGCTATGGAGGCAACGAATGAGAAGGGGCCACGTGTATCCACTAGGGAGTGGTGAGAGGGCTATGGGACTAAACCCAGGGCTTCCATATGTCATTGTGAGAACCCATTGACTTTCCTAGATGACATTTATGCCTGCTATAAGAAAGTGGTTGAGATTTCAGCCCATGGCTTCAATGAAGCATGGGAAGCCCAGAAATTCGTATGGGTAGTTATGAGCTCTATTTTCTTGTACAAGAAGTCACTCAACCTCATGGGAGGGATTCATTCTCATCCCCATTCCACGGTGGAGGGATTTGGCATCATTCTCCATCCAAAAACGAGTCCCAGCAGGGAGAAAACCAGAAATCGCGACTGTGAGAGAACCCACGTTTTGGGAAGCCAAAAACGTCAAGATTTGGTATTGGACAGTGAAATCCAATGGAGGATCCATTGGTGTGAACCTTGGGGCAAATTTGGGAGCATTAGCTATCCTGAAATCAATAGGAAAACCCATATTTTGTAGCTCAGAAAACCAATGACGGATTTGAGTTATTTGGTGAGTAGAATGGTGAGAAATCAAGTTGGGAATGACTATGCAGAGGTTGGGTATGCTTGATAAACCCAATGAAGGCTAGGATCTCAAGGATTAGCAGCTGGACCTTTCTATGCCCATCCTGAAGAGCACTGGAGGGAAGAGTTTCCTGAGGGACTGTGTAACAGAGAAGGGGATCTTCCTTGTGTTGGATGTGGTAGGTAATGTGGGTGCCTGACTGTTGAGCTCACTTGAGATGCCTGTAGCTCTGTGGTTGAGCTCACTGGCTTAGCGTTACCCTCCTCTATCTTCTTGTATGCTTGATAAACCCAACGGTGTGTTGGCTTAGCATAGTTGATGACCGAAACCATGGTTGTGAGTGAGCCCAGCTAGTTCTTCCTTCGTGGATACACAGGCCAGCTCAGGGGTGATCTCTCAGCTGAAGGAATATAGGCTGGATAGAGATCTATGGTTGGGAGGAACGTTGCCCTCGCATAGCCAGTCGTTGGACATTTACTCTTCAAGATAAGTGTTCTCTGTATTATAAATTATTTTCCTTTTGTGTTCTGCAATATGTTCAATTGTCCATGTTTAATGAAATGAGTTGACTATCTTAATTTGGAATCTATGCATGGCATTGTAAAAAGATTGAGTCTTTATATGTTGAATCATCCTCTGCTATGATGTATATATATATATGTTAGGCATTACTGTTTGTGTGCTTGCTAGTATGTTCATTCTGCTGTGTTTATTTAGAGTATAAGTCTGCACACAAGAAGTTTTTAATTGTTATGGATTTATGAGTAAAAATATTGGGGCTAAGTCTGCCAAAAGCCCGGTAGTTTGGTTAACGTTTCCTTCCTGCCATGAAATTGATGGAAGGGGACGTTACACAACCACTCCCACGCAACAAAAACCCTCCATTTCCAGAAAAAATGGTACGAAGTACGAAAGAAGAAGAAGAGAATACAATTTTAAATGAATTCAAGCACTTAAACATCCAAATCCCGATTTTACAAGCCATAATGGATGTTCCCATCTGCAACAAATTTATTAGGGAAAGTTGCCTAAAGAAACCCAGAAGGAGGAAACGTGACCCACCAACCATAAATGTAGTGGGGCAATTGGCTGATTTAATGCTGGGTGTCATAATAAACCCTAAATATCTTGATCCAGGTAGTCCTGTAGTAAACGTCACCATCAATAACAAGAAAATAAATAAAATCTTAATAGATTTGGGGGTTGCGATCAATGTAATGACTAAGGAAACCATGCTATACCTAGGACTCCAATCAATGGTCAGACCAACCACAACAGTACTCCAACTAGTGGACACAGCCACTGTGAAACCCAAAGGGATGCTAGAAGACATTATGATCAATATTGAATCCTGGGAATACCCAGCTAATTTCATAATAATTGAAGTCAAAAGCAAACTTAGTGGTTATCCAATCATACTAGGTAGACCTTGGTTAGCAACTGCCGACACTTACATAGGTTACCAATCAGGAAATATGACTATCACCAGTGGACATGCCAGTAAGAAAATCACAATCTACCCACCAGCAATGAAATCTTCAGAGTTAGAATATCAAAATTGGACTGATGATTACCATAACACACCAAATCACAACCTCCAACCTATCCTAACAATTGATGCTGCACTATCACTAAAAGCAATAGACGAAGATGGCCATATAGATAGATTTATACAAAATGTATCTTCTAACAATCATGTTATTCAAGAATTTTTTTCCACAGAAACAGGTCACAGTTCAAAATAGAACATGGATGAATTATGGACAGAAGTACTAGAAGAACAAATTGAAAAGGTAAAAATCGTGGAAATTCTGCCTGGCAAAACAGTCAACATAAATTCCAATTTGAAACCAAAGCAAGAAAAGAAATTAATGAAGATACTAGAAGAACAAAGTAAAGCATTTGCATGGACATATGCAAACATGAAAGGAATACATCCTGATATCTGCAAACACTACATTTACATAAAGAAGGTTCTACTCCTATCAGGAAACCACAAAGAAGGTTGAACCCTACATTGAAAGACATAGTCAAAGTGGAACTACAAAAGTTATTAGATGCAAGGTTCATCTATCCAATATCTGACAGTGAGTGGGTCTCACCACTAGTTATAGTACCTAAAAAAGGAGGCAAATGGAGAATTTGTGTGGACTACAGAGAGTTGAATAAAGAAACCAAGAAAGATCACTTTCCTCTTCCATTTATAGATCAGGTGTTAGATGCATTATCTGGAAACAAGTATTTTTCATTCTTAGACGATTTCAGTGGGTACAACCAAATTTTAATACACCCAGCTGATCAAGATAAGATGACCTTTACATGCCCATGGGGAACTTATGCCTATAGGGTCCTACCCTTTGGTTTATGTAACACCCCAACAACATTTCAAAGAGCCATATTGAGTATTTTCTCTGATTTTATAAATGACAAAATGGAAGTCTTCATGGATGATTTCACACCCTATGGACAAATCTTTGAGCAGGCATTGAACAATCTTGAATTAGTATTAAAAAAATGTATTGAGATGAGCTTGTGCCTAAGCAATGACAAATGCAGGATGTTAATGGAAGAAGGCATCGTTCTAATACATCATATATCATAGAGGGAGATAGAGGTTGATCAAGCAAAAGTCTCAGTAATCAAAACACTGCCACCACCTATCAAACAAAGGGATGTGAGAAGTTTCCTTGGACAAATAGGGTACTACAGAAGGTTTATTAAAAATTATAGCAGAATTGCTGCCCCAATGTTTGCACTTCTCACAAAAGACAATGAGTTCATATGGACAATCAATTGCATGATAGCATTCGAAAATCTTAAGGAGAAAACAATCACAGAACCAGTACTCCAAGGACCAAACTGGGAAATTCCATTTCACATCCACACAGATGCATCAGATAAATCCATTGGATCTGTGCTTGGACAAGAACGAGACAAGAAACCCTATGCCATATACTATATAAGCAAAAATTTGGCTGGGGCAGAACTCAACTACACAGTCACAGGGAAGGAATTTTTAGCAGTCATACATGCAATCAATAAATTCAGGCATTACATCACATGATACCAAAGTTTTATCCACACTGACCACTCAGCAATCAGATATCTTATGAACAAGCCTAATACTAGTGCAAGAATTATTAGAGGGATGCTACTTCTATAAGAATTTGACATTACTATAATAGATAAACCAGGAAAGCATAATGTTGTAGCCGACTTTTTGTCAAGAGTCACACATGGAAAAGATAATGAATTGGTTAAAGATAACTTCCCTGATGAGCACCTTTTTTCCATATCAACAAGAAGCCCATGGTTTGCTGACATAACAAACTATTTAGTATCCAGGAAGTTTCCAGAACATTATAGTTATAAAGAAAAGACAAAAGTAATAAGGAAAAGTGCCACATACACATGGATAGAGGGCATGCTTTTTAAACAAGGACCAAATCAAATACTTAGAAGGTGCATTAGGGAAGATGAAGTACATGACATAATGTATGCCACTCACAATGAACCCTGTGGAGGACACTATGCTGCAAAAAGGACAACCTACAAAATATTGCAAATAGGCTATTATTGGCCAACACTCCACAAAGATGCGTATGAGTATGTGTCCCACTGTGATGACTATCAAAGAATGGGGAAGCTGTTGGCCCGGTTTTGCAACCAGGCTTAGTGCTATGGGCACCTGCTAACTAGTAGCAGCAGTTTCAATGGAAATAAATAACAATAAACTAAATTAAACTAAACTAATTAAACAAGACTATTCATGGATCTAAGCAAAGATATTAAGCAAATAACAAAAATAATTTAAAATCAAGAACAAGAACATATAAAATAAAGAATTTGTATTGAAAGAATGGGGCAAGCAAGTGCTTGCGGAATCAATACCTCTAATGGTGAGGTTGAATAGCTCCAAGGATGAGCAACTCCAATCTCCAATGGTCTCTTCTCCAATGTGGTTTGCAATGGCTAAAATGCTCAGGGGAGATTTCAGCAGCATAAGGATGAGATAATGGATGGATCTGAAATGAGGAGCCCCTACCACCTTTTTATAGGTTTTGGTGGTGGGAGATACCATTTGTGGTTTTGTGGAAACCAAATGGTATTGACCAACATGGTTTAGGTACTTTTCCCTCCTTTTTCCTTTTTTGAATAAAAATAATATTTTAATTCCCTTTTTAATATTTTTGGGAATTTGGACCCTTTTTGAGGGTTTTTTATGATTTTTTGGGAAAAATAATCTTTTTTAATGGAAAAAGGGGTGTACTTAGGTCTTTTGGTGACCTTTTGTTGGTTTCAGAGGCTCAGATGGTGGAAAAGTGGACAAATGGGTCATGTGAGTAAGGGAATGAGCTAGTGAGCACTTTTTAGGTGTTAACAGATTGCCCCCTGATGTGTGAGGGCAGGAGCTCATCGTATGGCCGATAGACATCATAGTTCTTTTGTCCTTTTTTCTGGGGTTTAGGGGAGAGAAGAGACCGATTGGAGACTGGAGCCACGGCCCTTGGAAGCTGCAAAAACAAAAAATATTACATGGCCTCAATATGAATGAGGTATAATCTCTGATAAAGGATGAGGCGGGCATTCCCATGCTCGTATCAAGACATATACAAAACAATTAGTCCCAAGAAGGGGGATCTAATACGTAAAGAAATATACTGGTACATCATAATGGTCCAGAGGGGACATTATTGTGGGATATACTCATGATCATGGCTGATCTCAATAACTAATACACTGGAATAACTGTTGAACTGCTGAAACTAAAGGTGTCCAACATCCGTATGGACTCAATGACTGTGAGCCATCTTTGGGAAGTATTTGTATCTGTATACTCGAGGGAGTATAAAACTGGGGTACATCTGAATACTGTCGCCATACGCAACCCGGATATCTATAGAAAAAATGTAACTGGTTGTATCCATAGGTAGACTCTCAAATGTGGAGGAGTCAGGTGGTATCCGGGGTCTTCGACTAATAACTGAACGGACCAATACCCTGTGCGATTCTCAACGATGCGATCAAGGTGTTGAAGTCGAGCATGTGAGAAACAAGCATTCGGAGAGGCACTGAGGATTCCTCTCGAAATGATTCGTAGGCACTCATCATAAATGGTAATGAGTCCAAGACACAGGGACCTCTAGGTCTATCCTCTGGAATCAATGTGGTTGTCGTTGACAGAGGGAGACCAGCAACTAACAAGGAAATGATGTTTCCTTGATAGGAGCACGAGGTGTATAACTGAAGTGATGTAGTACTGCTGGTAGGACTGACATACTTGTGGGGATGGAAAATAACTGGGTCAAAAAATGGGTAGACTCAAACTTCCTTTGTTCAGAGCATGATGACATGGTTGACCTGGCAGCGTAGGGAACTGACTTGTAGGTGTGGGGATCATTGCTTTGACTGAATGGTATATATTGACTCTGGGGGGAGGACGAGCTAATAAGTGTCGTCGAGGAATTATCAAGGTGACATACTGCAGAATACTCTGAACAAAGGCAACCAAAATGGGGAATCTGCCTAATGAGTAGATGTGATCTGTCGTGTCGCCAAGGGGCACCATTGATTCCTTCTTCGTAGTTTTAATGAGCTCCAAGAAGGGATAAAAGTGTGCTCTGAAGTGGTACGGTCCTGTGGATTTTGTGAGCCCAGGACGGCTCATGCTCATGGTTGCTTTCATGTTTAGAGAGTCTGAAAACGGTAAGTGGACTCTATTGATGTTTCTTTTTCGTAAGTTTAGTCTCCAAGGCTCGAAAAAGCATAAAATGATGCGGATGGAGAACTCTTCTAGCCGATGTGACTAGAGTATACCTTTTTCGTAATTAGTCTACGAGGTCCGGAAAATGGGTAAACTTATACCAGGTAGACGCCCTTTCAGATACGTTTAGCGAGCATGAAAGGAAGCAAGATTGCTCGGCGATCTTTTCATTGTTTTAGGAGTCAGAAAAGAGCTTAACAGAAACTCCCTAAGTGCCTTTTTCGTAAAAGGGATTGCTCGGCCCAAAAAAGGGATAAAATTATACCGAACAAAAATGGATAGATGGGAGCGAGAAAGGGTCTCAAGCGTCATCATATGTGTGGGATACTGGATCCGGTGACATAAAGATTGTCAAAAAGGGGGCTGCGGCCAATGTGGCATGCAAACCGAGGAAATGAGAGGGCATTTTTAAAAAGGTGCCCGAAAAGTGTGGGCGTGGGAGCGAGAAATGATCTCGAGCATCATCACGAGCGTGGAAAATGGAATCCGACGATATAAGACTCACTGAAAACGGACGACGGCCGATGTGGCATGCAAATTGAGGCGACGAGGGGCATGGAAAAATGCCCTAAAAATATTGGGGTGAGAGCGAGAAATGATTTCAAGCATCATCACGAGCGTGGAAAACTGAATCCGACGATATAAAGATTGTCAAAAATGGAGAACGGCAGATGTGGCACGCAAACCGAGGTGACAAGGGGGGCATGGAAAAAATGCCCAAAAAATCTAGGCGTGAGATCGAGAAATGATCTCTAGCATTGTCACGAGCGCGAAAAACTGAATCCGACGATATAAATATTGTCAAAAACGGAGAACGGCGAATGTGGCATGCAAACCGAGGTGACGAGGGGGGCATGGAAAAAATGCCCGAAAAATCTAGGCGTGAGAGCGAGAAATGATCTCTAGCATCATCACGAGCGCGGAAAACTGAATCCGGTGATATAAAACTCGTCGAAAATGGATAACGGCCGATGTGGCACGCAAACCGAGGCGATGAGGGGGCATGGTAAAAAATGCCCAAAAAATCTGGGCGTGAGAGCGAGAAATGATCTCAAGCATCATCACAGGCTCAGAAAAATGAATCCGATGATATCAAATATATCAAAAACGGAGAGCAGCCGAAGTGGTACGCAAACTGGGGCGACAAGGTGTCGGGACACAATGTTGATATTGGTCCTGGTGAGAGCGAGAAATGATCTCAAGCATCATCACGGGCACGGAAATATGAATCCGGCAGTGCAAATGGTGCGAAAAATGGAGGTCATAAGGACTCCGGAATGGTTAAAGGAAAGAACTAGGTTAAAAAATGGCTACAAATAAAGGTGATCCCACCAAGCGAAGGATGTAGTGGTGGGGAGAAATGATGACCCGTGGGGGCAAAATACTAGGTGTATCAAATCAACTGAAATATACAAGTGACACGTGACCTCAAAAATCGTTGAGATCACGAATATGAAAAAGTGAGCAGGGTTAATGACCTGCCCCCATGCTATGTGCATGGGGTTTGTGATTGTGGATCACATATGTGTTGGTTTGAACGATGGGCTCATTGACGTGTTGAGATAGAGATGATGGGGAAGGTTCAAAATGATTGATCATGCCCCCTATCCCGGGGTCGACGTAATCTATTATGCCCCCTAACTCAGAGGTGTCAATGTGGTGCAGATGTTGTCTCAGAGAGAGATCAATAGGGCATTGAGCAACTGCTAGAGGGGTGTTATACCATGAGGCTGTGGGTCGTGGTGGCATATTGAAGTGATGATATGATGATGGGGGATTCCCTTTGTGGGGTGGATGCCCCCAGTATCTCCGACGAGGATCACAATGATGATGAGAAGGCAAGGTTTTGGGCCTGCCCCCATGTTGTGGACATGTGGTTTCCTGGTCGATTTGAAAGGGTTGAACCTGTGTGTCAAAGGGATCAATGGAAGGGGCCGACTGGACAGAGGGGTATCCAGTGGAGATCGTATAAATGGCGGGGTCAAGGTCAGGCATTTCGGTATCTGACCAAGTAAAGACATCAGTGAATTCTTGGAACAGTTGTTGGTATTCTCCGATCTCATGCTCACTGTGGGAGGTTCCTAATGTGATGGTATGAAGGGCACCAAGTGGGTCAGAGATGTCAATGTGGATGACGAGAGAAATATCGGCCATGGGATCCGTTAACCAGTCGATTTTAGTAGGAAGGAAATCCTTGGGCTCAACCGCGGATTGGGTAGTGGTGGTGGATGAAGTCTCTTCCAGGAGGAAGTATGGACGATGGTGCATGTCTTCCCTGGGATAATCAAAGGTAGTAGGAGTCTCGAGAACCTCTTCATCATTGCGGGAGCTTTGAGTGGTCAAATCGAGTGATGAGGTAGTGGTAGTTGAAGAGATCATGTAGATGGTGTTAATCTCTGCGGATGAGGATGATGCGGGAGGGTAGATCTCCTCGATAGTAGGGGGTGCCGTCTCTAGGTCCAAATTGTTCATCTCGTAGAGAGCTGCTCTATAGTCTGGGATGTCAGGACAGTTGTGGGAGTAGTGGCCGTAAATACCGCATATCGCACATGGGTGGTTGGTACGCAGTGATTTATCACGAGGCATAGGGTTTGGATCTAGTTTGACCAACGGGATGTTGGGGTCGTCGTCCAACATTTGCATGTGTTCCTGCAATGCAGGTAACTCTGGACACTAATGGGTTGGATGGCCTAACTCATCACACAGCAAGCATTTTGGAGGAGCATGGAATACGGGGGGAGGTTTAACTACCTTGGGTGGGGGTACCGCAGTGTATGGTTGTGGGCCTCTGCCCCCAGTGGGCTTGATGAGTGGAGGGGGATTCGTCGATGACGAAGGAGTAGTGATACTGGGTAGAAGTAACAATGGGTTGCACCGGTTGCAGGATGACATTTGGTGTTGGCGGTGGAACTGGAGGCGAAATATACCACACGGGTAATCCCAATGTTAAACCGGGGAGACTAAGGGTAGCCATAACCGGGGCGCTTACTACACCCGAAGGAGGAAATAGAAATGGGATTGTGTGGATGGGTGTAACCCCAATGTGACTAGGGACCAATGGTGGTTTGGGTAACAAGGAGGGTTTATTACCGGGTGTTTGTGAAAGGGTGCAGAGGTTAGCGACGTGGGTCTCCGGTGATGGTGGTGGAATGGCCTGGAATGTAGAGGTCATCGGTGCCTCGGAGTAAAGTCCGGGTCCTACCGAGGAAATGAATGAGGTAGTTGCACCACAAACAGGTTGTTCAACCATGGGGAGAACATTTTCCGGTGTGGCAGGGGCCTTGGGATCATAATAGGTGAGCTGGTCGACCTTGACCATGCGTCCCTCATGGGGGAACTACATGGTGCGAAATACGGATGAGGCAACAGCCCGCATGGCATACATGTAGCTACGACCAAGTAAAAGGTTATAGTCTAGTTGGGCATTGATGACCTCAATGTCAATGAGCACGGTTTTACCCGCCAGCTGGACAGGGACATTGGCTAAAAGACCTTGGGGTTGAGCCGAACGTCCGTCGTAGGCTCGTAATGCAGTGGTGGACTGCCGAAGAGTAGGGGATCCCAACTTCTGCCAAACGAATGTGGACATGATGCATGTGGAGGCCCCTTCATCGATAATGCACCGATGGATGACAAGATTCCGAACAGAAACGGAAACTTGGAATGCTAAAGAGGACGGCAGGCGTGGTTCAGACTGGTCTAAATCGAATGCGATCAGCTGTGAATCATTGGGGTCTATGGCGCCGATGGTAGAGAGAAAAGTTTTGCGCTGCGAAGGACAGTTCTTCAAAACCTCTAAAGCAGACATGGCTGCAGGAGACTGGGCTAAGTCGTCTACGATGTTGTAATTCGACGCAGCGCGAGCATTGGGATTACTGTTGATGCGACGAAGTGGGAAGTTCTAAGATGGCTTTGACTTTCAGGGGATCGACAGTGATTCCGTCTTGGGAAACAATGAAACCCAAATGATTCGAAATTGATGACCTTTGATTTAGACCAGTCTGAACCACGTCTGCCTTCCACCATAGCAGTCCAAGTTTCTGTTTCTATCCGGAATCTTGTCATCCATCGATGTATCATCGACGAGGGTGCCTCCACATGCGTCATGTCCACATTTGTTTGGCAGAAATTGGGATCCCCTACTCTCCAGCAATCCACCACTGCATTGCGGGCCTATGACGGTCGGTCAGCTCAACCTCAAGGTTTACTACCCAAGGTGCCCGTCCAATTAGGTGGGAAAACTGTGCTCATCGACATAGAGGTCATTAACGCCCAGCTCGATTATAACCTTTTACTTGGACGCAGTTACATGTACGCCATGAAAGCGGTCGCCTCCTCCGTTTTCCGCACCATGATGTTCCCCCACGAGGGACGCGTGGTCAAAATCGACCAACTCACCTACTATGATCCCAACGCCCTTGCAGCACCCGAAAATGTTCTTCCCATGATTGAACAACCCGCTTCTAGTGCAGTTACCTCATTTGTGTCTTCTGTGGGACCCAAACTCTACTCAGACACACCAATGACCTCTACATTCCAGGCCATTCCACCACCGTCACCAGAGACCCATGTCGCAAACCTCTGTACTCTTTCACAGAATACACAAACACCCGGTAGTCAACCACCATTGGTACCGAGTCACATCGGTGTTACACCCATCCACACCATCCCCTTTCTATTTCCTCCTTCGGGGGTAGTAAGCGCCCCGGTTATGGCTACCCTTAGTCTACCCGGGTTAACATTGGGATTACCCGTGTGGTATATTTCACCTCCCGTTCCACCGCCAACACCAAACGTCATCCTCCAACCGGTACAACCTAATGTTACCACAAATCAACCTCCTCCTGGTGTCGTAATCCCTTCGTCGTCAACGAAACCTTCTCCTGGTCTCACAATTGCGTCGACGTCAACGAATCCCCCTCTTCTTGCTAAGCCCACTGGGGGCAGAGGTCCACAACCGTACACTGCTATACCACCTCCTAAGGCAGTTAAACCCCCACCAGTGTTTCGAGCTCCCCCGAAATGTTCATTATGCGATGAGATTGGCCATCCAACTCATCAATTCCCACACTTACCGGCACTCCAAGAGCATATGAATATGTTGGACGATGACATCAGCATCCCAGTAGTCAGATTAGAGCCACCTCTACAGCCTCGTGACAAATCACTGCGCACTAACCATCCTTGTGCTATATGCAGTGTTTACGGCCACTACTCTCACCATTGTCCTGATCTACCTGACTATAGAGCAGCGTTGTACGAGTTAAACAACGTCGACTTAGAGATATCTCCTCCCCTCATCGAGGAGATCCACCCCCCGCCATCATCCTCGTCGGAAGAAGTCAATACAATATATATGATTTCAACAACTTTCAAACCAGAACCCCTTGATTTATGGTCTGACTATTTCAATACTGATGAGCAAATTTTGGAGACACTCACTGCACCCGACTACCCTTGGGATGATATGCATCATCGCTCGTACTTCCTCCCGGAAGCATCCACGTCCACCGCATCCAACCAGCTATCAGTCGAATCAAAATATTTCATACCCACTAAGGTCGATTGGTTAAAGGACCCCATCCCAGCACCGGATGCCTTTGAAGAAGGGAACATGTCAAACATTTCCCCCACTATACAGATAGACATTTCCACAACACCAGGGAAACCTGAGCTCATCTCGCTGGGCGCATCTTGCACTCAAGCAGAAACTCAGGCATACAAAAAGCTCTTTCAAGAGTTCTGAGACGTCTTTTCCTGGTCCTACACCGAGATGCCTGGTCTCGACCCCACCATTATAGAGCACCACATTGATACATGGCCTGAGGTACCCCCTGTTCGTCAGAAACAACGACCCATTCACCCTTCCAAGCTATCCGCTGTTAAAGCTGAGGTCGAGAAACTCCGCAAAGCAGGATTCATTTATCCTATTCCATACACCACCTGGGTGTCGAACCCCGTTCCTGTCAACAAAAAGCAAGGCACCCTTAGAGTATGCACTGACTTCCGCGATTTAAACCACGCTTGTCCAAAGGACAATTTCCCTACACCATTCATTGACCAACTCATTGACGAGTGTGCGGGCCATGAAGTCCTATCCTTCATGGACGGGTTTTCCGGATATAACCAGATTCACATCCGCAAGGAGGATCAGTACAAGACTGCCTTCACCACCCCATGGGGCACCTTTGCCTATCGCGTCATGCCATTTGGCCTTAAAAATGCTGGTGCCACTTTCCAGCGAGCCATGACCTATTGCTTTCACGACTTGGTCCATATCCTGCGAGTCTATCTTGACGACCTCACAGCTCGTTCCCGAAAACGATCAGACCACCTTAATGACCTCAGGCAAGTTTTCCTGCGTTGTTGCAAATATAAAATCCGCTTGAACCCACACAAGTGTGTCTTTTGCGTCCCGGCGGGCCGGTTGTTGGGTTTCATTGTTTCCCAAGACGGAATCACTGTCGATCCCCTGAAAGTCAAAGCCATCTTAGAACTTCCCCCTCCTCGCACGCTTCGGCAGCTTCAGAGCTTGCAAGGGCGATCCAATTTTCTTAGGCGCTTTGTTCCTGATTACGCCACCAAAGTCCATGGATTCTTACGCTTACTTCGTACCCACATACCCTTTGTTTGGGATGAGCAAGCAGACACGGCATTCGAAGCCCTCAAGAAAGCTCTCACACAAGCCCCCTTGATATCCCCACCGGATTTCTCTCAAGACTTCACCCTTTATGTCTCGGCATCTGAACATGTTGTATCCGGAGTTTTGGTCCAAGAAGATGCCTCCCACAAAGAGCATGTGATTTATTACGTCAGCCAGACCTTATCTGGCCCACCTCTGTATTACCCATACGAGGAAAGATTAGCCCTAGCTGTAGTCTTTTCCGTACAAAAATTGCGACACTACATCCTACTCAGTCATACCACAGTCGTGGCCGACTCCAACCCCATGGTCTATCTCCTCACCCGGCGGCTCCTACAAGGTCGTGTTGCTAAATCGGTCATTATCCTCCAAGAATATGACCTCACTTTCAGAACTCCCAAAAGCACTAAAGCCCTTGCGCTTGCTCACCTCATCACTGACCTCCCATCCTCTTCGACATCACCCGTTATCCAAACGGACCTGATTGACGAGCAGATCTTCATCATTTCGTCAGACGACCCTTGGTATGGAGACATATTGACTTACCTTCGTACGCAAAAGTTTAGACCCCACATCGATCGCGATGGACGCCGTCGCATACGACACCACGCCCCCCGATACCTACTGATTGGGGATGTACTTTACCGACGCGGCGTTGATACTATCTTACGCCGCTGCCTATCCCATAGTGAGGCAGAACAAGTCCTCAATGATTGTCACAGCGGTACCTGTGGAGGCCATTTCTCCGGCATGGCTACCGCCCAGAAAATCATTCAGGCCGGTTATTTTTGGCCATCATTGTTTACTGATTGCATCACCGTAGTCAAGCATTTCCAGAACTGCCAGCTATTTGCCCCCAAAGCAAGAACCCCCCCCTGCCCCCCTTCATCCAGTCATCACTGTTGGACCATTATGCAAATGGGCCATTGACTTCCTTGACTGCAACCCCCCGTCAGCCGGCGGTCACAAACACATCGTGGTAGCCGTAGATTATTTCACCAAGTGGGCAGAAACCATGCCGACCTATAATTGCAAAGCCGACACTGCAGCACGGTTTTTCTTCAACCATGTTATCGCTCGTTTCGGAGTACCACAGCAACTAGTCTCTGACCACGGCTCTCACTTCGAAGATGCCGTCTGGAAGGAATTATCAACCATGTTGAAATTTGAACACCATTTCTCTTCCGCTTACTATCCCCAAGGAAACATCCAAGTCGAAGCGATCAATAAAATTTTGAAGACCATTCTACAACGCACTGTAGACAAGCACAAATCCAATTGGCATCACATGCTTTTCCCGGCACTATGGGCCTACCGCACCTCAACCAAAACCGGCACCGGTTTTACCCCTTTCCATTTAGTTCACGGTGTCGAATCCGTCCTTCCTATTGAGTGTCAGATCCCAGCCTTGCATATCGCCGTTGAACTCCTACCGGACACTTCCCCGATCGAGCAACGTTTACTACTCCTAGAGCAGGCCGATGAAGATCGGCGTACCGCCATTCAAAACATGAAAGTAGCTAAACAACGATCGAAACTAAGTTACGACAAACACGTCCACCCAAGAACCTTTTCTGAGGGAGACCTTGTCCTCGCTTACGATCAAGCTCATGATAAAACCGGGAAGGGAAAGTTCGTGTCCATGTGGCAAGGCCCCTACATCATACACACCTGCCTCGGGAAGGGGGCATACATTCTGACCGATTCAGAAGGCAACACCCTACGCAACCCACGCAACGGGTTGTACCTTAAACGATTTTACCCATAGAAAATATGATGGACACCATCGTCCATTTTAGTATAGGCATACATTTTTTGTTCACAAAAAATTTCAAAAAACCTAAATATTTGTTTTTCTCTGCATGACCACAGATGGAGCCTCTTCCACTCTGCCATGTCGGTTTCGCTGATGGTGCAAGCCGTTGGTCTCCCAATCTCGCCTCCGCAGCTTGGGTAATATATTCCCCTTCACATGAGTTAATTCACATTGACGGAGTATGTTTAGGTGCCGCTACCAATAATCAAGCTGAATACGATGCCGTGACCGGTCTCCTGGCCGCTGCTCTCCAGATGAGCATACGTCACCTCAACGTTTTCTTGGACTCACAGCTCCTAGTTTCCCAGCTCAACAATGATTACCAGGTACGCGATCCCTGTCTTTTCAGAAAATTCCTGTGCACTAAACAAATGGTTAGACAGTTTGAATCCATTACATTCACACATGTCCCAAGACACCTCAATAGTGTAGCAGATAATATGGCCAACAGTGTCCTCGACTGGCACACCAATCACATCATGTCATATCCATAAACAAAAAATGCATCCATGTGCAAAACATGTGCCTCCACGGGCATATACAAAAACAAATATTGCATCCACGTGCATAACATGTGCCTCCACGGGCATAAAACAAACAACCAAAATAATGCATCCATATGCATAACATGTGCCTCCACGGGCATACATAAATCAACAGACATACTGCATCCACGTGCATAACAGGTGCCTCCACGGGCATATACAAAAGACAAATGTGCATCTACGTGCATACACGACAATATATCTAAAATATATATCCACATATATATATAAATCAAATAGTGAACATGTCATAAGTGCCCTCAGCACTCGATATACAAAAAATACATCTGTCATACAAAAATGCTTCCCCATATGCTCATCAGCATTTGGGGGCAGATACAATATATCTACTCATCTGGATCCCTAGGATCCTCGGGCTCCTCCTCCGGCTCCTCCTCCGACTCCTCCTCCGCCGGCCCCGCCGGGTCATGACGACCCCGAACTCGCCGCTCTGCTGGCCCCGCTGGATCGTCCCTCAGACGTATCCTCCCCTGAGCCGGCCCTGCCGGAGCATCTCGTCTACCATCCCCGTGCCTCGCCACGAACACCGCTGCCCTCAACAGGAACGACTGCCACTCAGGCGGCGCACCGAGACATCCCTGCAAAATGTCCCGATCAAGGTCCCTCCAACAATCCTCGGGGAGCCCAGCTACGATCCGGGCTAAGGTCCGTCGGACACCATCTATGGCGTCGTCGTGAGGGCCAACCCCTCGCCCACGGGCTGCATATCCTCCACCACGTGGAGGAGGTACAGGTACAGGTGGACAGGCGACCACCATCGCCCGCCCCTGCCGAGCCACATAGTCAGGTGGTGGCACTGGACCCACATCTGCACAAAGCAAGTAAGCCATCAGATACTATACAAAGAAATCATCAATGATAAATCAAACAACACATGATATAATATCAAATAAAACACAAAACATACTGTCCAAACTCCAGGCCTGTCCTGGGGCACGAGGCATCTCTGGGTCACCCCGGTAGTCCATGCCGGCGTAGGGATAGTCCTCAATCACTAGAGGCATCTGCTCCCACTGCTGATAGAAATCCTCTGTGAAGTAGCCGCGAATACCGCCGCCGGCAAGGGGCATCATCTGCCCCCACCTCATCATACGAGGCTCACTCGGAAGACCAGCACGAACGGGTACCCGTGGCCGCAAGGTCGGCACCCGCTCGAAGAAAAAACAGCATAAAAATGAGGCATAACAAAACTCGCCTCCCTCTCTAATGGCCTTGTCCAGATCTCTCCGGACACCAGCCAGGAACATCTGCGCCCAGGCATAATAAGTACCCTGTAGAACGGAATCCACCATCATCGTCTGCCCCCCAGACATACGATGTGGTGCAGCAGCACCCAATATCCTCAGAACGCAAGAACCTACAGCTCGCATATCCCACTCACGTAGGAATCTTAGACTAATAGAGCTGTTTACCAAAACAGCATCATCCACACAGAAAGTATGTAAGAGGTCCTCCATATCTACACCCGGAGGCAACCTCGGCAAGATATCACCCACCTCGCCCAAGCGAGGCAACCCAGTCAAAAAATATACATCTGTGAGAGTGATCTCTAATCTCTCACCACCAATAATGAAGGCACCCTCTGCCGGCACCCACCACTGCACAAGCTTGTTCAGTAGGCATCTCACTGAACGTATGGGCGGGATCTGAGCGAACTTCAAGAGTCCGCTCATAGCCAGGGTCTGTCTAACCCCTGCATCAGTCTCAATCCTCAGCATGAGATCACCATCGATCTCCCTCTCCCGCCACACGGACTGAGGTCTCCGCAACATCCTGCCAGGAAAACAGAAGAAATTTTTAGCCCCAGCATAATTTTTTTTTTTAAAAAACCCCATCGCGGCTTTTACATAAAAAGCCGCGATGTTCATCGCGGCTTTTCCACAAAAATACGCGATGAACATCGCGGGTTTTGGCCGGACATTCGCGATGAACATCGCGACTATCCCCCATGAACTCGCGATGAACATCGCGACTATCCCCCATGAACTCGCGATGAACATCGCGGGTTCCGACCTCACAGTCGCGATGAACATTGCGACTGTGAGCCTAAAACCCGCGCGGTTCATCGCGGGTTCAGCCCCAAAACCCGCGCGGTTCCACGTTGGAGAGTCAACGTGGAGTTTCGCGGCCTTCGGGGGCCCGCCGCCAAACAAAAAAGACATAATTGACTAGGTTAAGGCAAATAGAGTTACCTGCAACTCGCTAAATCGAAAACCAACGGTGAAATCTCCCGGAAATCGAGAAATAGCTCTGACCGCTCTATCAAACTCGCACGTAACAATGACAAGTCATTTGGGCCCCACGCCGTATTTATAGAAATTCTACCAATTTTCCAACAACCATTGCGGTATCATACGAAGTCCATTTCTCAAACCGTTGGTACTGTTGGGATCAGCACAGCGAGAAATTCATATAGGTTCTTTCCGCTTCCCGTTTTCACGGGGTCCATCTTTTGACCATTTTTTAGCCTCTCTCGTGGCCTCGGTTTGCGTGCCACATTGTCCGTTCTCCGTTTTCGATGTGCCTTATATCGCCGGATTCAGTTTTCCGCGCTCGTGATGATGCTAGAGATCATTTCTCGCTCTCACCTTTAGATTTTTCGGGCATTTTTTGGCCCGGTTTTGCAACCAGGCTTAGTGCTATGGGCACCTGCTAACTAGTAGCAGCAGTTTCAATGGAAATAAATAACAATAAACTAAATTAAGCTAAACTAATTAAACAAGACTATTCATGGATCTAAGCAAAGATATTAAGCAAATAACAAAAATAATTTAAAATCAAGAACAAGAACATATAAAATAAAGAATTTGTATTGAAAGAATGGGGCAAGCAAGTGCTTGCGGAATCAATACCTCTAATGGTGAGGTTGAATAGCTCCAAGGATGAGCAACTCCAATCTCCAATGGTCTCTTCTCCAATGTGGTTTGCAATGGCTAAAATGCTCAGGGGAGATTTCAGCAGCATAAGGATGAGATAATGGATGGATCTGAAATGAGGAGCCCCTACCACCTGTTTATAGGTTTTGGTGGTGGGAGATACCATTTGTGGTTTTGTGGAAACCAAATGGTATTGACCAACATGGTTTAGGTACTTTTCCCTCCTTTTTCCTTTTTTGAATAAAAATAATATTTTAATTCCCTTTTTAATATTTTTGGGAATTTGGACCCTTTTTGAGGGTTTTTTATGATTTTTTGGGAAAAATAATCTTTTTTAATGGAAAAAGGGGTGTACTTAGGTCTTTTGGTGACCTTTTGTTGGTTTCAGAGGATCAGATGGTGGAAAAGTGGACAAATGGGTCATGTGAGTAAGGGAATGAGCTAGTGAGCACTTTTTAGGTGTTAACAGAAGCCTACACAAAAAGAAGAAATGCCTCTTCATCCACAAATCTCCTTAGAACCATTCGAGAAATGGGGATTTGACTTCATTGGTCCAATCAACCCACCATCAAACCAAAAGAACTACATTCTAGTATGCACGGATTACCTTACAAAATGGACTGAGGTAGCAGCACTTACTGTAGCAAATGAAAACAATGTAGCAAAATTTTTCACTGAGCAAATCTTCCACAGGTTTGGTGTTCCAAGGGAACTAGTTTTTGATCAAGGACCACAATTTACATCCAACTTAATAGATGACCTACTAAAAAAGAATAAGGTTAAGCATAGACAGTTCTCTTCATATCAACCTCAAGGAAATGGTCAAGCAGAGGTCACCAACAGAGAATTAGAGAGGATTCTAACAAAGACAATCCAACTCCAAAAAAGAGATTGGGCTGACAGATTAAGTGAGGTAGTATGGGCCTATAACACCACATGGAAAACAACAACAAGATTCACACCTTATGAGTTAGTATATGGAAAGAAAGTCATGCTGCCAATTGAATTTGAAATAAAAACACTAAGAATTGCAGCAGAGTTAAACATGGAACTATCAGAAATACAACAAGAACGCATGCTAAAGTTGAATCAATTGGATGAGCAACACCAACAAGCACTGGCTCACATTGAAATCATCCAACAACAAAGAAAGAGGTGGCATGACAAGCACCTAAAAGATAAGAAGTTCAAGGAAGGTGACTGGGCACTACTCTGTGATTCCAGGTTTCACACATTCAAAGGAAAATTAACAACCAGATGGCTAGGACCTTACATCATTGAGCACATCTATGAAAATGGAGCTTTCAAGATTATTACAATAGATGAACAACAATTTCCCATGATAGTGAATGGACATTGACTCAAACTTTACAAGAAACCACAATCAAAAGAAGAGTTTACACAGGTACTCTACCAGCAACAACTGATGCTGATAGACAATATGAAAAAGCATTGAAAAAATGAATGAACCAAAACAAAAATGAAAAAAGAAAAAAGAAAAAGAAAAAAAAAGAAAGAAAAAAAAAGAAAGAAAAAAATTGATAGAGAAAATAGCAGGCCAAATAATAGGGCCACGTATATCCCTATGAAGATCTAGCATTACTATTGCAAAGAGAATTATCAAGCACAATTCAAGTGAGCCCGAAAATTCTCAAACATTTTCAGCAATCAAGCGAGCCAGATATACATTCAAGAGAGCCAACAAAATTATCTACCACTATAGGAAAATCCAAGCACACTCTTCAATCAACTCCGCCATATGATCACGAGAGCCTCACCCTACTTCAAGTGAGCCTGCAATTGATTCAAGCGAGGCTGCCATTTATTCAAGCGAGCCAGAGCGAGCCAGACATTCATCCAAAAGCAACAACAAGCAATCAAATTCATGCAAAGAATCATCAAAGTCAAATCAGAAATGGCACGAAAAAAGAAAATGCAGAGCACACATAACTACTGACACGCCAAAGATTACTACGGATTACACCAAATCTACTATAGCATCCAGCACGCATACAAATCTGCAATGATCGTGAACTCAGGTACGCTAACAAAATATAGCAAGGTAATGTCTGAACATTTTCATTTTATTCTTAAGGTCAAATCATTATCCCCAAAACGGTTATAGTTTAAGCTGAGGACAGCTTTCGATAAAGTCGGGGGGAAAGGTTCAGATTACAAAATCATGATTGCACATACCCGCCATTTCGACAAATGATGAATCCGCATATAACCACCATACTTAACAATAATCGAAGAAGAAGTGCAAAGTACAAGCATAAAACGAAATGAAGAGCTTGATCATGAAAAGAAATGGATCAATCAGCAAGTACAACGAAGAATAATAAGGATAAGCGCAGAAAGACAGTTAAGTAAGGTTGCACGATCGTAAAAAAAGACCCAGTTTTTGCAAAAAAAAACCTCTCAGCACTTTCTGGAAGCAAGCCATCAGAAGTGAGTGTTGTCACCCAGCAAGCAATCCGGCCCCGAGCCTATAGTCAATCCAAACCAGTGAGGTAAAAGACACATTCAAATTTGGTTTTTGTCGATTATAGAAGAGATTTTAAGATGACGAAAGGATTCAAGAAACGTGAACCAGAGGAGCATAGCGCCATCTACCAGAACCTGCGAATATTAACAACCATCCGCAATGCAGGATGGATGCCTTTCATCCTAGGACTGAAAGGGTACAATACAGGGGTGGCTCTTGAGTTTGAGAGAAATTTTAAACATATCAAGGATGAACAGTTCGTCACCTAAGTGAAGGGGTTACGTATAAATATTGATGAAGATGTAATTGCCAAATTCACTGGTCTACAGAGAGGTTTGCATTGGAGCGGGGATGACAGGGAGGCAAACCATGAAGCAAAAACAACATTCTTCGAGCAAGGAGAGGTCTATGACGAAGACAAAAATGGAGTCAAAAGACTCTCCATGCCAGCGCCATGGGAGGATGTGGCTGCAATCGTTCAGAAGTACATCACATGCTCTGGTAGGTTAAGCTATGTCCCCATCTTTCATTTTCGGATTCTAGAGTTGTTAAGACACAGGACCCATCATCCACCAAACAACAACATTAGTATTCCATATTACCTGCTCCAATCTCTAGCAAAAATGAGCAAGAAGGTGGCTAAAGGTAAGGAGGATGCCTTGGCCCATCATGGGCTAATCAATTTAATCGTTTGTGAGGAATTAAAGGCGTAGATACTAGAGCTTTCATGGGAATAATTCGTGTTGGTATCCGTCGAAGATGTTCAAACGATGAAGGGGACACCCACAACTGGCATACCACCAGGAGCAATGAACAAAACCGCCTTTACATCAGGGGTGAAGAGGAAAATTGACCTGGACCATGTGGCCAAGACCCTGGTGAAAATCAAGCATTCAAGAGAGGACTCCCCCAAGGCGAACCCAGGGATTCCTGCCAGTAATCAAGAGCTGAAAAGAAGAAGTAATAGATTCACCCAAGCATCCCAAATCCGAGTTACCAAGGAAAAGATTAGGGAACCCAGTCCCATAGTTCAAAATGTGTCGAATGGGGACGATGATCAGTGGGTAGATCAGAGGGATCCCAATACAGAAGATGAGAAGGATGAACAGGAAGAATAGGAGGAGGAAGAAGAATGGAATGAACCAAAAGAGCAAGTCAACCCCCAGGGGGACCCTCTTGAGCATAATGACAACCCTGGGGTTGTCAATCAGCTGGCTGAGGCATGGGTAGAATTAGAAGAGCTCAGAAAGGAGCTGGTGGCATTGAAAATTGGAGCAGGAAGCCAGATAGCATCACCCCCATTCTCATCTGAGAAGACACAAATTCTAAGAATGCATCATGCAGGGGAGCTAAGACTGGAAGAACAGAGAAATTCAGTACTTCAAGAAAAGTTGGCTGAGGCACAAGGGGAACTAACCAAGAAGGACCAAGAAATTGTTCAACTGAAGCATGTCTTGGCTACTACCACGGAAATATACGGTAAACTATTGGAGAATAGGCCACCTTCAGCAATATATGTAGTTTACCTACAAGAGAAGTGAAGCAAATTCCAGCTCCAAAGGTTGGCACAGGGACTCCCAATAGAAATCAAAACAACCAGGGAATTTGTGGATGCATCTCTCAAGGCCACAGAGTCGGAGAAGGACCAGCTCAGTGAGTTTTTCCTACACAATTTTGTAGCTCCTAGCTCGTCCAACTGGTCGCCAAACCCTTACATGGGCGATTTCTAGTTAAGGGCATTATGTTCTTAGATGAACAACGAAATTGAACGAGCTAAGGGCTACCACATTTATGTGGCAGCAAAATGGCAGACCCCATTATGGATTAGGGCAGAAGCATCTCACCCTGAAAGAATAATCTATGACCATAGAAATCTCACCATAGATGAGGAACTAATCCCAATTCTCCTTGAGAAATAGCAAGGGTTGTGGTTCATTTCGATCTTACTCTTCAGAGCACACATAAGGACATTCAAGAGTCTATTGGTGAAATATGGCGTAGAGTGGCAAATGACCTAAAAATAAAAGAGCTTCACTCCCCTGCCAGATTAGAAAATGCTCTCGCAAAATCCAAGCTCTACAGGAATTCATTGATAAAGAATCAGCTTAGGTAGATAGGGATGAGTCTAAATCCCCCATTCTTCCTTCCTCCGGTAATTAAGGAATAGGTCAATGAGGAAGAAGAAAGGAGGGCATGGATCAAGGAAGATCAAAGTATGGGCTACCACAGGCAAGCAAGGCCCCCCAAGGTGGTAGCATGGGACATTAGAGACGTCATCAGAGAGCAGAACATGTCACCCAAGGATGGGTGAATCCTTCAAGCATGGGGGAGATGATGAGTCCCCATTTCAGGTATCTGATAGTTCTTTTTCCCACCAGTAAAATACAAGAAAGGTTGTAAAGATACACTCGTTAGTGGGAAAATGATTTGCCTTAAATATTTAATGAAGTGTTTAAAAGATTATTTCTTTTATGTTTTGAAAAGCGTTGCTATGATCTAATTGAATGAAAAACGAGGTTGAATGATCAGGTGTAGGTGTACTCAAGGATAACGCATGAATTAAGTGAAGGACTGGAAGAACATCACCAAACTCAGTGCCTTTTTCCTGATCTGTAGAGAATGAACTCATGTTCAAAGAGAATCGGCAGTTAGACATTTTTGTTAGGTTAAGCATTAGTATTTTATAAATATGGACCTCTCAGGTAGCGAGAGGCCCCTGCTGCTATTTTGAAGAATTATTGTTTCAGTTTCAGACTATCAAGACAGTTGTGTTACAGACCTGGTTTTTAAACGATGAAGTTTCTATTTTAAATAAAGACTTGATGTTATCTACGATTCAGCATTTATAAGTTCTTTTCAATCCTGAGTACGGGTTGGAGAGGGCCCCTCCAACACGTAAGTCAGGAGATCTTGTAGTACAGGTATTTCTCATTATGTGTTGTGCATTGATTGAATTTATATTGCAGATGAGAGTATTCTAAATAGCGTCTAAATAACATAATTTAATTTCTATAGTGGTTGATCACTTCTGATTCTGTAGTTCATTACAACGCAATCCGTAGTATGATAATGTTGTGTATGTAGTCCTGTAGCAGCATTCCGTCGAGGCATAATTAAACACCCATTTCTCTATGTACTTGCATTTATTTCTGAAGCATCAATCTAGATCTTCAGCCTATGTATTCGTTTCATTATTAGAACTGCTTATAGAGATTGATTTCTTTTAGTATTTATTGGTTACATGATTTGATTAAAGATTGCAACATTAGATAATGGCAGTCCGAATTTAGATTTAGCCTTAGATTATGTTAGATCAGACTTTGAGTTTTATGCATTCAATTTACAGTAAGGTTAAAGATCATGCTTTCATTTCTTTAGAATAGATCTGTTATAATTCCAGCATTCAATTTCATAGTATAATTTTTATTGTTTTCAGCAAATTAATTATTAAAATTAGATTGACTGTTTCCTGCATTCAAATTCTTATCCATAGATTTCCTACTTTCAGTATTTGATTTCTTAGCATAGGAATTTCTCTTCCATAGATTAACAATCATGTTTACAGTTCATTTAATCTTTCTTAGGCAACTCTTTAAGAACATTGATACAAACACCTAACTTCGACAAAGACTATCCTAGAAGAGCACATATAGTGCTAGTGCCTCTAAAGTTTGTACGTCCCCTGGTTTGATAATTAAAGTAAGCTCCTAGTATAGCTGCCCTCATTAGGCACCCATACTTAGAGCTCACCAATAACCATGAGAACTAGCTATGGTTATTGAAGACTTGTTTAATTCTAATGGAATCAACAAGCTGAGCAAGGAAAAAAAACAAAATATAACCTACATCGAGGCTTGAAAATGTTTTATTGGCCTTAACATTTAGATGAAGTATGGGTATTCAACAATTATGGAGCATATGGGCCAACCCATACATAGCTATGAGTACATGAATAACTTAGGCATCCTTGTGACTTCACAATCCCTTAATTTAATTTTATATTGTATTTTAATGTTATGTGGATCCCCTAATCCTCATGAGTGGTTAAACTAGATTTTCATTCCTAAATTGAGTTAACCTTGCAATGGTTGGAAACTGACCCATCACTTGTAACCATGCATCCATGTATGCATGCAATAGATCCTTGTAACTACCTCTTATTTGACCTTCCAAAGAGATGGAAGGTCAAATAAGGTCAAATATATGCAATAGCTCCTTGTAACTACCTCTTATTTGACGTTTCCAACCTCGTTCGACACAATGTCACCCCTCAATCCACATTCAACTCTACATACATGAAGCTTAGGAATTTGTTTTCCACATTCAACACATTCATATATGTTCATACTTTTCATGTTTTCTAGAATTCTCTCTAAAAATTTGAATAAATTTTGAGTATATTTCCTGGACAAGTGCCTGATCAATTTGGTACTGCTCTAAAGCAGAAGCCTGCTAAAGCTCATGTTCTTCGTCTTGATGCTCAGGTTCGTGAAATAGATGAACAACGGAATTGTAATTGACAAGCCAAAAATTACAAATTTGAGCACTTTGAAGGTGAGCATAAACAAACAGAAAAAATAAGCATTTTGAATTTTAAGGCCAGAATTTGATGAAGATCCCAATTCCAATCCCCATTTTGATCCAAAAATGGGTATTAATAAAACAAATCTCTTGAGGAGGATGACATTTCAATTTGCTGAGGAAGGCGGATGGTCAAAGGAGGCAGAAATATTGAAATTTAAGACTCAATTCGGAGAAGCACAGGAAAAGGAGTTGAAGATCAAGCAAGCACAACTTGCCAAGGAAAAGGATGATCTTGATATAAATCCTAATATGATTGAAGTGTCAAAAAGAGCTCCTACAAAAGAAGAGAAACCAAAGGATCCTATACCTGATGTTGAGTGGCGGGATATGGTTCTTTTACCCTCTAGTAGATACACAGATGACACGGAAGGTGATTTAAAAGTGAAGATGGAAAAACATACTATATATGTAGAGCACCCTTAACCAATTGAGCCTACAGCTAAACCTCTTCCACCTCCACCGCAACCTTTAAAGTTGACCAAGAAGGAGCACAATAAATTGCGTACACATTAGTGCCTTGCAAAGGAAAAATATAGACAAGAGATGATAAGGAAGGGTTTGATAGAGCCTCAAAAGCAAAAAGTAAAGATAAGAAATCATATGAAGTTACTTGGTGTTGAAGCAACCCAGGATCCAACATGGCTCGAAATGGAAATTTGTAGTGTTGTTGCTGAGCGTGAACAAGCACATGTTGACATAAATATTGCACGAAAAATCACCCCATCCGAGCATCGTGAAAAGAAATAAAAAAATATTTTTGATTACTTAAATACTTTGGAAACAGTTGTTTATGTGTACAAGATTACTGATTTTTCTCATCCATAGACATGCTTCAAAGTGGACATCAATGCCCAGGAGAATCAATTGATTGCTTTATGTTTTAGGGTTGATTGGTCCAATAGTATGAGTGTTGTAGTTGTAGAAGGAGGTAGAAAATCCATCAAAGGAAGCAATACCAAATTTTGAGTATGTTTTTTCTTAATTTCTAAGAACTCTCCCAAAGAATTCGTGCCAAAGGAGAGAGATGGGGTTCAAATCTGAATCAATTGGGAATTTATATTGATTTCTAAGGGAAAACAAATAGATACAATAATGAAATCAACCATTCAAACTATGAATTGGACCCCATAAAATTTAGGGCTTCATACTCACAGACTTGGGAGGCATTTCCTCTTCTCAATGGGTTCACGCGCGAGATGCTGAAGATGCACGGCCATAATCCAACTTTGATCACAGCTCACAACTTAGCTAAATCAATGGTTGAACAAAATCCCCAGAATTCTCTGCTTGCACCTCACAGAACTCAAAGGGTGCACGCACGAGAGGAAGATGCACAGCCAAAATCCAACACAACTCACATCTCACAGCTCAGCGAAATCAATGGTTGCACAAAAGCCCCGGAATGCTCTTCTCAGAGCTCACATAACTCAAAGGGTGCACACATGAGAGGCTAAGGATGGTTACAATGAAACATGTTTGGCGCAGGAGGTAGAAAGGTAACTTATGTTCCTTAGTTTTTTTTGTATTTTGTATTCTTTTGTATTTAATTGTTGTTGTTATTTTTTGTTGTTTTTAATTATTGTTTGTATTTTATAATTGTTGTTTGTTAATTTTTTTTATTCTTTTTTTATTTGTTTTTTTATGTATTTAAAATATCTACCTATCTATCTATCTATTGTTGGCTTATCATATGCTGACCCAGAGGGTTTTCAATAAAGACCCAGGTTTTTCGTGGTTTCCCCTTGACCAACAAAACCCCTTCGCACCAGCCCTTTCGGCAACAACCTACGAGTAGGTTGAGGTCTCACCCGAGGTGTATCTATGGGGTACTGCAGAATCAGGTTTCCACAGTAGGTTATGATTTGTTGAGGTTGACGTACTGTGCAGCACGACACGGGACATGTGTTGCGGGGTGGAACTACGCGGCGATAGAAGACACCATGGTCCGCACCTCTGAATTCTACTTCCACAGGATTACTTTGTGACTGCGGCCAACGCGGTTCACACTAAGGCTTGAAATACGTGCAGTTAGCTAGAGTACTGAAGTTATTAACAATCAATAATTCATCCATTCACTCGAGGAGTTTGCTGCTCAACCATGTGTTGCGGAGACGGTCCAACTACCAAGCACTCTTCCTACCACGTAATGTGAAAGTGTTTAAACAATATCTAACACTTAGCCGAATAACGAATTCATTACTGCTTCATAAGTAGAGGCCAAACATTCACCATTAATCTATTCATGCAGAACTTAACATATTATTTCCATATTCTCCTGATGGCAAATACATATAAAAGTCCTATCACAACAGTATGCAAGGGAAAATTCAGGCATTCACTCACAGGAAATAGATAAATGCACAATATACAACATAATCGCACTGCACAGTATTTAGCGTGGTTCACTCCCCCGGGTGGGAAGCTACGTCCACAAGAACTATTGTTATATATATGTTTTGGGAAGGGCACAACAGTTCTTAGTCTGCACTCTCGGCTGCAGACTCTCTTCTCTCTCAAATAGGTCTCTACGCACTCAACTGCAGAGCCTTTACAATATATTCACTCAGAAAGATTTTACAATGCTCAAAACTAAACTTCTAACAACAACAACCCTTTCCCATACAAAATTTCCTCCTTAAATAGATCATGCCCTTAGGTCATGTATTTACAATGCTAAAGGCTGAAACCCTTAGGGTTTCCAAAAATGCTACGGTTTCTCTAAATCAAACTGCTGGCCATTGGTAGCGAGTGCTCCATCGTGGCGCTCATCCATGCCTTCATCCTATCACTATCGGCCTTTTTGTTGAGCGCATGCCAACAAATCACTTTCCTCGAGCCACTCTTCCTCTAACGGCCTCATACACCTGGCTCAGCTCCCAGTTGCTTTCATCAAACTATTCTTCCTCTAATGGCCTTGTACACCTGGCCGTCGCTCGGCCTCCCTGAAGCATCTTTGCCAAAACTAGACCGCCAACGGTCTAACCAGTACCCGTTCCCGTCCTCCGTCCAGCACTCTGCTTTGTCGGCTCCACGTGAACTGGTCACTTCGCAGCACTGCTTCCTCGCAGCACTGATCTTCGCAGCACCCTTCGAAGTACTGCCAAAATTTGGTTGTTGCGCGCAACTTCGCAGCATCCCCAACACTTGCACAAAATTGCATTTTTATTGAGCTGCGCTCAGCTCCGCAGCTAAAACTCCTTCTGCTATCAAAATTTGCCCCAACTTGGGCCAGGCCCAACATCTATCTATATATATATACATATATACATATATATATGCATATACCTATATATACATATATACATATACATATTTATATTTATATACATATACATATATATATACATATACATATATATATATACTGAAGAAAAAAAAATCAATTTAAAATTAAAAATAAGATTGTATTTAAAAAATTGATAAAAATGTTAAATTAAAAATTTAACGACAATCTTAGTGATGATGACGTTGATGACATCGGTGTCGATGATGATGATCATCATCACCATTACCACCATCCTGATCATCATCATCGTCATCATCATGATAATCATTGTCATCATCGTCATCAACATCAGGAATATCATTTTGATCGTAAGCATCATCATTAATATCATCGTCGTCATCAATCATCATCATTAGGGGAATTTTGAGGTCTAAAATGGGCCTCAAAACAAAAAAATGTACTATCAAAATCAAGTTTAAAAGAACTAATCACATTCTAGAGAATGACCTCATCCATTATGGTTGAGGTGGCATTGCTTAAGTTAGAGATACTTATTTGTCAAATTCTAAATGTTGGATGCAAACCCATAGCTAACCATACTCATAATGAAAAAAGTATTCATAAATTACTTTTAAATATAATATTTATGTACTCATTACTTCTTAAGTAAAGTACTTTAATGTACTTTCTTACATAATAAATATTTAAATATAAAAAACTTGAAGTCAAAATTCAAAATATATCACTTTATTAAAAAAACATATTATAACTTCTTGCGTGTTTAAAACTCCTTCACACATATATCTTGCATCTGTATTATATTAATAAAACCATAAGATATATAATAACAAGAGAAATAGCTGCAATGCAGCAAGTCCCTACTCTTGTAATAGTAAATAAAAAATGTCAATAAACAAGTTCGAAGTAAAAAATGTCATTAATAAGAAATTTGATAACAACTAGAAAACTTAATGCATCTATCTTGTCCAGTATGGGGGAGATGTTGTAACTTAACGTAATATTACCAAAAATAAAAAGTAATTAAAAAAATCCATGTCGACTCCTAAAATAAAAAATTATGAAAAGTAATTAAAAAATCCTTGTGTGCTTATAAAATAAAAAATAAAAAATTAAAATTGGATCTATCAAGCAAGAGAGATATCAAATTTCTTGATTTAATATTAAAAACAAAATTACACCTAAAAAAATTGGATTCCTCTAACAAAATTACACCTAAAAAAATTGAATCTCTCTCGGCACTTGATAGATCCGAATTTAAGATGGATCTATACTGGTTACAATATATGGAAAATGCTATCAACATTACACATGGTTAATTGAAGTCTCATTATTCCTTGTTTTGTCTTGCCTTCCACCTTGGAAAGAAAAAATATATACATATTAGTGTATGAAGACTATGATATAGTATAATTATGAAAATTAGATCCATGCCTTCGTAATGATCTATGAAGTGTTAGTAACTAAGGAAAATATATATATATTATGTTTACCATATAGGCTTATATTCAAACACTATGGTCATTTATTGAGATCTTTACATAGAATTATCCTCCAATCAAGCAAGAATATATAAATTTGATATTAAAATAATTCTATCAAAATAAATATGGACAATCTTCTATCTGTAAGGAATTATAAAGATTCAAGGTAGAGATTAAGATACCAATCTACACCATTTTTTAGGATATGATAATTTTCCCATGGCAACTCAGAAAGTATGGATTTTTTTGAGTTCATTAGACGATGACACTTTGTATATTGTAAAATTTTAAGTGTAAATTTCTCTACTAGCATAGATCCATGTTAAACTCGTATCTATCAAGCACCGAGAGGGATCCAATTTCTTGAGGTGTATTTCTTTTTTTAAATTTAAACTCAAGAAATTTGATCTTTCTTGATTGATAGATTCGGGTTTAAGTTTTAAGTTTTTATTTTATAAATGAACATCTATTTTTTAATTACTTTTCATAATATTTTATTTTACGAACCAACATGGATTTTTTTTAAAAATATTTTCCATAATTTTTTATTTTATGAGCCAACATGAATTTTTTTAATTATTTTGTTACTAACGTTGAAACTTTATATCACGTTAGAGGATCTCTCCCATACTGGGTTGTAGAGCACCTCGTTTCACTCGGTGCAATGATGATGATGACCACATTTTGATTTATCACCGTTAAGAATATAAAGTTTTCTAATATTGATTGATAACACTTTGTATTTATAAATATTTATTGGTAAAGTTGTATGACTTTTCTTCTCGGCTAAAGTTGACCGGAGACCAGAGAAATATTGTAATGCTCGATGCAAGTGTGGAGGTATTGATCAAAAGCCTTCACGTGCAAAAGATGGAAATTCCATACACTTTTGGTTACAATGACATGGCTCCTTGATGATGTAGTTACTATTATTTCACAATTGCATTTTTACATTGAAAAAAAAAGAAGTGTGTTTTGTCCTGAAAATGTATTTGGTAAAATCATATATAAGCTAAATTGAAACATGAAAATGATATTAATATATTTGGGTCATTTCTTTATTAGTGTTCTTCAAACTATTGAAATTTCCAAATAGATGTGTTAGTCGTGCATCAACTACAATATTCCACAAAATACATTTTCATGTTCCTCATTTACAAAAGCTCCTCATCTACAAAATTCTATCTTTTACTTGCTGTTAATATTTAGCTATACAAATTAGATCGAATTAAATTAAATCAAGGAAAAACGTTAATGGATTTTGAAGAAACTTGAGTACACCTTCCAACATGCATGTATTCACTTACCGGTGCAGCTTACAACGACTTCCAAATGCATACAACGTTACATGCATGTATTCACGTATTCTACCTGCCGATAGGCATGGTAACATTGTAATGGATTTGAGTTGAATCACAATTAGTTGCACGGTTGACTAAAATTATTTAACATTTTTCCTAAGTTTTACATTAAAATATATATTTTATTTAGTTGTTTTTTAAATTAAATCCATTTATATGCCACACAATTGGCTAAGAATTTGAAGGTCTTATTGCCACCCGGATGGGACCTTCTTGGGATTAGGGAGGCTCTTTTAATGCTTTTTCCTGCTTTAATAATTTCGATGGCCATTGAATGGCACGCCACCGATTCTGATTTTTTCTTCGTCAAAAGCATGAAGCTTTCTTTGCCCATGGCTTCCTTCAACCTATTCATTAACCAGCCAACAACCTTGTATTAGTTTGACAATGCAAAGTGCTTTGGAATTGTCAAGGTTATTGTTTTTTTCTCTGCAAGCCGCCTTTGCAAATTGCAATAGAGTCTAATTTGTGTTTAGGTATGTAATAATAAGGAAATTCACCTAGAAACAAATAGTATTTTGGCTAAATGGTCGTCACATCCAAATTCTCAAAATACAGATTTTCAGAACAAAAATATGTAAATTATCCACAAATTGTCAAATCCGAAAATTAACAAGGTAGTCATGATAACGGATGGCTGACTGGTTGACAGCAAAAAGTGATTCTTATTTTTTTAAGATAACTCTTTGTTTTTCGGTTCAAAATTATTCACAAAAATGTATAAAGTTTAATTATTTTTTAATATAAATGTATGTTGTTTCTGTTCAAAATTATTCACAAAAATGTGTAAAGTTAAATGTAAAAAATAAACATATGGAGGACTTTAATACATGATAGACAGAAAGAGATTACCTGTTCAAAAACAGTCAGCACAGACACAAAGATTAAATATTATAAAGTATTTTCACATCATAGACCGAAAGATTAAGATTATGTGGCCAACATAAAAGTCCGAAGTCCATTTGTTTAAGATTAAATAATTTCTTGGATCATGTGTTTTTCATGGCAACTATTGTTGTTACAGTCAACAATTTAATAATTTATTAAAGGTTAAAACAGTTCAATTATTAATTTGGGTGGCCATATTGATTTTCAATCCAGGCCATCTTGTCTCCACAAAACAAAACAAAACAAGGCAATGCAATGCAATATATCGGCAGGTAACCCATCGCATGCGATCTTGTTTGTACACATGGTCAAGCTTACTGCCACCCGTCCAACTTACAGCCACTTGCAAATGCATATAATGTTATGGGCTTTTTCATATTGGACACTACTTGCTGTTAGCAAGAAATAATAGAACGATGGATTAAAAAAAGATCAAAACCACCCCTGAGAGCTCTGCAACAACGTTCGCACTGTAACAGGTGCAATTATTTCAATGTTACATGTTTTTTGTTCCTGGAAAAGAGACTTTTAATGCAGAAACTGGGTGTTTTTTCACAGTTTTCAGAAAATTTTGATGAATTATTCTTCATTTGCGCGTTGCCAGAGTTTAGGATCTGCATTGGTGGGGAAGCAGGAGGCTAATATGTAGCTCTACCTGAGTCTATGCTGGAGCGTCTCAAAGAGTTTAGCCTATAATTTCTCTTCACCCCCTTATATTTAACAGTTAAATGGGATTTTTAGAATCACATTCGTTATTTTTGTACTATCACTTAATTTAGATGATTGTGTACTGTCACTTAATTTAGCTGAGTGCCGCTGGATCCTATGTATTTCAAATTTCTGAAAATAAAAGGGTCTGGGGGAAACATTGAGTTAGTTATAGTATATTATTGCTAGGTACTAGCTAACCGGGTATGCTTTTTGATTATTTTGGAAAGTTGTGATGTATACTTTGCAAAAATTCTGGAAACTAAACATTTCACAGGATCTAAATGAAGGCTTTAAGATATACATACAATTACAAACTAAACCAATACAATAGGACAATTGTAAGCCTATAAAGCTGCCAAATTCAGTATAGGATCTTTACGAGAAGAGTTGTTGTTAAAGCTGCGAGCCCAAGTGGCAGCCAATTTGGCTCAGGTACTTTGATCTTTGATGTGCCCATCTGCACCCATATGCAACTTTCTAGTTTTCGTAAACAAATTCCTAATTAGCAAGCACTGCTTCTATGTCTAGTTGTTTCTGTTTGTGACTGCCAAATCCAAATTTTATTTTACCATTCTTTAAAGAAAACTGGCATTACAGGTGATCCAAGCAGAGTGGACGCAGAGATGATAGTGTTGAGAAAACGGATGCAGGAGCTGAGAATGCAAGAAACAAAAAAAACTGGCATTACAGGTGATCCAAGCAAAGTGGACGCAGAGATGATAGTGTTGAGAAAACGGATGCAGGAGCTGAGAATGCAGGAAACAAAGTACGCTCCTCCACAGCACTGGATGAAGTGGGAGAAGTACGCTCCTCCACAGCACAGGTATGTTACGTATGCTTCAGACATTTGTGAATTCATGGGATGGTTGCAGAACATGTAGATTAACATGAGACCCGACCATGCCATTGCTATTTTGGTTTTGACTTCTTTAGCAGGATGCAGGACGCGGACGGTCGGAAAAGGATGAGTTGCAAAGGCTGTCGAGTTTTGGTATGTTCGAATTCGGAGATTCAAGTGATCAATTTCTGGAATATAATGCTCTGAACGTGAAGCCTGAACGTGAAGCCTGACAAAGTGTTGGAGCCAGACACAACACTAATGGCGGTTGTCAAATCTTTCATGTATCACATTAAATGTATTAAATGAAAGGCCGTTGCCAAGTGAACGTGGCAAGTTTTTGTTTTTTTTTTCAATTTTATATATTTTATTATTTTTATAATTCCATAATTATTTTGCACACCAGGTGAAATTTGTCAAATCTGTGCGCTGCACTAATCAAAAAATAAATAAATCTAATTTCAAAATTTCAAAAATTTATTTTTATTTTTTTTAAATTAATTTTAATAATAAAAATTTGAAAAGCTTTAATCAACCTTAGGTTTAAAAAGTTGAAACAATGAGGTCAATGAAATTTGGCGACCAACTGATCGCTATAATATAATCCCTGGGGAGCAGGGACTAATAAAAGTACTATATGGGTATGACTTCACCCTCTCCTACACGTTTTTATAAATTTGCATAATATTAAATTTATTATAGCTTTAATGTACTATACCTTTCACGTGCTTAAACTTATTTTATAATATTAAATTTTATAATATGGAGTGATATTATTAAACTTGTTATTATCATGTAATAATATATAGTTTTAAATATTTATAATATAATATAAAATTTAAACTTAATATAATATGATGTTATATTATATAAAATTTGAATATTTATATAATATTATAATTTTTTTTTTTACAGAAATGATTAGATTTTATATTAATGAAAAAGCCAGTTGCCTCAGCACTGGATAGTTACAATTTTCCTCTATGGATCCAGCATGCCCACTACAATCAAAATTTTGTTTCTACATCTGCCAATACAAAGTTTCTTAGCTTCCAAAACTCTGGCTATTGCCAGCCTGCTAACCAAGCGTCTAATACACACAAACTGCTTCAGTAAAATGCAAAAAAACATGAGTAAACAGACTTAAACTCTAAGAACAGATTTGACCAAAGCCTGCAGCTGACTTAGGCATTGCTTCCTGCTTAGTAACATGGGCGTCAACATCATCTTTTCCCATGTGATTCTCTACTCTTTCCATAAAAAAATTGAGATCAGTATTCTTCTGCTTCTCAGCCACGTCAATATCAATGGATTCAAAGCATGTCTCCATTATCCACAAAGTGACACGATCCTGTTCTCCTAAAAGGATGCTAAGGGATAGGGTCCCTTCCATCCACCTCGTCAATGCTCAGAATGCCATGTCCAAGTCGTACTTCCCTGTTGGCCTCCCGGTCACCATCCGCGTTATTAGCTCTGAGCACATGGAAAAAATCCAGCTTGACAAAAGTCTCGCTAATATTTTTTATCCTGTAGACAATTCTGTTCAAATCCATGTCTTTGGAAGTTAATTTTTTCACCAAGATCCTGATGAGATTCTGCGAGTCACCAACTATTCTGGCTCTCTCAATTCCTAGATTTTTGAGTTGTCTAAGCCCCTGAAGGAGCGCAAAATCCTCTTCCTGATTACTAGTAGTGGTACGCAATCCCCAAGCATATTTGATTTCAATAGTGTCTTCATAATTTTGAATTATTCCACCCCCTCGTGCATCCCCAAGGTTCCCTTTGGCTGCACCATCAAAAAAGAGACTAGAGAGGCCTAAATTCATCCTCCACTTGACGAACTCATCCCCATCCAATCTGATTTTCCAATGCTCCATCTTCTTCGAGGTACTTTAATCAGTTGGTAGAATCAATCCCAACTTATTTCCCCAATCCATTTCCTCTTGATTCAAGGTGCTAGTTGCTTTTAGCTCAATTTTAGTTTGAAAAAATTCCCTTAGAATGCCTTTTGCTTTTGCCCAAACTTGTTGAGAGTTAAGAGCTTTGTCTTGAAAAATTCTGGTGTTTCTCTCCAGCCAAAATTTCCAGCAAATGAATTTTGGAAGCGCCATCCACCAGATCTTGAAGCAACCTTTTGAGTTAAGAGACTCGGGATACATTGATCTCCAATTTTCAAATAAAACAGTGATCGAACTAGGGACTACAACTTTCCAAGAGACTAAAGCTTCAGACCAGATTTCCTTTGTAAATTGATAGTCTAAAAGAAGATGCTCAGTGGTTTCATCATGGCTTTGGGAGAGCGGGCATCTAGATGGGCCATTGAATCCCCTTTTCAGCAAATTTTCGCTAGTAAGAATGCTATTATGAGCCAGGGTCCAAGTGAACAGGTCAATCTTGGGATACTTTTGACTTTCCATATTCCAATCCATATTGTTGGATTAGTAGGGGTAGAAGGGATGCTCTTAAGCACTTTGTAACCTTGTGCAACAATGTATAGACCAGGTTTGGCTCCCCGACCTCTTTTATCTTGCTTTCTTTCTGACAAAGGGGCTTTCCCTACCAGTCTCTCAATGAGCTGCATCTAGGCATTAGATAGATCCGGAGGAATTTCTAAGGTTTTCCAACCCTTCCATAGTCCAGCTTCCCAATCTGAAATGTCCGAAAGAGTATTCATCTTTTTCTAAGCCATCCAATGGTTTAGCTCTCTCAACTCTGGGACATCTGGTAAGATTTCCCCATTCATAATTCTATCAATCCAGATATTGATTATTTTCCCATTTCCAGGGACCCATAAGAGGTTCTCATGGACCAGAGGAATGGCATGTTTGTAGAGAGTGAAGATAGGAGACCCGGAGTGAGCAACAGGAGGAGAATCAAGACTCTGCATCCTAGAATTCTGAAAATATTTTTTCCACATAGCTTTTTGTGCCCATCCCGAATTTTTTCCAATTTGTCTCCAAAGAATTTTTGCACCAAGCGCAATACTCTGGGCTTTTAAGTCTTTTATTTGAAGTCCACCTTCTAAAAAAGGTTTTGTGACTTTTTCCCATCTTACTAACGGAATCCTATGCTCATTGTTTCTCCCTCCTTTCCAGAAGAAAAGTCTTAAGAGCTTGTCCATCTCGTTAAGGATCCCAGATGGGTCCATCAGTAAGGAGCCTTGGAAAATGGGGAGACTATGAAGAACGGATTTAATTAAAACCAATTTACCTGCTAAGTTGAGCCAGTTGGTTCCCCAAGCTTGTATCTTTTGCTTGAATTTTTCCACCAATGGGAGCCAATCTAATTTCTTGGGTGCATTCTTGCAGATTGGGAATCCAAGATATTTTAATGAATTCCAGTTGGTGGTGCCTTGAAACCCAAAGATTCTTATTATAGAATGTGATTCCATCCCTTTGATTCCATCCCTTTGATTCCAGCCATAAATTTTACATTTACCAACATTCACACTACTTCTCGAGGCAGAGCAATAGTGATCAAGATCAGTTTTGAAAGTTCTAGCATTCAGCATCGAGGCTCATCCTAAAAGCAGACAATCATCAGCAAACAAAGCATGTTTTAAGTCCCAAACTCCTCTTGTTATTTTGAGACCAGTAAGTACTTGATCATGTCTTCTTTTTTCTAAGAGAAAGCTGAAAACAGAAGCTTGGATAACAAAAATAAGGGGAGAGAGAGGGCATCCCTGATGAATCCCATGAGAGGATTTGAAGAAGTTAGCAGATCTTCCATTGACCAGAGGGGCGATCCATGGTTCTGGAATGCAGGCTTTTATCCATTTTATTAGACACTCATCTAACCCGAACTTCTTAAGGACATCAACCAAAAAGTTGTGCCTCACTCTATCAAAGGCATTTACAAGATCCAATTTAACCACCATTCCTTTTTCTTTCCTTTGAAGACTGGAATGGATTGCCTCTTGAACCAGCATGAGGTTATCAGACATTTGTTGCCCTTTAATAAATCCTCCTTGGTTTTATGGGATCACCTCCAAAAGGATAAACTTCAACCTGTTAGCAATAACTTTGGTGATTAGCTCAATGTTGCAAAGTGAGATTGGTCTAAACCTGTTGAACGTACTAGCTCACTTTTCTTTGGGGATTAGGGCCAAAAAAGAAGAGTTTGTACTTCCCCCAAGCTTAAGAGAGTCTTGGGACTTAAGCACCATTTTGTGAAGATCCTTTTTTATAGTGTGCCAACGGCATTTGATAAAACGAGCGGTAAAGGCATCAGGTCCAGGAGCCTTGTCCGGGTTCATTGCTTGAAGAGCCTCCTTTAGTGCTTTTTTACTGACCAGGGCAGTTAGATTTTGGTTCATCTGATGAGTGACCTTGCTAGGGACCATATCCAACAGAGTAGAGGGAAGCCTTTCAACTTCCTCTTCAGTATAAAGATCCTTGAAGTGTTGATGGGATGCTTCTTTAATGTTAGATAAGTCCAATATATTATGGGTTCCCACTGAGACCTCGGTGATTGCATTGAATCTTCTTTTGGCTTGGGCCTGCTTGTCGAAATAATCAGTATTTCTATCACCATCTTGAAGCTAGAGACTTCTATATTTCTGTCTCTGGTACTCTTCTTCTTGCATCTAAGCTTTTTGAACCATTGCTTGGAGAGTCTCTTTAGTTTTTAGAGATTCAATAGTTATGTATGTGCTTTCCATTTGCAGCTGGTGTGAGTTCAAAAGGTTTAGGGCTCTCTTTCTTTCATCTGTGGGAGTTGAGAGCCCCTTTTCCCAAAGTTTGAGCTCCCTCTTCACTCTTCTCAGTTTTTCCTCCCAAACATAAAAGGGAGAGCCCTAGATAGGAAGCTTCCACACACTTTCCACTTTGCTTGAAAAATCCTTATGTTGAATCCAGATAGGGCTAACTTGAAAGGGGATAGGCCCTAGATTTCTTTGCATTTTAAGTTCTAGCATAATAGGTCTATGATCGGAAGTCCCTACCAGGAGGATGGAAGAGCTTGCATCCATCCCTAGCAACAAAAAGGAGCTTTGAATGAGGAAACGATCCAGCCTTGTAGCAATGTGGTCCGGTCCAGTCCTTTTATTATTCCAGGTGAAGTTCCCTTTGGAAGGCTTGATGTCCATTAGATCCCAGTCTTGAATTAACTCCTCCACCCATTCTCTAGCAGGACCCCTAACAATAGTGCCTCCTCTTTTTTCAGAAGTGGCTAGAGTTAAATTTAAGTCTCCTGCCAGGATGACATTTTCCAGTTGAATTTCTTCAGAGACCACCTGGACAAACTCCCAGCAAATTTTTTTTCCCCATAATTAACAGAGGCATAGATGTTAAAAAGACTTACAATTTCCTTTGAATCATGATGATGAAACTGCATAAAGATCCAATTCGTGTTTTTATTTTCAGAATTTTTTTTGATCGAGGAGTCATTCCAAAGAATGCCCAGTACTCCAGACGCTCCCCTTGAGGAGATTGTAGAGCCTCCCCCTTTTTTCCATATTTTCTTACTTCTTTGGAGGAAATCTACTTCCTCCATTTTAGTTTCCTGGATGAGAATGATGTCAGGATTTTCAAATCTGATTAACCCTTTCATTGAGTCTTCTTTCAATTTCATGCCCATCCCTGTGCAGTTCCAGGATAATACGTTCATTACTTACTTTTTGTGGTGGCTACTTTAGATCCATGTCCAAGAGGTTTAACGAACTTATGAGTTTTGGCCAGCAACTTTTTCAGTGTTGGCTGATTTCCTTGCAGTTTTTCCTTATAAGTTTTTGTTTCCCTCTTCTCCTTATCCGTTTTCCTTCCTCTAGTGGATCTTCTAGTAGTGAGGTGCGATTCTTCTATTTCCCCTTCCTCCTCTGAGTCTTTTGTGTCTTGTTCTTCCTCCCCCACACTTGGGGTCAGTTCTTTCAAGTGTTCCTCAACAGAGTCTCTGGGGTCAGTTCTTTCAAGTGTTCCTCAACAGAGTCTCTGTTCCTCAGGGATGCTAGCTTCTCATTTGAAGAAGGGGAAGCTTGCTCAGGGTCTAGTTGTTGAACAGAATTCCGGGCGAGTTGTTGTAACTGGATCAGGTCCTCTTCCTGAGCTTCCTCTGACCTTAATTCCAGAATAACAAATATTTTGCTTGGGTCCCCCTGAGTTCCTTTCTCCTTTCCAGAAGTTCCAGGATTTGCTTGGTTTTGTTTTCGTTTTCCCATCCCCTAGCTGTTGACACCTGCTTTCGGGTTGGTTCTCAGTTTCTTGGCTTGCTGCCATCCCTCCTCTTTTTCTTTCTCTGGAACTACTTTTTTTGGACAACTTTTAGCAAAATTCCCATATTCATGGCACTCTCGGCACTTAAATGGGAGCTGCTCATAGTCTAACTTCTGAATATGTGTCCAACTTCCTACTTTAATTTTTAATGGCCTCTGGTAATACAACTTCAAGGTCAACCTCTACACATATTCATGCACACTCATACTAGTCTTTGGAGTTTGCTCTGTCTATAAACTTCCCCAACGTGTTCCCAATATATTTCAAGGATTCCCAAATCCAGCTATGACCTGGGAGATTTAGGATCCGAACCCAAAATGGAACAGCGTTTGGGACATCCTCCAAGGGGTCTAAATATGGGGTCCAACGGTTCAGATAAAGCGCTTGAGGCCCCATAAAATAGGGCCCATTTCAAAAAATCAGGTCTCTATCCTCTCCGGACATAAATTCAAATAGAAAACACCCATGGCCCAAGAAGTAAGATGTGACACAATTAGCGATTAATGGTCTCCATTTTTTATGCACCCAAGCTTCAGTAGATTTAGGGGAAGGCCACAAACTGGTAAAATGACCAACCAAAGCTCTGTCAGCTAACGAAAGCGCAACCTTCATCGGATCTTCTGGGGGAAGAGTCACCTCAAGGATTTCATCAAGTCGTTTGACAAACTTGGAAGAATCTGGAAGCTTCTTTTTAGGCTAAGATGCGACCAACAGTTTGAAAGCTTCAACATCGGGAGGTAGTGGTGGGAGCCTCACCCTCATCGTCCATGGCTCATGACCTCCAACATATCACGCAGGGCGAACCCTACTAGCGCCGGCAGCAGCAAGGTCATGGGTCGCAGCAGTTCAATAAGCAATTTTTTTCACGCGGGTATGAGATGTAAAAAATGAGTGATAATCCATAATATTATAATGTTATATTACATAAAATTTGAATATTTATAAATAAAATTTGAAATAATAGATTTTTTGTTTATAAATATTTATATAAATGTAAATTGTAAATTGTAAATTAAATTTAAATTCCAATTTACATCTTTTATTTAATATTTATTTGACTAAGAATATAAGTTAAAATTTTATTTAATAAATATAAATTAGATTTATTTTTTAATATATATATATAATTATTATTGTTAACTTATTCATAAAAGTTTAATTTAAATTTAAAATTCAAAACTAAAATATTTGACTTTATTTTATTTTATTAGTATTTTACTTTAGTACAATTATGTGTCAAAAGTACTTCTATTTATAGACATATCAAAGGGGATTTTTTATTAATTTTATTTCTTGACATCTTTTCAATTTAACTCAACCATAGTTACATAGATTGTAATGCAACAGATGAGTTGTAAATATACCTTCCCCACAAAATGCCTAACTCATAATATTTTATTATATCTCTTATGAGGCCCATTTTAGACCTCAAAATTCCCCTAATGAAACAACGCCATCTTCATCATTGTCATCGTCATCGTCAACGTCGATGTCATCACTATTCACCGGCACAATAATCAAAAACAACATCGTCATCATCATCATCATCTTCATTATCATCATCATCACCATCATCATCATCATCATCATCATCATCATCATCTTCATCTTCATTATCATCGACATCATCATCATCATCACCATCATCATCATCATCACCATCATCACCATCCCCATCATAATTGTCATCATCACAATCGTCAAAAACAACAACATCATCATTGTCACCATCATCATCACCACCATCATCGTTTTTTTCATCATCATCATAAGCATCATGATTAACATTTTCATCGTCATTAATCATTATCACCACCATCATCATCATAAGCAATATCATTAACGTCGTCGTTGTCATTAATCATCATCATCGTCACCATAAACAACACCATTATCGTCGTCATCGTTGTCGTCGTCATATTCATCGTAAGAATTATCATTAATGTCATCGTCATCATCAATCATCATCATCATCATAATCATAATCAAAACCATCGTCATCGTCTCCATCGTCATCATCATCATCATCATCATCAATGTCAATGTCATCACTATTCATAAACACAATCATCACAAACAACAACATCGTCGTCGTCATCATCATCATCATCATCATCATCATCATCATTATCATCATCACCATCATCATCATCATCATCTTCATTTGCATTATCGGCGTCATCATCATTATCATCATCATCGCCATCCCAGTCGTCATAAACAACAACATCATCATCACCATCATCGTCATCATCATCATCATCATCATCATAAGCATCATGATTAACGTTTTCTTCGTCATTAATCATCATCACCACCACATTATCATCATAAGCAACATCATTAATGGCGTCGTTGTCATTAATCATCATCATCATCACCATAAACAAAACCATTATCGTCGTCGTCATCGTCATTGTTGTAGTCATCACAGCCATCATCATCGTTGTCATCATGACCATCATTGTTCTCATAGATATGATTATCATTATCATCATCATCGTTATAATTAGAAACAAAAACATCATCATCATCATAATCAAGAACATTATTGTCATCATAATTTTCATCATCGTGGTCATCGTCAATAATCATCATCATCATCATAAACGACACCATCGTCGTCATCATCATCATCATCATCATTGTCATGAGTGACGATTATGACGATGATTTTGATAACAAAATCATTGTCATCTTCATAGTCATCATGACCATCATCGTCGCCGTCATCATGTCCATCATTGTTGTCATATGGATGATAATCATTATCATGCCTTGATGCATGAATCATTATCATGCCTTAATGCATGAATCATTATCATGCCTTGATGCATGAGTTCATTATAGATGGAGTTCATGATTATATGGATGATAATCATTATGATCATTGTCGTCATATGGATGATAATCATTATAATGGTTAGACTAGACGTATCGATCAAGGGAGTTCAACATAGAAGAGTCTAGAATGTTATGATTTCTTATTGACCAATTATTAGCCATGGCATGGGATGAAAACAACAACATGTTTGTCTTTGTTGTGCCACAGTGTCACATACCCAAGTTCTAGACATTTTATGTTATGAAGAAAACATTATGTTTTATTTTTATTGTAAATTTTTATGACTATTGACCAAGTGGAGTCAAGGATGACTATAATTAATTACTTTGAATATTTTATTATTAATAAATAAAAGTGGAGACAAATATCCAAAGAAGACTGTTGAATGAGTGTTCATTGACCCACTAGGAGGAATGGACTAGGGTGGAGAGAAAAACTGACACTTCGCAGCATCCTCAACTCACTTCTAACTGTTGCAGGGGGGAAATTCCCTATTTTTATGGTCATGTTCCCTAAGAAAGTGGAACTGAGAAGGTGCCTCATTTACTAAATAAACTGACCAAAGACCTAGGCATACTACTTATCTACCCATCGAAATCGACAGGGATGTTCATTCTTACCTTGTGATAATTTCTGAATCAGAAATAGAAGAGTGCACAAGAGATTTGATGAGGGGAAAGTTAGAAGTGAATGAGTGAGTTAAGATTGCATTCTGAACTAGTGCAGCCACATTGCTGAGTTCAGTATTGCTAAAAGCAGGAAGTACTACTGCTAAGTGCTACTGTTGAGTTGCAAAGGAATTTATTCCATTACTCCACATAGCATCTTCGTCCTGGTGGTTCAATGAACAGGCTCGGGGGTCCTAAGGTAAGTAACTTGGTTGTCTTCAATAGTAGGTTGGGTGGAACACGATCCTTTGGTTGTTTGTCGCTTCTTCAGTTATCAAGTTCATTTTGATATCTTATTTACATTCTGTCAAACTAATCATTACTGGTCTGAATGTTTCATGTTATCAATTCTTTAATTAAATCTTAGATATTCTATACTGCTCATGAATATTTTACTTCTGTAATTCATAAGTTGTTAGGATAAAATGCAATTTAGATGATATAGTTTAATGATTGAATAAAATTTCTTCCCTGCATTTTTCCACACACTGTTTCCAGTGCCGTACTCTAGTACAAGGAAGAGTATTTTAGGACAAATCAGAATGATGTACTGTGGATAAATTTAAATGATTTATTTCAGAATTAAATCCATACTATTCATAACTGTAATACTACTTTATTTTCAGTAGATATCCCAGAATTAAACTAGGAACTTAAGTAATTTCATTTTCTATCTTTAAACAATAAAACCATCGATTTATTTTTATCAGTTTATTATTCTAAGCATTTCTTCTATGAATGCTAATCTACAACAATTATGTTTATTAAAAGCAAAATAAATTAGCATTCTAGCATTCTTTTCTCTTGTTTCAATTTCAAATTAGTATTGCATATTTTCATAATCAATGTACTTTATACATAAATATCGAGAACTAGAGTAGAAACAATCGCTTTGTTTCAGAACCCAAAACATTTAGCATATCACATAAGTGTCTTCATGCATCGTTTTATACATTACAAAGAGCAGGTTTCAAGTTAAAACTATGACTTTACAAAACATATACTATCGAAAACCTTTAGAGCAAGTTTCTTTTCTATAAATCAAAGTTAATACTGCAATAGAGAAATCGTATACTTATAAACCTTTTATACAAAAATCAATACTAACACATACTATCACTATATTCTTGAGTATGAATTTAAATATTCCATTCATTTATCGAAGACAATGAAGTGAACAAGACCGGGTTTCAAAACCCTCAAGCAAACCTCAAACAAAACTAAGTATTGACAAGTATCCACGTTAGGGTTACAACCCAGCCTTATGGCCTTGTTTGAAATCAAAAACCTAAACTTCCAAACACCACGTCGGGCGTTGCCCTAGCATTTTAATTGCACCAATAGACTTTACCTTTACTTTGAAATGTCCAATGCATACACTTACAAAAAGAATCAAAACAAGTGCAAGCTGAAGGTTCAACCCCCCCCCGAATTACAAACTAAACCAGCATTGGTTTTTAAAAAAACTATCCACCAAAATATTATGACAAAATGATTTTTAACTACGTCAAACAGGTAACTCTAAACAAGTAGATCAACATTTGTTTTTGAATTAGTCTTTGTATTAAAAACTTCAACAATAAACTGTAAACAGAAACCAAGGCAAAAGCACCGTGAAAACAATGCGAGCTACAGCTCAAAGGGTTTAAGCTCTCATTAACAATTTCCTCACGGCTTAAAGATTGTCATTACGACCAACTATACAACCAAGTCTGTACACCTTCAAATCTCAGCGAAACCATAAACCAAACTCTCGGCAAAGCAAACAAGAACTTATATGGCGCCAAGATATTCGCAACATTATGGAAACCGTTGGGGATTGTCACTGAGGCTTACCAGGGCCTTATCCTGCTATCATCTCGCATGGGCCAACTTCATCATTCGCCGAGGAAGCAAACCTTCTAAGCAATACAAGACAACGCAGGGTTAAACCTGGAAAACCAAAAATTTTAACAAAAGACATTGCTCAAACAACTATTGAAAATTCAAAGGAAAACTATTACATCACCTGCATTTTAACTGGAAGCACGACTGGGTATCCCAGCTACTTCGACGCACACAATATTGGTATAGGTTTCAGCATCGAACCCCCATAAAAGTTCAACACTGTAAAAAAAAAGCAAAACCATCAAAAAATCCTAGTAACCATTACCAGCAACAGGTCATCGTATTGAAACCAGTAGATGCATTACAAGTATTGTTATAACCCTGTACATTGACACGATTACATGCAAACTCTTATGACCATTGTGCAGACAGCATGGTCACGCCATCAAAACCCTTGAAGGAAAATACAAGCAAGGGTTACAAACCCTGAGAATCAGAGAGCCTGTCGGCCTCTTTCTCCACTCTTACATGCAAAAATGAATACTCCGGTCAAATGTATCGGTGGGTAGTGTATTGTGGATTTAGGGTTTTTCCCAAAACCCGAGAACACCTACGAGATCAACGGTGCAGATCCATCCATAGAGGCACACAAACCTACGACCACCAACTGCATTCAATAGCATTAAACACAACATCCACCAACATCGAAATGCCTGCCAACGCATATCCCACTATGGTGTTAATACCTTAATACATTTTCGTTGCATAATTTGTAAGTATAGAGTTAGGGCATGTATTGTTATATGTTGCAAGCTTTATCAGTATCATAGTTAAGCAATAATATTACATGCATATAGTTTTCGTGCATGTAGTTTATGCATATAGAAATGCAGGTTATCCATAGTCGTAACACATAGTATTGTGAACTCATATTATATCTATAATGCATAACATAAGTATTATGTTTATATTCTATATAATTGAAAGCATTACAATGCATTTTCCATAGTTTTGGATAGAATAGTATATAGTGTAATACAATGCATTTCCCATAGTTTGGATATAATAGTATGTATTATTAATACATGTATTCTCCATAGTTTTGGCTAGAGTAGGTTATCAATTGTTTATTACAATAGTTAAACAATAAATTCTATAGGTATACAAAATACATGAAGGTAATCAGATAATTACAGAAAATACCCGAGTTTGACTGCAGGGAAGATAATTACTCCAATCATTCATATTTCAAACTTTAAAGGCTAACATTTTATAGCAAGTAATATTGAAATACATCATTATGCTTTGGTTCAAAATTCTCTGTCTTACCTGCATTCTGCAAATAGAATTCAGGAGCATTCGCTAGCAATAGCTAAGTAGGCCTCGGGGTGTACACAAGGATCCCTTCAATACATTGCGAAGATCAATTAGTCTCTAGAATCAAAATTTATAACATAAAACAAAAGTGACGAGATGTATTCGAACAATAAAGTACATAATGTAAACATTTTAAATATTTAACATTCTGACATTTGTATGACGATAAATGATGTTACGACATTTTAAGACACTAGTTAAGTTAACAACTATTATGACAAGTGTTGTGTTTCATAAGTAATCTAAACCCTTAGTCACTAATGGCAGATTATAGAAGTTGTTGTCGTTAAGCTCTTTTTGATTTAATGTTTAGATGTGTTTTAAGTTAACATTTTAATACTTCCGCACAGCAAACACAAGCAGTTATTGATACTTGAAAAAATTTAAATTTTAGTGAGATTTCGGGGTTGTTACACACAGTATCTCCCCTTAAATTTTGCAAAAAGTTAAGGGCCCCCTCTTTTAAAAATTGGAACACTCCTTTTATTGCTTTCATTTTTTCTTGCTTGATGGTTTCCAGACTCCTACACATGTCCTAAAACACTCCTTTTATTGCACTCAATGTCCTAGCTTCTTTACTGCAAATTTTCTAGGTTATATATATCTGTAGTTTTCAACTTCAAGCTTAATTGTCCAGTCGCCTCTATAAATTTCTTTGGATTTTTCTCGGTTTCATGATGAAAAAAAATCATAGTGGCCACACCACTCACTAAATGGGTTGGAAAATTTTTAAACCACAAGTTGAGAGTTATTTATGTGATTGGGCAAGGTTTAGGGATTTTGATGCTAATATTGAGTGGCTAGCCATGTTTTGGACATGATTTACCTTGATGTGACTATGCATTGTTGAGAGGAAAAAAGTTCAAAGAGATCTCTATTTGTCAATTGAATTTAACAATCCTTTTATGGATCTAAACTGAGTTTTAATAAGTGTTTGGTGTTTTTTCTCGTGATTTTGAAAAATAATCATTCCACATAGTTGTTTCAATTTGGTGGCATGGGGCACCAATTTGGGATTTTTTAGAATGAATTTCTATTTTGACATTAGGTTATAATTAATGCAACTTTCAAATTGGATCTTAATTGTCCATCAAGGTTGCAAATTTATTAGTAATATTTTTGAGTTTCAAGTAGGAAAATGACCATAGTTGTCACACCCAAGCTGAATTACTCATGAGCGTATTAAAAAATAAATTCAAACCACATGTTAAGATATGGTTTGGTCATTGTTCTAGGTATTTCGATGTTAATATTGAGATGATATTCATGTTGTGGGGAACATGAAATACCTCAATGTGCATGTCCATTATTGTAAGGAACAAAGTCAAAATACATCTTTATTTGGAAGTTTAATGTAGAAATATAGGTTGATCCAATCTATCATTTTAATATTCATTCGTTGATTTTTCTCTTGGTTTCAAAAATTAACCATTCTTTGGAGTGGGTTCAATTTTCAATTGTTACTGATTTCGTTTATACAATTTTTCCTCAATGTAAATTCATTTTGATTTTGAATCTTCATTAATCTCGTTGAAGTTAATATTTGATTTGTATTAATATCTTTGAGCAAGAAAAACCATTTTGAGTATATATACTATATATGGTTTCACACTTGCATAAGAAATTCTATCCATTTCCTTGATTGTAGATCCAATTGTCAAAATTAGATGTAATAATATACATGTAAGAACCCTAAAACTCATAAAACCCACTAACTAACAAATAAATATTAATTATGCATGTGGATCTCTGAACCAACACAAGAATCTGATAACATGTAAAATCATATAAAATCTAGAAACAAACAAGAACAACATGCATATAAGATCTGACAAAAGGAAGTGGATCTAATCAATAATAACAGAAAATATGCTATGAAAATTAAGGAGCCATACCTAGATAGATGACCTATCAGCTACCATTACCTTGATAGCTCCAATAGTGCAACTGAAGGTGGGGGGACAACTTTCTACCCAACCAACCCCCAGCCAAAGGTTGAGGCCCCCGAGCCCCCAACAATTAACCCTATTCCAGTGCTATCTTGCTTTCCTCTCCTCCAGAGCTCCTCTTCCAATATGGCCAAAGACAAAAAGACCCCTCTCTTCTCTTCTTCTCCTCCTTTTATCCCCTCCTTCTCCCAATTTCTTAATTTCTTATTTAATTTCTTTCTTTATGCAAAATTTGTTTTCCATTACTTCTTTTTCATGTTTCTTTTGATTCTTTACCTTATATTATATTACATTATATTTATTATATTAAATATTCCTTATATTCGTATATGAGGGTTGTTACATACTCCCCCTCTTCAAGAAACTTCATCCCAGAGTTATAATATTCAAGCAATAAATACAATACTTATTCAATCAATCAATCAAGTAAATACTAGAATATATAGGTAGCTAGTACTATTGTGAAGTTAAGAGATTTATATGTGTGGCCACCACATAGAAGTCTCCAAACCACACTAATACAATCAAATTCCCTAAGTTACAACATGCTCTTAAGTAATTCCCTATGAGTCTAGTATGCAACCATATCAACAATCATGCATCATACATACATAAGCATTAGATCATTAATTAATAATTAATGACTGTGTGTTTGTTTACTTCCTCTTTCCTTACTCACCCTCTCCCTGAGAATCATACCATCCGATCAACCTCCTTACACCTCCCCTCCAACTCCGGATGGTCCCGCTGGCCATGGCACAGGCCCTCTACTGTAACCTATCCACAGATCATACAGTAGGCATCAGAAGTTCCCCGGGAAGTTACCGCAGAATTGCCACCTTCCCAACTTCTGGTAATAATACGGCCTCATCGGATTCTAATCGGAATCAGGGCCTCATCGGTACTAGCCGGCATCTTATTCCCGGTACCTCGATCCTGATACTCCCGGTACCCCTGATCCTGATATCAAGATCATTATACCCCAGGTATCTTGAAAGGCTGGCCTAAACATCCTCCACAACACCCTCAAGGCACTAGCCCCAGGCATCAGAATTCCTTCTACATAAACCTCCCTCGCGGTGAGTATGTCTCCAACCGTGGACTCTGGTCACATCAGAAGTTCTCTCGGAAGTATCCATGGTATTGCCACCTTCCCAACTTCTGGTACTAAAGTCAAGCGCTGCTAGCATAGAGCTAATTTTTGGGCTTGTCCCCCATCCCATAATATATTTATAGTAGCCATTCTCAATCGTGGTTATGGGCTCCCACGAAATCATAGAATACTTAGCCTCATCAGGCTATTTGAGTGGATCACCTGGAACAACTGGCACTTGCCATAATGAATAATCATTAGTAACCATTTCTCAATATAATAATATCATGGATCAACCTTGAATCATGTGCTAACAAGAATGTCTAGCCACCAATTCATATTGCATTACATTGCATCATAAACCATTGTCACGATAAGTCATGCCAACTTTAACATCTAATTCATTTAGGTGCTCTGTGCTACCATTATAACATAACTGTTCATGATACTTTCATAATTTCATTAAGCATCTCATTAATATGCCATGATAAGCTACCATATTTCAACATTAGTACTATCAACATGGAGTAACAACTCACATAATCCATCATCATATCAATTATGCATTCCACGGGGAGCAATAAGGGTTAGCATGAAACGATAACATGTCATCCCAAATATCTGATATAATCTCTTATTCCCCACTAATACATGACAGAGCTGTAAAAATACCATATTAAACCAAAACATGAGTTTATACCATTTATGTGCCTGTGTCATTTATCTCTAGATACCGTGATAAATTTATTAAAATGTTAAATTAATATCATCACGAAATAACATCATGTTATGTTCCACACGCCATCTATCTTATAAAGCACCATAACATCATGAAGAAACACCCAGAAGTATCACATGCACAACATAATAACCATATGTCTTAGGTGGAATGGATCCATATGCTAATAAACACAGGTCTTCTTAAGTAACACAAGGATGCATGATATTATTAGCATTCATCTCCTAATCATCAACTTAAAGCATATCATATATAGAATGGAATATAATATCAAGAACACTCCTATCACGATTAACCAACTCATTACATGGCATATATATGTACCTTAATATTTCTTGAATATATAGGGATGAGTACCTAAATATCACATATACTAGTATACAAGAGGCACTCACACACTCTACCATTATATAGATTAAGTTCATATTATATTCATTTAATCAATTTTCTTCTTGTTTATCATCAAGTGATATTGTCCATCTACTAAACATGTTTTATGTTGTAATTCTTCATCTTATAAGAAAATGAATATTTTGTGGAGTAGGTACAGTTAACTTGGCTATTAGGTGCTAGTGTGCTAGGTGCTAGTGTATTTTTGTATTTTTGTTATTGAATTATAAGTAGCAAGAAGGTCATGCTATATCATGGTTTTGTATTCCATAGTTAAGAAATATTGGTGAGAGTCTTTTGGTGTCAAAGGTGTCAAGTCAAAGTCATAACCTAGTTATGAAAAATGAGAGTCTATTGAGGTAAGGAACAAAGTCAATACAAATCAAGTGAATGCCAAGTTGAATGATGTAAAGTAAGGAGTCCATAGCCAAATTAGCTCAAAGTCAAGTTGAGTCCAAATCCTTGTTTGGAGAAAAGTAAATTCAAATTTGAAGTCGAAATTGGGTTGAGATAGCCAAAGTAAATTTAAAGCTAAGTGACTTAAAGTCATTGAAACTATGAAAGTCAAAGGTCAAGTCAGTTTAAGTTATATAAGATAGTGACATTGGTGGCTCAATTAGGTTTTTCAAACCAAGTTCATAGGTTGTCTTATTAGAGCTTGATATCACCCTTGCAAACAACATTTATTTATGCAAGGACTCGTAGATGGCAATACAAGGAATATTATGATGAATATATTATGTAGGCATAATACATAGACTTGAAGAAGTACAAAGTGAGAAATGTTTGATAGATATGATATGACAAAACCAAGATGAAATCAAAAGAAGAAAGAATATAGATTCATAGGCATGAACAAAAGATGTAGTGACAAGTGGCAATCGAGAAAAATGAAGCAAGGTAACAATAAGAAGCTAAACTTCAGATCATATGCCAAAAATTGAGATGTAAAAACCACCAAAATGAATCCATGAAAAGAAAATGGTAATGGTAATGGTCCTATTCACCATGACTCTTTATTATTTACATGTCAATTTTAGATTACAAAAGGATCCACTAGAGGTTCTACCTCTATGCAAAAACTCAATGAATACAAATTTGTTTTGAAATAGTATACTCCACAACCAATCTATTGTGAGTGTTGGTCTTCTCAAGTATCTCACTCTCTACAATTCTTCTTTACAATTTTTGAGCACTTGAATTGACTTGTGGGCACTACCTCTCCCATGATACATAACCTTGAACAACTTCCAATCAGGATACCAAGAATCCTTCACTATTTTTTTTTCATTGTTCTATTTATCTCCTTCGTGCTTAGAAGGAAAAACAATCCAAGAATCAATAAAATATAATCCTTTATACATATGGAGATACCATTTCCTACTTATTATTTTGATACCTATTCCCTTACCTTTAATTAACTCCATTCATATCCCCATTGTATCATTCCCTTCCCATTCCCGTCAAATAAAAGGAGGGGTAGTGAGGCTTGCAAAACACAAAGACTTCAGAGCTTATCACAAAACGATCAACGACCAATCAAGCTTATTAAATTACCATTAGGTCCATTTTGGTTCAAGTAGTGCCACAGTTATTTCACAAGCTTAATACAATATCTACAGATCCGGTTCATTTCAGGTAACAAAATTTTGGTCCAATGCTAGAATGGTCAATTTCGAATCTTCTCACTATTTATTTCACCCTATATATCCAAGATTCCCTTCCACATAGCGGATCAATAAATTCATCTTTTGGACATTGACTTCATTTACCACAACTCGGTCCACTTTAAGCAAAACAATTCTCCTTTTTACCAAAATGTTTTCATTAATATCAAATTCATTTATACAAACTAGTTATGGTGGCAATGATTTGCCACACCATGGTTTACTTGCAAGAACATTAATGGATACGCACATCAGGAATTAGAACAGAGGATTGATCTCATTCCCCAAAATCGTATTTTATTTGCGTACTCCATCGATTCACCAGCAAAAAGCAAATTATACCCCACTGGCAGAAAGACATGGGGCAGTGCATTATTCTTCTACGCGACTGAAGACAAACGATGGCTATATAATATACTATCCTATTCGCCAAATTTTCAAAGAAGATCGCTAAGCTGACAGGCAGCAATCTCAGTTATATTCAAGCTGTAGTTTCATAGTTTAATAGTTAACTTTACATTCAGGCTGTGGTTTCATGGTTTATAAGTTCAGTGCAGAAAGGATGAACAAGTGCAATCAGGACAGCCTAATTTGGGTGCAAGGGAGATTAGTTCTGACTTATAACTGCTATGCAAAGAAAGTTATTTCAACTAGCAACTTCTTGTACCAAACCATAGTGCATGTGATGGAATGAGTGAAAACATGTGTTTCAAGTGAACTTTGATATTTGTTATGTAATTTGTTTTTGCAAGCAACATGCGAATTAGCACTGATTGTGAACACCGATGATGAGCTCTTTTGGTGGGGGTTAGGAAAGATTTGCAGTGCAAGCATGAGATGGAATGTTGCAGTTTCTGGACATCTATCTGCTCTCTGGTATTCCTTGGTGGTATAGCTCCTCTCTCTGCCTTCCTTTTGACTTGGGCAAATAATTTTCACCGCAGCAGTTTTTGTGTCTCCTAGAAAAGTTGGGCCTTCCATTCCATGTTCATTTGCCATTCCATGTACTTGTTTTGCAGTCTCACTGCAAGTAAACGATGCACAAACTTGATCATATTAATCTTAAACTGTAGTGGTGTACTTAACAGAGTAACTTCTATTTTGCAACTCTTTCCTGTATGTACCATATATGTTTATGGTAGAACTCTTAAGCATTTTATTGCTTAGAATATTTTGAAATAGCTTGATAGCCTCCTTTTACATATTATTAAATCACTCCATGGCTTTTTGAATTATGCTACTATGGAGAATGTATTACGTTGTAGTAGAAGTGAGGTTTGAATCTGGGCGCTCTTTTGATAAATTCATGCACAGAACAAGATATGAATGCCATCTTGAATACAGATCTCACACATTGGAGAATATACGGGGCAAATAAAAACGCATGACTCATGGAGCTAATCACCACCAGCCAAGCCTTAAGGGACTTGTTCTGCAAATCTATTACACTTTGCAGCCCACTCCATAATTTAAAATCCTATAATCCTAAGCGTCCCACCAGAACGATGAAAAGAAAGACAACGCACTGAGTTGTTGAGTTTGTTTGACATATTCATCACCTTTTTAGGGTATGCTCTGATCTTTGAAGGCATGTTAGTCTATCTGACAGAAAACGATATCGTTTGTAATGCTCTCTTAATCCTCCAGAATTCATTAGATCGCTGTCACTAAATTGTGAAGATGTTAATTGTTTTCGAAGGAAAAGGAAATTGCACTACGTGTTAATAGAGGTTAATAACCACGATAACAACAATCTGCCACAAAAATTTATTTCATAAAGTTTGTCTCACGAAATTGCCATCTCAAACCATAGAATATTGACACGTCATGGAGGTGGATTCATTTATTTACTAGATCATCCAGGAATATCTGCGCTGAGATATCCATCCACCTTGCCATCAAAGCGTGTCATATCTGGACCAAATCCACCCACCAAAATGCGTGAGAACCACACCAAAAGTTTAGTAAGTGATTTGCCATATATGGATTAAGCAGAGAAGATAGCATCCTCACTATTAAAATTTCAACAAAAATTCCAAGGCCTTTTATTTATTTTTATTATTTTTTTTAAAGGATATACCTAAAAAAAATGGAATAGGTGGCTGAATAGGTCGATTAATACAAATTACAAACGTTGCACATGTACAGTAAACCCTAATCGCACCTAGTCGACTTTTAAATAACAATAAGACCGGAAAGATAAAATGAAAACTCTAAAACCTGTACGAGATGGTATTGGTGAGCTCTTGATATGGATGCCTAATGAGGGCAGCTATACCAAGAGCCTACTTTAAATGTCAACCCGGGGAACGTACAAACTTTAGAGATGCATGCACTATATGTGCTCTTATAGGATAATCTCTATCACAGTTGGATGTCGGTATCGATGTTCTAAAGGTTGCCTACTAAATATGTAAAACTGGTTATGCTACGGAATTGAATACTGGAAAGTAATAAATCTATTTAAAAGAACTAAAGTACCAAAACCAGTAAATCTGTTCTAAGAAATAAAGATACCAAAAGCAGTAAATTTGTTCTAAGAAATAAAGCAGTAAATCTATTTTAAATAATTAAAATGCTGAAAGTGAAGGAGATGATCTTATGAAATTACTCAATGCGGAATGGTAAATCTAGAAAATGAAAATGCCATAAGAGATCTATTCTAAGATTTTGGAAAACAAAGTCTGTAGTTACTTTATACCTAAAACTAGAATTCTGATCTAAACCATTTTAAATCCCAAGACTAACGTTGAAGTGCAATTGTTTCAAGTTATCCATCTACTACTAAAGAAATTGATCACGATGAGAAACAGTCAAAAACCTCAGATATAAACCATGATATTGAAAGCAAAGCTGATACACATGCAATCGTTGATTCAAATATGCATTGAAAGAAAGAACCTACAGGACTACTAAAACTGTTCTGTTGTACTACATAATGTATTATAAACTACTATAGCAATAATAAATCATTCATATGCATATGTAATAGAACTGTTCATCAATGTAAAACACATAATTGAAAGAAATACCTGCAAATAGAAATCTCCTAACCTACGTGTTGGAGGGGCCCTCCCCAACCCGTACTCAGGAGAGAATAAAACTTAGAAACACTGGCTGGAATTAATCATCAATCTCTTATTAAAATATAAAATCCATGTCAAAACAAAGGTCTGTACTTCGCAGTATCGATAGGGAAGAAAACGTTAAAATAATGTTTTTCTCAAAATAACAGCAGGGTCCTCTCGCTACCCGAGAGGCCCATATTTATATGATTTAATGTTGATCCTAACTAGTTGTCTAAATGTCGATTCCTCTTGAAAGTGGGAGTGCGTCCTCTATAAATCAGGAAACAGGGCGCCGAGCTTGGTGATCCTTTAGTCTTCTACACGTCCATCCTTGAATGACCCTGAACCTGCTCAATCACGCTTGGTTTCCATATAATTAGTTTATTTGAGATGCATTCTAACATCTAAGAATAATCATAAAACAATTTCATTAAATAATTAAAGTAAAACATTTTCCCCCCACAAATGAGTATAGTTTCATCACCATTACTTGAGTTTGGCTACTGGAAAAAGGTTATCAAATACCTGAAAACTTGACTCATCAGGTATCTTCCTGGGTGTAATCGATAGTAGAGTGTCTAACCCAACAACAGTCATGCAAGAAGACTTAGACTTACAAATCTTGCCAACCCTTCTCCCTCTCTTCTCTTTGTTACAATGGCAGCAGAATGGCACTAATGTATGGCTCGTCCTTCTCAAGAATAACCTCCAATATATTAAAGATGAATGTTGCCTGAGTATTTCTTCCAACTGGTGCGCCTTCTTCCCAAAGCATGGACTGTTTGAAGAAAGGGAGTAGTGAAGACGACAACTCATATGAGAGTGATGATGAACCAAAGGACAAACAACTTCAAGCATCAAATATACAACAACCACCAAAAGGTAGCAAAACTAAGGACTCAACATCTACAATTTTAATAATACAATTCCAGGTAAAATTTCAAATCATAAACACTACTATAATTATTATGATATGATATCGTTATTTTCACTAACCAGTATAAAACGCTTTAAAACTGGACAGAGTGGATGTGGGGCGTGGGAGCTATGTAGGGGACATTAAAGGAATAAATGCTCAGTTGAGAATCATCATTATGGTAGATACGTGGCAGGAAGAACATTATGGCAGAGGTAACGATTGCAGAAGATCATCATCACCGGGCAGATCATGGTGGTACATCATCATCATCATCACCGGGCAGATCATGATGGTAGATCATCATCACCATACACCCGCACCCCAATTGCACGTTTCACCCATACAACCACGCTCCAGACCGCGCATTTCAGTCACAGACCCGCACTTTGTTTTTTGCATTTTTTACCCTTTTTTTTTTTAACCCAAAGCTTTGCTGCAATATTTTCTGCATTTGCACAACCACCTCTTCTGTCTGCAGCCATACTTACCTACAGACGTTTTCTACAGTTTGCTTTCTATTCCATTTACACATTTTTTTAAGTTTAAGCATTTCAATTGAAAAAAGAAAATTTTGCATTGCAAGTTTAATTTCTGCATTATTATTATTGGTTAAAATGTTGCCCACCCCGTGGCACTTTTGATTGGGTTCATTACCTCACACGCACACACTCTGTCACCTAATTCAAATGAGCCTTAAAATACTACTTAACACAACCAACATTCTAACCCCACTTGGGGAACACATAAGAATATTGTAGTTAGGTAGGACAGGGGGGATAGGCATCCAAATAACACCCCTCGGTCGCTTACACTTGAGACATAGTTATTGTCCATTAGGGAACCAAAATCCCCTAGTAATTTTTGGCACGGTCACAACCAGTTTATCAGAGGGCCTCTCCCTTAGGAGGGTTGAAGTAGCCAGACTGGTTCCGGAGGCCTGAGTGGAATACCGCAATCCATTCAGTAACCGAAGGCTACCTACTCGTTGGTCTATGTGTGGTGATTCCTTTTAGGCCCACACGGTGATAGGACCGGAGCTGCAGATTCACATTTTTTGGACGTGTCATGAAAGGGGTATCTTAGTTTCCTTTCTTCTAGGATTGTCTTACCCGATGTCCCTCCCAGTAGGGGGATATCTGTAGCCACTTGGCTCTACTATCCATATTGTCTGACTTGGATTTCATCACCTTACAGAGGATATGTCTGGTTGAGTCATAATACTATTTAGCTAAGTGTTTGCATGCTCCATTACCTCCCTTTGGTTTAGCGAGTCCACTATTTTTATTTTTTAGGAAACCTACTGCTTGTTGGTATTCTGACCATTTTCGTTGACGCTCCGTTTATTGTAGCACAACTGTTACAATGAGCGTTTTGAGCTGGTTGTTGGCCTAAGAGTTGTCTTTTTTGCGCTCTCCTTTTGCACACTTGACTGCATTAGGGTTTTTGGGTTGTTTTTCACTCACCACAACCCCCAAATACTTGACACCATCTGTCACCATTGAGTCCCCGAGACATTCTCGGTGCCTCCAGAGAGAGCCCCCGCAGCACAATTCACTTGACATCACCCGTCATAGACGCAGAGCTTCATCACTCGACTCCACTCGTCGACGACCTAGAGCTCCGCCCCCCAGCTCTCACGCCCCTTATTTTACATCTGATTCTGAGGCAGAGTCCGAGAACCCCACTTATACTGCACCAACTAGCCCCATGGCTGGCATGACTTCCAACCCTTTCTTTGTAGGGACCATTGGTGGAGTGTCCACCACCACCCCAGCTACCACACCCGTTGTAGGTATGCCCTCGATGGGGCCCACACCCACCATCCTGGTCACTGTGCTAATTCCAGTGGCTAGCATACCCAACCCAACTCCACTAGTGACTCACACTACCCTTGGCGGCGCAGGACCATCCCATACCACCTTCGTTCCTCCACCTGGGGGCAACATCCCCAACCTAAACCCAGCCTCTACACTTGGGGGCATTGGCCCCAACGTGGCCACGACCACTAGTATGTCACATCCTTATACTAGTTTTCCATTCATGGCTAGTCTCAACCTTCCTAACCTAGCCATACTGACCAATGATTCCATCAGACACAACCCTGTGTGGCCTCACATGCCCACCAAGCTCCCCTCAGACACCCTAAGTTTGAGGGCAAGGCAGGTGAAGACCCTCAGAACCATATTATGTCCTTCCATCTATGGTGTTCCTCCAACTCCATAGTGGACGACTATGTCCACCTCCGTCTGTTACAACGCACTCTCACTGGCTCTGCAGCCAAATGGTACATCGAGCAGCCCCATGGGACCCATGCCACCTTTACTTCCCTCCCCTCGACCTTCCTGCAGTTCTTTCAGTTACCTATCCGCTATGACGCGGGAGTTGAGATCCTACTGTCTTGCAGAAAAAATACGACCACCCACATCACTGACCACATTCATGAGTGGCATCAACGCCGAAGCCTATGCAAAATCAAGTTAGATGACCATATCTTCTTAGATTGGTTTCTAAAATCTCTCCTCCTCGTCATTGCTAAGGATGTGGCATCTGAGCGACCCCAGTCCGAGGAAGACGCCATACTCAAAGCCCATCAATTTGACCTTATTTACGCCCAGTCTGGTTATCTATATACCATTATACCTGACGCCCCCCGCGGTGATTCCTCCTAAAATGATGCGCCAGGGGCATCCCATGCCGCATATGGCATCATTGGCCGTATTACTCACATAACCAGCCCTTTTCCATAGCACGCACTAGCCATGGCCCCAACCTTTCTCGGGCTACATCCCACTTTGGAGAAACCAATTCATATGCTCCCATGGCACATAATCACTATTCCCACGGACCCTCATGTCCACCTCAGTGCTTCGGCCATGCATCCCCCGCTTACATCCCCCCGGTCGCACCTCAGCCATATTACCACCCGTAGGTCGTGCAAGCTCCTGTATCCTCTCAATCCCCCCTGCTTATTATCCGCCACAGGCAGCACCTGCGACAAACCCACACCCTATCACACAGACGTATCAGCAACCCCCACAACGTTCAGCACCTGCACCGCCTCCAGCCACTTATTATCCACCGCAGCCTGCTCCCGCACCTACACAACCCCAGAATCCACCGACCACCCAAGGGCAAGTGTATGCACAACAAAATCCGTAGCCGAACCAAAATAACCAACGCCAACAAGGCCAACAAAACCGTGGAAAAGGACATAACCGTAGGAAATACCCCCCTCCAGACCAAGGCAGCCAGCCACCTAACCCCCCAAACAATAATAACGCGGCACCTGCCAACCAAAATCTCGACAGGCCGCCCAAACAATCCAAAAACCCTAATTTGCCAATGAATCATCCTTGTTCTATTTGCGGGGTCTATGGCCATTACACACACGCTTTCCCACTGATTAGTCATTACGAATACCTCCGACCCCATTAGATGGTGCCCCGAAAGCCCTTCTCTTCCCACTTCGCCGCATCAACAATAACCCCAATGCTCGCGCCGCGTCTAATTACAACATAGTAGATGACTTAGCTCAGTCCCCCGCAGCCATGTTTGTGTTAGAGGTCTTAAAAAACTGTCTTACACAGTGCAAGACTTTGCTATCAGTCATTGGTGCTATTGACCCAACCGATTCATGAATGATGGCCTTCGATTTGGACCAATCCGAACCATGCCTTCCTTCCATAATAGCATTCCAAGTTTCTGTATCCGTTTGGAATCTTGTCATCCATCGGTGCATCATCGATGAGGGTGCCTCTACATGCGTTATGTCCACATTCGTTTGGCAGAAGTTGGGATCCCCTACTCTCCAGCATTCCACCACTGCGTTGCAAGCCTACAACAACCGTTTGGCTCAACCCCAAGGTCTCTTAGCTAATGTCCCCATCCAGTTGGCTAGTAAAACAATGGTTATTGACATAGAGGTCATCAACGCCCAACTTGATTATAACCTCTTACTTGGTTGCAGTTACATGTACGCCATGCATGCGGTTGCCTCATCCGTTTTTCGTACCATGATGTTCCCCCATGAAGGACGCGTGGTTAATATTGATCAACTCACCTATTACGATCCCAATGCCCCCGCTGCACCTGAAAACGTTCTCCCCATGGTTGAACAACCCATTTTCGGTGCATCTACCTTGTTGGTTTCCTCAGTGGGACCCGGAGTTTACTCAGATAAGCCAGTGACTTCCACATTCCAATCTATTCCACCCCCATCACCAGCGACTGAAATATCTGACTTATGTACCCTCTCCCACAATACACAAACACCCAACCATCAACCGCCCTTGTTACCCCAACCACCATTGGTACCTATTCATGTTGGTGTTACACCCATCCATATGATCCCCTTCCTATTCCCCCATTCGGGATTAGTAAGCGCTCCGGTTATGGCTACTCTCAGCCTTCCTGGGTTAACTTTAGGATTACCTGTGTGGTATCTCACGCCTCCCGTTTCCCCTCCGACACCAAATGTCGTCCTACAACTGGTGCAACCCATCACCACTACTAGTCAACCACCTCCCGGTGTCACTACTCCTTCCTCATCCACCAGTCCCTCCCCTCTTATTAAGCACACTGGGGGCAGAGGCCCACAACCATACACCGCCCTACCCCGACTCAAAACGGTTAAAAACCCCCCGCGTTTCGTGCTCCTCCCAAATTCTCTTTGTGTGATGAGTTGGGCCATGCTACCCATCAATGTCCACAATTACCCGCATTACAAGAGCACATGCAAATGCTTGATGACGACTCCAACATCCCGGTTGTCCAACTCGACCCTATCCCTAAGCCTCGTGATAAATCACTGTGTACCAACCACCCTTGTGCAATACACGGTATTTATGGCCATCACTCACATCATTGTTCAGATCTCCCAGATTACAGAGCAGCTCTCTACGAGATGAATAATTTGGACCTCGAGACGTCTCCCCCCACCATTGAAGAGATCCACCCCCTAGCATCCCCGCCAACCGGAGAGGTCAATACCATTTATATGATCTCTTCTACTAGCGCTCCCTAGTCCACCGATTTGACGACCCAAAGTTTCCACAATGATGAGGAAATTCTCGAGGCTCTTACTGCACCTGATTACCCCTGGGAGGATATGCACCATCCTTCCTATTTCCTCCTGGAAGAGTCCTCCCCCACCACAGCCACCCAATTTTCGGTTGAGTCCAAAGATTTCCTCCCCACCAAAGTCGACTAGTTTAAAGAGTCCATTCCCGCTCCCAATGCCTTCGAGGAAGGTAACATGGCCAATATTACACCCACAATCCACATTGATATCTCTGCCCCGACCACTGCTCATGAACTCATTACGTTAGGAGCCTCCTGCACTAAGTACGAGATCGAAGAGTACAAATTTTTTTCCAAGAGTTCCGCGATGTCTTTCCCTGGTCCTATACCGAAATGCCTAGTCTTGACCCCGCTATCATAGAACACCACATTGACACGTGGCCAGATGTGCCCCCCGTTCGCCAAAAACAGTGTCCCATTCACCCATCAAAGCTCCCCATAGTTAAAGCATAGATTGAGAAACTTCGTGCAGCAAGTTTCATTTATCCTATTGCATACACCACTTGGGTTTCTAACCCCATCCCTGTTAACAAGAAACAAGGCACCATCAGAGTATGTATTGACTTTCGCGATTTAAATCGAGCATGTCCCAAAGAGAACTTCCCCACACCATTTATTGACCAACTCATCGATGCATGTGTGGGGCATGAAGTCCTATCCTTCATGGACGGTTTCTCTGGATACAACCAGATTCATATCTGCAAGGAATATCAATACAAGACTTCCTTCACCACCCCATGGGGCACCTTTTCCTATCGTGTCATGCCTTTCGGCCTTAAAAATGTTGGCGCCACCTTTCAGCGGGCCATGACCTATTGTTTTCATGACTTGGTCCATATCCTATTAGTCTATCTTGACGATCTCACAGCACGTTCCAAGAAACGATCTGACCACCTCAATGAACTCCGGCAAGTTTTTCTGCGTTGTCGCAAGTACTAGATCCACTTGAACCCACTCAAGTGTGTCTTTTGCGTTCCAGCAGGACAGTTGTTAGGTTTCATTGTTTCCCACAAAGGAATCGCTTTAGACCCCCTCAAAGTTCAATCCATATTAGACCTTCCCGCACCACACATGCTCCGACAGCTACAGAGATTATAGGGGAAATCTAATTTCCTTTGCCGCTTCGTTCTTGATTATGCCACCACAGTTCATGGTTTCTTACGTCTGCTTCGTACCCACATCCCATTTGTTTGGGACGACTAGGCACAAGTTGCATTCGAAGCCCTTAAAAAATATCTCACGCAAGCCCCTTTGATCTCCCCTCCGGATTTCTCTCAAGACTTCATCCTTTATGTCTCGGCATCTGACCATGCCGTGTCAGGGGTCCTTGTTCAAGAAGACATTGCTCGCTAGGATCATGTCATTTATTATGTCAGCCAAACCTTGTCTGGACCACCCCTACGTTACCCATATGAGGAAAGATTGGCCCTTGTTGTCGTCTTTTCCATCCAAAAACTACGCCATTACATCTTACTTAGTCATACTACAGTTGTTGCGAACTCCAACCCCATGGTCAACCTTTTAAACCGGCAACTTCTGCAAGGTCGTGTCGCCAAATGGGTAATCATACTCCAAGAATACGACCTAACTTTCACAACTCCTAAGAGTGCTAAAGCCCTCGCACTTTCCCAGCTCATAACCGACCTCCCATCCCTTTTTCCTTCCCCGCCAATCTTCGATGAGTTACCAAACAATCATTTGTTCATCATCTCATCAGATGAACCATGGTACGGTGATATTCTGTTGTACCTTCGCATGAAAAAGTTTCGACCCGACATAACTTGCGATGGACACCGCCGTATCCATCACCAGGCCTCTCAGTATCTCCTCTTGGGCGATGTCATTTACCAGCGAGGGGTTGATACTATTCTCCGTAGTTGTCTTACACATGAGGAAGCCAAACAAGTCCTCAATGACTGTCATAGCAGCACCTGCAGCGGACATTTCTCTGGAATGGCCACCGCCCCAAAGTTAATCCGCACCGGATATTTTTGGCCCACATTGTTCACTGATTGCATCACTGCGGTCAAGCATTTCCATAATTTCCAACTCTTTGCCCCAAAGGCATGGACACCACCCACCCCACTCCACCCAGTCATCACCGTTGGCCCATTTTGAAAACGGGTCATTGACTTCATGGAATGTAAACCCTCATTCACAAACGGCCATAAGTACATCATTGTCGTCGTCGATTACTTCACCAAATGGGCTGAAGCCATGCCCACCTTCAACTGTAAAGCTGACACTGCTTCCCATTTCTTTTTTAACCATGTTATTACACGATTCAGGGTCCCAAAATAGCTTGTCTCATACCATACTTCACATTTTGAAGATGCCATTTGGCGCGAGTTTTCAACTCTCCTTAAGTTCAAACATCAGTATGCCTCCGCTTACTACCCCCATGGGAATGGCCAGGTTGAGGCCATTAACAAAATTTTGAAAACAATCCTCCAACGCATTGTTGACCGACATAAGTCCAATTGGCATCACATGCTTTTCCCAGCCTTATGGGCTTACCGTACATCCACTAAGTGTGAAAATCCTCACAGCAGATCTAAGAGATGATGTATACCTCACAAGAGTAATTATGATTAAGCAGGAAAATAGAAGAAGAGTGAACAATACAGTATAATGAGCAACAGAATAATATGGTACAGTAGAACTCAGATAGAAGCAATAATACTTCACACACACTAATTAATTAATCACAGTATGGACAAATAAATAGTACAATGGTAGAGAGGATTCAAATGCCTAAGGTGGCAATTCGAATTAGCCTCTCAGAGTGATCATATTATCAATAGAGTGTCATCGGAGCACAACTAGGTGTCCTCATGATCATCGGAGCGCAACTGGAAGTCTTCATCATCATCAGTGGAGTCATCAATGCTCAAGTAACTGTCAACCATCATTCAAACTAACTCTGGTAGGTGTAACTGAGGGTAACTCAATGTAACTAAGTGTAACTGAGTGTAATTGAGTGTAACTGAGTGACAACTGGACTGGTAGGTGAAGAAGGGCGAGTTGCTCCCTAAAATCAAGGAAGAAGGGTGCATTAAGCAACTAGAGGGCTAAAACTGAATAGTGAGAAGCTCCTGGGGGCTGGCTAACTGAGGGCTAGGTGTTGGACTGATGACTGGGATGCATGCAAACCCTAGAATGCATGCAAACCCTAAAGGTGCATGCATGACTGAAAATGTAAATGATCAAAATACTGGTGGGACTAGGATGGAGTATAGGAATATCCTAACACCCCCCCTTAATCCATCCTGGGCCCTGGTAACTAAGACCAAAGGTCACCCAATACAATGAATAATAACAATCAATAAACCAAGGAAGTGGGAAAATTTCATGGGAAACATACCCCCTCCTCAAAAAAATAGACTGTAAGGCACACATAAAAATAAATGCTCCAAACTCAAGCATGTGTGATGCTTGGTCATATGTCTGGAGGTATGTTCTTCTTGGGAAGAAGTGGATCATGCTCAAAAAGCATGTGCTTGTACTTGCTCTTCAAATCGAATGTGATGAGAACAAATCCAACATTATGAGAATGATCCTTGAACCTGTGATTCGAATCAGCTGAGGTAGGATCAAATCTGTGAAAGTGCATATAGTCTTTTGTCTTCTCCTTCGAACCACCATGGGTGAGATTATGGCAAAAATAACTATTACATGTTTGCTTGAAATCAAAATCAGATTTAAGACTTAAAAAATAGTTTCTTGAGATCTACTTTGAACCAGCAAGGGTGAGATCAAAACTATCATATGCATGAGAAATTATCCCAAGCAGTAATTGCTTAGAATCCAAATTAGATCCAAGACTTGAATCATGGTTTCTTGAGATCTCCTTTGAACCATGAGAGGTGAGATCAAAACTAGTAATTGCATGATAATTTATCCCAAGCGAATGGCAATGGCCATAATCTTCAATAACCTTCTGAAAGCATGAATTTATGATCATATAGTAGTATAAAAGAGGAGATAGCTGGAGAGAAGCAAATGCATTACCTTCAGTAGTTGTTTTGACCTCTGAAATAATCATGTGATCATGATGCAAACCAACAGACTCTGGTGCAAGAGAGGATTTAGGACCTTCTGCAATATCTAGAGTGTGAGCTGGCACAGAAAGAGAAGAAAGTTTGAGCATGAGTGGAGAATCTGCAAGTTCTTTGTCAACAACTTCAATATGAGATGATACTGGTTCATGATCTGAGAGACCATCAAGAGGAGCGAATGCATCACTTTGCTTGCTTTCGAATGGGTTAGGACCAAGTCCTTCATTCTTTCTGCCAAATTTTTCATCCAGGTGAGCCCATAACTCTTTTGGAGTCCATAACTCTCTTGGAGTTTCAACACCATCACGGTATTTGAATTTGAATCTTTGGTATGCACACAAGGAAAGCATCATTGTTCCAAAGGCCATGTCACCTTTATTCAACTAGTCAATATTCTCTTCAGAGGATTCGAACTCTCTTTCAAAATAACAATCAAAGAGATCATGGCTCTTCAAATATGCTATCATTCTTGGTTTCCATTCATCATAGTTGAATGGAGAAAGAAGAGGGATTCCTTCTAAATATGAATCCATTGAAGCTGTAGAAGACCTGCAAAAACAATAGAGAATAACTGCAACTGCTACTGCTGCAAAAATGCAGATTCTACTGCAACTGCTTCACTCGAAATCTTGGTAATAACCTACAAAAAACTCTCAAGAATGGAGATAAACAATACTCTCAACATGCTCTGATACCACGTGAAAATCCTCACAGCAGATCTAAGAGATGATGTATACCTCACAAGAGTAATTATGATTAAGCAGGAAAATAGAAGAAGAATGAACAATACAGTATAATGAGCAACAGAATAATATGGTACAGTAGAACTCAGATAGAAGCAATAATACTTCACACACACTAATTAATTAATCACAGTATGGACAAATAAATAGTACAATGGTAGAGAGGATTCGAATGCCTAAGGTGGCAATTCGAATTAGCCTCTCAGAGTGATCATAAGATCAATAGAGTGTCATCGGAGCACAACTAGGTTTCCTCATGATAATCGGAGCGCAACTGGAAGTCTTCATCATCATCAGTGGAGTCATCAATGCTCAAGTAACTGTCAACCATCAGTCAAACTAACTCTGGTAGGTGTAACTGAGTGTAACTCAATGTAACTAAGTGTAATTGAGTGTAACTGACTGTAATTGACTGTAACTGAGTGTAACTGAGTGACAACTGGACTGGTAGGTGAAGAAGGGCGAGTTGCTCCCTAAACTCAAGGAAGAATGGTGCATTAAGCAACTGGAGGGCTAAAACTGAATAGTGAGAAGCTCCTGGAGGCTGGCTAACTGAGGGCTAGGTGCTAGACTGATGACTGGGATGCATGCAAACCCTAGAATGCATGCAAACCCTAAAGGTGCATGCATGACTGAAAATGTAAATGATCAAAATACTGGTGGGACTAGGATGGAGTATAGGGATATCCTAACACTAAGACCGCCACCGAGTTCACCCCTTTTCACTTAGTTCACGGTATCGAATCTGTCCTCCCCATCGAGTGTCAGATCCCCTCCCTACACATCGTTATTGAACTTCTCCCTGACACCTCCCCACTTGAACAACGCCTATTGTTATTAGAACAAGATGATGAGGACCATCGTGCAACCCTCCAAACCATTGAAGTTTCCAAGAACTGCTCCAAAGCTGTTTACGACAAACACGTCCACCCACAAGCTTTTCGTGAAGGATATCTAGTCCTCGTCTATGACCAAGCCCACGACAAGACCAGAAAAGGGAAGTTCGAATCCATGTGGCAAGGCTCTTACATAGTGTATACCTGCCTTGGGCATTAGGCATATATTTTAACCGACTCAGAAGGCCACCCTTTGCGCAACCCCCATAATGGGTTGTATCTTAAACGCTTTTATCCTTAATAATCCCGCGGACCCGTTGGTCCGTATTATACAGTTTGCTTTCTTTTTGTTTCTCACTTTTTTACCGCAACCTTACATTCATCATTTTTGCATGATCACAGACGGAAGATCTTCCACCTCATTACATTGGCTTCGCCGATGGAGAAAGCCATTGGTCTGCAAACCTGGCCTCTACAGCATGGGTCTTATATTCCCCTTCACATGAGTTGACTCACCTTGACAGAATGTGCATAGTTACTGCTACCAATAACCAAGCTGAGTATGATGTTGTGACCAGTCTCCTGACTGATGCCCTTCAGATGGGTATACGTCACCTTCGTGTGTTCCTTGACTCCTAGCTGCTTGTCTCCTAGCTCAACAACTGTTACCAGGTGCGTGATACTTTCCTTTTTAGAAAATTCCTGCGCACAAAACAACTAAGCCGACAATTTGAATCCATAACGTTCACTCATGTTCCAAGAGCTCAGAATAGTGTTGTAGATCAAATGGCTAACAACATCCTCGACTGGCATATCAATCACACCATGTAAATCATCCATCATGCATAATCATCACATTAAAAACATAAAAATACCAAAAAGATTGCATCTACAACAACGCGAATCCACGTGCCTATCATACCACACCATTTTCATCCATGTGCAATAACATAACAAAAACTATACAGGGGCATCCACGTGCCTATCATAACACCTCATTTTGCATCCATGTGTAATAAACACATACAAAACAATACAGGCGCATCCACGTGCGCACACAAAATCATAACCGCAAAAAATGCATCCATGTGCATATATATATAAATATATCATCGTCATATACATGTCATGAGTGTCCTCACACTCAGCTATACAAAAAATATACATCAAGGAGCCCCAATAGCATCCCTGTCATAAACGACATGCCATCTATACAAAAAATATCGAATGCCCATATGCATTAGGGGGGAGTCCCTAGCACTCCCTAATGAGAGTCATATCCCCCATCTGAATCCTCCCCAGCCCCCTCTGCTGCAGAATCCTCCTCTCCGCGCTCCTCCTATGGATCATCCTCCTCCCCCTGTCGATCCTGACTCCTAGTCGCCTCGGCCATAACTGCCACCCGAATCAAGATAGACCACCAGTCCCATGGAGCCTCGTGATAGGCCTCGACTACATCCCGATCTAACTCCCTCCACCCCTCGTCAGAGACACCAACTAGTAGCCAGTCGAAGGTAACTTGCAGGGCCTCCAGAGTCACCTCCGCATCTCGTCAACGTACCTCCCCCGGATCGGGTAAGGCTAGCACTGCTACATGCCCCCGACGCTCCCTATGCCCTGGTGGTGGCAACAGTCCCACATCTGCATCAAACCAAATCACAACTAGTCAGAATCATCATATATATATATATCTAACATCAAAACATCCAATATAAAACAATAAAAAAACTAGATACATACCATCTGGTCCCCAAGCCTACCCTGGGGGTCATGGTGCCTCTGGATCTCGCCGGTAGTCCATACTAGCATATGGATAGTAATCAAAGGTCAATAGCAGTTGCAACCACTGCAAGTAGAGCTCCTGCGTAAAGTATCACCCCACCTCTCCCGCACCCCGTCGGCACATCATCTCACCCCATCACACCATCTGCGGCTCCCTCAAACCCCCATCACGGACCGACACTCTCAATCGCAGTGTCGGCACCCACTCCATAAAGAAAGAACACAGGAATGACCCGTAGCAAAAACCCTTTCCAGATTCCTTCACCGAAGTCAGCTGCCGCTAAACACAGGTGAGGAACATCTGGCCCCAAGCAAAGTAAGCCCCCTGTAAAACCCTCTCGACTAGCTGCATCTGTCCCCCAGAAACCCGGTTGGTCCCCTACGCCCCCAACAATTGGACCACGCATGTTGCGATCGCGTGAACTGATGGCTCCTCCAAGTCACAAATCAATAGTGCATTCTTATGCACTATTGCAGTAGGAAGGCAGTACCGATCTAACATCTCCTCCATGTCCACATCCGTGGACACCCGTGGCTGAGTATCCGCCACCCTACCCAAACATGGTAGTCCTATCAGAAAGTACACTTCTGCTAGGGTGAGCTCTAGTCTCTCCCCTGCTCCATGAAGCATAGACTATCGGGCTCCCAAAAACTCACTAACTTGTTCAACAGTAGTACTGTTGAACGCATCATCAGCACCTGTGCAAACTTCAACAGTCCGCACAGCCCCAAAGTCCCCCTGACATGTCGGTCACCTCGTATATAGTCCATCAGGTCATCCGATATATCATGCTCTCTCCAGAGTACCCTAGGCATCCTGTCAATCAAACAATGAAAACTCATCAGCATATCATCTACTAAACCATCATCCCTCCCCCGATATGACTCCACAATCCCGATCCAGATCGCGACTATGGGGCCCCATGCCGCGATCCCAAATCGTGGCTATCGGGACTATAGCCGCGGTCGTAGATCGCGCCTATGGAGCTCACAGCTGTGATCACTGATCATGGCTGTCCCAGCCATAGCTGCGATCCTAGATCGCGGATGTCTCGGGCACAGCCGCGGGTGCGAATCACGACTACCCAGGCCATAGCCGTGATCCCAGATTGTAGCTGTGGAGGCCATAGTCGCAATTGCAGATCACGGCCATCGCCTCGCAACCTGCGATCCACACCCACATGGACTGTAGAACCCCCCCTGAGGACCCACTACCCACCCAAATCCAGAAAAAATTAAAGGTCTGAATTCAGTGAAATACCTGCAACTCACGGAAATGAAATCGACCGGTCCAATCACCTAGAAATCTCAAATCCGCTCTGGCCCACCACACTCTTCTGTCAAAGTCAACCACGCAAATGACACTTGGCATTATGGGTCCACTTACTATTTATAAACAGTTGACTTTTCTTGATTTGGCCATTATGGATTCATATAGAGTCCGTTTTCCAAACCGTTTCCACCACTGAAATCAGCACGACGAGACCTTCAGAATGGTCGCCTCGATTTCTATTTTTCTCTGAACCCATTTTTTGGAATTTTGTTCCATGCACGTCGTCATCTCGATTTATGCACCACATCGATCATTGTCAGTTTTTAACATTCCTTATACCCTCGGATTCAGTTTTCCAAGCCCGTGATGATGCTTGAGATCACTTCTCGCTCTCACCCCCATATTTTTCAGGCATTTTTTACCAGTCGCTAGTCATCTCGGTTTGCGTGCCACCTCGACCGTTATCCATTTTTGACACTTTTTATATCATTGGATTCAGTTTTCCGAGCTTGTGATGATGCTTGAGATAATTTCTCGCTCTCACCAAGAATAGTGTCAACATTGTGTCCCAACACCTTGTTGCCTCGGTTTGCGTGCCACATCGGCCGCTATCGAATTGTTACACAGTTTTACATGAGCCATTCACTCCATTCATACTGCAATTATTTCTTTATTTTTCCACCATTCATCATCCCGCAAGGAGGCCCACCAGTGTTCCCCCCCACCCTCGTTCTTGGTTCTCATCGATGTCCCTTGATTGAACACTCTCTCGTTGCTTGGCCATTCCTTTTGTTCGGTATAATTTTATCCCTTTTTCGGATCGGACAAGTCCTTTACAAAAAAGGCACTTAGGGAGTTTCTGTTAAGCTCTTTTCTGACTCCTAAAAGAATGAAAAGATCATCGAGCAATCTTGCTTCCTTTCATGCTCATTAAAGTACCTGAAAGGGCGTCTATCTGGTATAAGTTTAACCCTTTTCCGGACCTGGTAGACTAATTACAAAAAATGAATACTCTAGTCACACCGACTAGAAGAGTTCTTCATTGCATCCTTTTATGCTTTTTCGGGCCTTGGAGACTAACACACGAAAAAGAACCCCCCTAGAGTCTTCTTATTGATTTCAGACTCTCTAAAATTGAAAGCAACCACGAGCATGCACCATCCTGGGCTCGTACAAATCCACACGACTGTACCATTCCATTATTTCAGAGTCTTCTTATCGCTTTCAGACTCCTTAAAATTGAAAGCAATCATGAGCATGAACTGTCCTAGGCTCGTATAAATCCACACGACAGTACCATTTTGAACACACTTCTTCTAGTTCCTTAAACCATGAAGAAGTACCCACTGATGCCTCTCGGCACTATGATCAATCATCTCGACAACACCCCCAATAAGGTCTCCTTTGTTCAGAGTATTCTACGATATACCACCCTGAGAGTCTCATGCCATCTTACACCAACTTGAGTATCACTCATCCTAGTCATCATCCCTGATCCATTCAAGCTATGATCCCCTTCCCACCATTCAGTTTCATATGCTTCTCGATCATCCCCACCATCATACTCTAAACAAAGGAAGTTTGATTCCACCGACTCTGTTTTCCCAGTTATTCCCCACCAACACAGTATGTTAGTCCTACCATCAGTACTTTCACACTATGGTTCTCCACCTCATGCTCCTATCAAGGAAACATCATTTCCTTGGTAGTTGCAGGTCTCCCTCTGTCGACGCTAGCCCATCTATTCCAGAGGATAGACCCAGAGGTCCCTGCGCCTTGGACTCATCACCATCTGTGGTGAGTGCCTACGGACCATTTTGAGAGGAGTCATCAGTGCCTCTCCGAATGGTTGTTTCTCACATGCTCGACTTCAACACCTTGATCGCATCGTTGAGAATCGTGCAGGGTATATATCCCTTCAGTTATTGGTCGAAGACCCCAGATTTCCCCCAACTCTAGCACATTGGTGAGTCACTTCCGAACACCCAGTTATGTGTTCCAGTGGATATTTGGGTTGCGTTGGCGATGGTATTCGGAGGCCACTCACTCAGATGCTTCCTTGAGTACCCAGTTCAGTTCCAGTTTAGTGTACCATTGAGGATGTATGACTCCCCGTCACTATGATCCTACAGTTCATCGGTTCCTTTGGTACCATACTCAACCCCACTATTGATATTCCAGTGTATCAGTTCTTCATCTCAGACATGGTCATCCCGGCAGTATGTCCCAGATTTGTGTCCCCTCTAGACCCTTATGATGTACACAGTAGTTCTCCATGTATCTTTCAGGTCCCCATTTTTGGGCCTCATTGTTATTTTTATATATCTTGATACGAGCATGGGTATGCCTGCCTTCTCCATATATTGAGATTATTCCTCATTCATTCTTGAGGTCATGTATTTTCAGTTTTTGGAGTTTGTTCGGGACCGTTGTTCCGGGCTCTGGTTCGTTTCTTCTCCTCTCCACATCCCAGGAAAACCATAAAGGACCTATGATGTCTATCGGCCATACGATGAGCTCCAGCCCTCACACATCAGGGGGCAATCTGTTAACTCCCAAAAAGTGCTCATTATCTCATCTCCCTCATTACATGACTCATTTGTCCATATTTCCTACCATATTTGCCTCCAAAACCTTAAAAACCATTAAAAAGCCACCAAAAGGACAAAAAACCCCCCTTTTCCCCCAAAATAATTTAAATTTCCTCCAAAAATAACAAAAACCCTCTAAAAGGGAATAAAAAATATAAAAAAGAGGAAAAAGAGGGAAAAAAGAAGCAAAAACCCTATACAATTGCCCTAAACCATATGGTGCCCAAAACCATGGGTCAATACTCCACCACTAAAAACCTATAAATAGGTGATGGAGGCTCCCCATTTCATATCCACAATCGATTTTATCCTTATTCTGCCAAAATCACTCTTGAAACCCTAGCTTAACATTTGAGCTAATTTCCCATTTAAGTGCCCCTTTTGGCCCATATCCAAAACACTTTGGAGAAGGAGAAGGAACCCATTGGAGCACGGAAGCAGCTCCCCTGGACTATTGCAAGAGCTCCACCAACCTCAGCATTTGAGGTAAATTTAATACAAAAGCAAATTTTTATTATCTTGTCATTGTCTTTTTATTTCTGTTAATGCTCATGATAGGTTAAATATAATACTGCTTTACTGTTTTAATTTACTGATTATTGAACTGCTACTAAGGAGGACCTTCTCCTTAGTAGGTGCTCATTTGTACAAGCTAGGGTGAAAACCCTAGCTACACCAACACCCAGCTGGATTATTGCAACCATTGCCAATTCCAGAATGGAAATGGGAGATTATAAGTATTGATTTTATTACAGGTTTGGCTAAAAACCAGAAACAGAATGACTCCATAATGGTGGTTGTGGACAAGTTAAGTAAGGCTACTCATTTTATTCCTGTTAAAACCACTTTTAAAGCTTCTAACATTGCAAATGTATTCATGAAGCAAATCTTTCACTTGCATGGAATTCCAAAGGTAATTATTTCTGACCGAGACTCTAAGTTCACTGGAAATTTTTGGACAACATTGTTTAAAGGTTTAAATACAAAACTAAATTTCAACACTTCTTTCCACCCACAAACTGATAGTCAAACAGAAAGCGTAAACCAATTTTTAGAAAACATGCTAAGAATGTATGTCAAAGATCAACCATCTAAGTGGGAAGATTATCTACATTTAGCAGAATTTGCATACAATAATAATTATCAAGCATCTGCTACGTTAAGTCCATTTGAGATTTTGTATGCAAGAAAATGCCGCACTCCTATTTCTTGGGATAACCCTATAGACAGATTAATGCTAGGACCAGATTTATTGAAAGAAATGGAACTAACCATGAAACAGGTTCAATGTAACTTAAAAGTTTCCCAAGATTGGCAGAAAAGTTATGCAGATTTGAAATGCACTGAAAGAGAATTTCAAGTGGGAGACCATGTTTTTATAAAGGTAAAACCCAAGAAAAGTTCTTTGAAGCTTGGGAGTTGTGTTAAACTAGCACCAAGGTATTGTGGACCATTCGAAATCCTATCAAGGATTGGAGATGTTGCATATCAATTGGCATTGCCATATAATTTAAAAATCCACAATGTTTTTCACATTTCTGTTTTAAAGAAGTATGTGCACGATGCTACTCATGTGCTAAATTGGAATGACATATAGGTGGAACCTGAAGGAGATTTTCAGGTGGAACCGGACTGTATTCTCGAACGGAGGGAAATTATGCTTTGGAATCGCACCATAGGACAGGTAAAGGTGCAATGGAAGCACCTTAGCCTTGATGAAGCTACTTGGGAACTGGAAAGTAATATGTGGACAGCATATCCAGTTTTGTTCCATGAGGAATCTGATGAAGAATAAGCAACATCGACAACGATGTTGAGCTTAAGTGGGGGTGTTTGTAACATGCCCTTTTTGATAAAGAACATTTTATGTTGGAAACATTATGTTAAATTTTATTGTAAAGTTTTTATGTTGAACAAGTGTCGAAGGATGACTGTAATTTGCAAAATATTTTATTATTTAATAAATAAAATAGGAGACAAACACCTATGGGGACTGTTGAAAGAGTGGTTACTGACCCACTAGGTGGAATGGAATCTGGGGTAGAAGGCAATGGACAAGTGGCAGCATCATGATGCAACTAAATAGTTGTTGGTATGGGACAAATCCCTTGAAATGTGGTCATAGTGCCCTGGAAGGTGGGACTGGAGCTTGAGGCTCATTTATTCCAAACTGGACACTAAAGACCTAGGAAGTCTATATAATAGCCATAAAATTGTGAACTGAGGTTCATCACTTTTCCTGACGAGGAAATTTACCTTGGGGTTTTGCTGTGCTTGCACCCAAGAAATTTGATGAGGGGATATGCTAAGTTTTTGATCATGTTGTGAGTCTGCCTAATACTGTTGAGTGCAGAAGTTATATTGCTGAGTGCAGAAGGCATATTTTGAGTGCAGAAGTTATACTACTGAGTGCATAAGTTAGATTACTTAGTTCCTTTCTTCTACACAGATTCCATCTACTTAGTGGTTCAGTAAGCAAGCTCGGGGGTCCATAGGAAGCCAGCAGTTTGGCTGCTTCTTCTGGAAAAGGTTGGGAGGAACAGGCCTCCTTGGGTGTTTATCGGCCCTATCTTCATCTACAGGTTCTAATTGTTTATCTGCCATTAAGTAGTTAAATTTGTTTCTTTGTAAGTATTTAATTCCTATTTACAGAATGTATTCTTGTTCAGAAGCATCTATTTTTTCAGTTTCTAAACCTAATTAAGATTGTGAATAATAATGATAAATTCAATAGAATATTCCTCTACATTTTTCCCCATGCAAATGGTTCTGCATCGTACTCTAGTACAGAGGAAGAGATTAAGGTAGATGAATTGATAGGTATATTTCCAGATAGATGAGAATATCAATACTATTGCATTTCATTAGTTCTTCATATCATTGATATTCTGTTTGAGATAATATAATTCTGTGTTCCTTTTTTTTTATCAATTTAATGTTTTAAAACTTCACTGTATTTCATTCACTAGACTGTATTGAAACAACAACTGCAAAAACATTTATTTTCCTAAGTACACAGTATTGTTAATCATAACTATTAACAAGTATATATATCTTGAAAACAAATAGTTTTTCATATTTCCAGTATTGAAATTATTTATCTGATTACATAGAGTTAAAAGAAAAATTTAACAGCTGCAAGTAAATAGCATCCTCAAGTAATTGATTTCATCCTATTCTGACAGTGATAGTTTAGTCTAAGATTTATATTGTTTTCATGTGATCTTCTAACCTTGCAGCAGTTTTCTATTCATTTTTCCTATTTTTTATTTTATGCAAAGTAACCGTAAGTAGCTAGCATCTCAGTTAGAGATACATGAGTCAACTAAATTCTTGAGATGTTATCCGAACTTTATAAAATTAATTTGTAATAGTTTTGATAAACATTATGAACTCGACTGAAACCATAAACACTTTAAATTTCCTTTCACCAATATTTGTTTTTCAACAGAGCTAGTAATTACATCTTTAAAAATAGTATCAAGCTTTGAAATCACACTTATATTCTAGTCAACTGACCCAGGGTTGAGTACCCTCTCGGCGAAAATCCTTCGCACTTTTTCACATAAAAATCATTGCAGATATTTTATCCTATCATTACGATGGAGCCAACGATAGAATCAAATCATTTTATTACAGTTAAAAGAAGACAAAAACACCTTCATAAGTTTTCATTTTCAGACCCTTACAAATTTGAACATCTAACAGAGGGAGGGGTCAAACCACTTAGGTTATTTCTTTATCTATTTAAAATATTTAATCATAAATATCGCAAAGTGTAGATTTGCAGACATTAACATTTCTAGGTTCTTTTATTTTCTTTCAAAAAAATAAATAAATAGCCTAAGGCTCTCGGCTTTATCAATGTCGTAGTTAAAAACCAAACCATATTATATTTTAAACATAAACTGTATTAATAATAATTTTGCAAAATAGTAACACAGTATTTCTCTATACATACATATGAGGGTTTACCCCATAAATCCGTTACACTTAAGCAAAGCATTAAAACAACACATGGCTGGGCCGGGTAAACTGAACAGGACTAGGTTTCACTCTCTGTCCTTAAACATTTCATTCAAACATCATTTCATTTATCACCAAAACGATGCCTAGAGCTAGTATCGATCTCTGACGAATATTTTTCATTTTGAATATTCATGCTAGGGGAACCTACGAGGGGTTATGCCACCGAGGCTTACTGAGTGAAGCGAGCCAAAAAATTCCCTTGAGCTTGTAGCACTACACCTCCAAGACGATGTCAATACTTTCCATAGAAATCACCACGAGGTTAAACACATTTTCTAAAACAAGAAGATGCACGAATTTCAAACTTTAAACATTGCAAACATTATCCATTGAAGTCGAAAACATTACCTCTGTTTGCAGGAGCTAAAGCTGGAACGTCGTTAGCATCAAGATTCAAATCCACCTAACAGCCGCAACAGAGAAAGCATTCAGACTCCACGAATTCAACATTCATTATCAATCAAGACTACTGAAACTAAAACCCTGGAAACCCTCTATCAAAGTACATGACGAAAGCCACAGGACTATCAACACTCAACTCCATTAAAAACTTGAAACTATCAATACTATAACTAGAGATCCCACCATCGAACCCGAGCATGAATTTCGCAAGCAACCTGGTATCAAACCCTACTACTATGCGGCCTGTCGGCCTCTCTCCAAGCCTAGACCCACCAAATGAATGCCAAGGGGTAATACAAAGCATAATTATAGCATGGCAGTTAGGTCAAAAACCCAAGCCCGAGGACAGAACCAAATCAATGGAGGAGATTAAGCCAGTTGGGGGTCATGAAGTTCAAAACATCGGCACTTACAAAATTCATTAATAGCTCAACCAACGCAGAGTCCAGCTCGGAGGAATTTCACCAAGTTGCTATCACACAGCTTGGATTATCATTAGCATTTTGCACAAGAGTTCACATGGAAAACACCACCTATACAGCCAACAGGACCTTCCACCGAAGGAGTGGTTGGGAGCATTAAAAGCTTATCTCAGACACATTAATCACAACCATCACAGGAATGCAGAGTAGTAAAGAACCCTCGTATCCCATTAACGCTGCATTTACATGAATATCACCATATTAATATTACATATTATGAAATATTATCGCACATATTACATACTGTTGTATCTAGGGTTACGCAATGCTTTAAATCATAAAGTTCTAGTGTATAGTGCACATCATATAGATTGTTTTTATGACGCATAGACCGCTTTACCAATGTAACATATAGTATTTACTTTAGCATTAGAGTTCATTACAATGAGCATCACACCATTATAAATAGTTCTAACCCAACTATATTGATATATAATTTTGATGACTAGTATCGATAACAATAATGAAGTGTTTAGTTCTCTACAAGGCATCTAGTGTTATGATATTGATACATTGTAATATTACAATCTCATTTAGTATAATGTAAACTAAGGGGTCAATCTAGTTTTATGGTTTCCATTTAAACATTAGGTCATATATTACATAGTATGGGATTTGACATATAGGTAGAGGATCATTTCAATGCACATAGAAGTGATATGATATCCCATTAAAATCATAATTAGCATATCAAAGGATTAGTATAGATTTCTATAATTTCACCATTTTCTTTGGTAATATCATCCAAATATGGAAGTCTCATGTTGAAACTGTTTTACAATAATACTTGTATTTTCAAATGTAAAACTTATCTAACCCTTGCAGGTATCAAAATAGAAAATAACCTATGTTTCTATGATGCGAGTCAATATGAAAGATAGAACGTCCATATATTTGAGCAGATAGTGATAATAGTAACTTCAACAGTTTGTACAAATAGCTAGGTTAACATTTGTTGGAAAAAAAAACTGAAGATCCATATCATCGATACCTTTCATGGACAGAAGTATTCATATTTATCGTAATGCATTGACAGCTAGTTGAATCATATATTGAATTACTTCAAGTACTTGAATTGTCATAATACCTTACCTGCGGATCTGTGAAAAGAAACAGGTTCAACGCTTTAGCTATCAAAGCTAAGTAAACCATAGGGCACCCCATAGGAACCCCTTCATCAACATTCAAACATAGCTGTCAGTATTTATTGCAAAAACTGCATCGCATGAGAAATTAAATACTGTTTATAGAATTACATTTTATTTCAAGAGAACTGTTGTCATATTATGTGTAAGAATTTCGAATTGTCAATTGTGCTAAACTGCTTTTAGTTAAGTAGTTAACAAACATTTTATATCCGCAGTTAGCATTCTTAGTATTTAATGCTACTTTAAAATTTTTTAATTTTAGTGAAATTTTCGGGACGTTACTGTGTATGTGTGAGTGTGTGCACGGTTGTGGATGCACTTTATATGTGTGGTAACTATCTGTTGATGAGGTGATGTTTATATTCATGGTTGGAAAATTCATGAGAGTGCATAAATTTTCACACTAATATTTGCAATATAACACAAAATATGCATTATGTAATGAAATTAATACTAATGTTTTAAATTGATTATTTCTTGTTGTTTCAGAAAAAATGGTGAAGATGACTCCTTAGATGATCTAGATTATGTTGTCACCAATGTACCAGAGAAAGATATTGTTGATAATGATACAAATGGATCAGATGAAAATGATGATGAATATGATGTTGGGATAGATGAGGATGAGGAGGATGATGATGATGGTAGCCATTGATGCTACTATTGAGATTGTGGATGTTTATTGCTTTCTCGATGCTACTAGACATGTATTCTTATTTTTGTGATGATCCATTTTCATATTAAATTCCTGGTCATTTTGATTTGTATGGTGGATTTATGTTGACATATAAACTTTGATTACCCTTGATCATTTTGACATTTCTAAATATGGATATTAAAAAAGATATTTCTTGTGATATTGGTATTTTCACTATATATATCATTCACGTGTTCTTTTAACCTTAATATGATGATCTGTATGATAGGTTATTGATGTGATGATTTTTTATAATTTCACTTCTTTTGATGAAAGATAATGGTGATGTTATCGTTATTATATTGTAAATTTATCTATATTGGAAATTGTTGATGATATTTTCATGTAAAATTGATATATATATGATGATGTTACTACTTTGGATAAATATTGTCTGTTCATGTTAAATTTTCTTCATAAATGCTATGCAATTAATTTCAATAATGCTATCTACAATTAATTTGAATGTTTCATTATGTTATTTCAAAACTATGAAGTAAATGATATAGGAGAACTATTGAAATTAATGAAATAATTATAATAATTTGATATAATAAATATATTAACACATTGGATATAGTTGTAGGCGTTAAATAGAAAGCCTAATGTGGTGCTAATAAGGAAGAAAAATAGGAAGCAAAACTAGGAGCTAAAATGGAAGCCCTCTATGTCATAAATCTAGAAGCAACATTGGATGCAATACCTAGCACTAGGTTGGAAGTCAAGTCTGGTGCTATTTGGATGCCAAAGTAGAAGCCAAACCAGAAGCTAAACTAATGGCCAACAAAGAAGCAAAATTAGATGCTTAATGTGAAGCTAAATGCGATGTTCATGAGGAATCAAAACAAAAAGAAATTCAATGAGATAAATGGGAAGCAAAATGTGGCGCTATTGTGGGAGTAAAAATGGATGCTAAATTGTTCGCTAAAGTGGTAGCGAAACATGGTACTAATGTTGACATCAATAGAAATGCAAAACTAGGTGTTAAAAAGGATGCAACACTTGATGCTGATGAGGAAGCCAAACATGGCACTGATATGGTAGCAAAATAAGATGTTACTTTGGATGCAAAACATGGCGCTACATAGGAAGCAAAATATGGTGCAACAATAGAAGAAAAAATTGGCGCCATTTTGGTAGCAAAACACGATGCAAAAGAGGAAGCAAAAATTGGTGCAAAATTAGAAGTGAAAATTGGTGCATATTGTAAGTAAAACATGGTGCAAAATGGGATGCTAAAGTGGTAGCACATATGGATGCAATATTGGATGCTAATTTCGATGCAAATATGGTGCGAATGTAGATGCAAACATAAATGCTAAAATGGTGCTTTTAAG